>JAJJMB010010315.1:6871651-7101753 GCA_023531105.1 Papaver atlanticum
ATTTCAAAGATTTCTTTTCACTAGGGATATTAAGAATGCATATAGGTAACCATTCATCTGCATTTCGATACATGTAATCTATATAGATTGACATTTCATGTTCAGCTTGCATGTATGTGGATTTTCTTTTGCAGGAATTTGCTGACCATTTGCCTGCTTTGGTTATGGATATTGATAGGTTTGGCTGAACTTTTTCCCCTGCTTATAGTTAGTCACGTGGTGTATGTTTGCCATATACCATGTGTTAACCATTATAGAGACTGAGGTAATTCCACTAGATCAAGTGTTACCATTTTGGAGATTTAGAAATTTTAACGGTTCTGTCCGTGGATTTCGAAGATTTCTTCAGTGGTAATTCTTATGTTATTGTTTATGGGTCAAAAGGTTTTGTTGAGTTTTGGCTTATTTTCCTGTAGCTGCTTTTATCTTTGGTCATTCTATTTGCGTCTGCACATGTTAGTGGCTTAGTGCAGGTTTATCTATTCCCATTGAAAAGCGTGTTCTCGCTCAGGTATTTTAAGGTTTGTGACTTTTGAATACACTTGAATTTCCAGCATCATATTTGGTTGTTGTATTGTTCAATCATTGTATTTTTGCTTATGTTATCGGGTGTATGAATTATTATTTTGCAAGATATTTGCTGATTTTTTACGTTATTGTGTATGGATGGAAAGGTTTTGTTTAGTTTTGGCTTATTTTTCTGTAGTTGCATATTCTTTGGTCGTTCTGTTTGTGTCTGCACATGTTAGTGCAGGTTTATCTATTTCCATTGGAAAGCGTGTTCCTAATCAGGTGTTCTAAGGTTTGCGACTGTTAAATTTATTTAAATTTTCAGCATCATATTTGGTTATCGCCCACCACATCTGCCTTGCACCTTGTAATATGCACGACTGAAATAATACAGCTTAGCACACAACATCCGCCTTTCAATTTATATATTGGGGATTTCTGTATTACTTAATGTGCTGAATACATGTCAAACTAGTGAACTAGACATAACAGCACACTATAAATGTAAAGGTAACATTATTCTCGAGCATTTTTTTTCTTCTTTTGTGAAGGCAACGTACAGGCTTAACTTCGGAAAACTGTATGAATTGTGCTTCAACTCTTCTGATTTAGTTGCTTTAAGGTTTTTGGATTGTTGTTTCTTTATCTGCACTTAGTTGAGGTTGTACCAGGGGTTGACCGGCCTTATTATAAGCTGGGTTTAGTTATCTATGACAGTGGGATGCGATGCTAGGTTTGGTTGTTATGGGACAAAGGGGGGCATGATACTCCAGTATAGATTATTGTGATACTAGGTTTTGTTTTCTGCTATGTATCTTATTGTGATTTACGTATAGTAAAACAGTTAAGGTCCATCTGATGCGACTTATGGTATAGATTATCGCCCTTATGTTGGAACTTTGCAGGCCTTATCTATTTGGTTGTTTTCTTTGAACATTGTAAACCCGTGGCGCTTTACCTATTTATTGTCTAGGAAGTGATGGCTTCATCTTTTGCCTTTTTTAATCTTTTACAGTCGATTTTGTGTTTCACCTGTTTACTCCATTTCAGTTGATTATGTAATTCACAGTCAGATATTGAATTATTTTCTCTTTCATCTTTCAGGTTTTGGAGTTTGCATAGTGGAACTTTGCAGGCCTGATCTATTTGGTTGTTTTCTTTCAACGTTGTAAACCCGTGGCGCTTAACCTCTTTATTGTCTAGGAAGTGATGGCTTCATCTTTTGCCTTTTTTAGTCTTTTATAGTCGATTTTGTGTTTCACCGGTTTACTCCATTTCAGTTGATTATGTAATTCACAATCACAGATCATTGAATTATCTTCTCTTTCATCTTTCATGTTTTGGAGTTTGCATAGTGGGAACATTTTCTAGTTTGAGTGGGATTTTATGGAGTCGAAATTATTTTGTGTTTTTGTCTTTTTATTTTTGTTAGCATTGGTTTCTCATTAACGAGTTTTTATATAGATACCAGGGGTGTATGTTCTCCATCATTCCTGATTGAATTATCTCTGTAGAATTTTATATTTCTTTGCTTTAAGTGAAAATCCTGGGTGCAATATGTCTCATCTCTTCTTGTGTTCTTCACCTTCACT
Source organism: Papaver atlanticum (assembly GCA_023531105.1). NCBI lineage: Eukaryota > Viridiplantae > Streptophyta > Magnoliopsida > Ranunculales > Papaveraceae > Papaver > Papaver atlanticum. Next base: position 6,873,754 of record JAJJMB010010315.1, read on the forward strand.
ATTGTAGACAAGTGATAGTTTTCTGTGGTTTATTTGCAGCTAGGGTGCTTGCCTCCATCCAGTGTGATGAATCTGAGGAACGTTGGTCAAACTAATCTTGAAATGCATGAGCATGCTATTGTTAGGTAAGATATTGTGTCATGTCTATGCATGTGATTCTAGTACATGTTGTCGACTAGTTTTGAAATTTACTATCTTCTTCCTCTCCTTGGAGGAACGTTTTGTTATCTTACATTGTACGCTTTTCTCTTTGAATTCTCTTCATCCTACTCGGAGTTTTTCCAAACGGAATTCCAAGTTTAGTTCTGCGTCTTTCCTCTTATACTTGTTGGATATATGATGTGATTGTTGCAGGGGCCTGCATAGTTACATAGCCTTACCCCCCTAGTGCGGTATTTAATCGCTGGTTTAAACTTGAGGAAGGTAACCTAAGGGAATTTTGAAGCGTTATGTTATCATTTAGAGTTCCAATAGCTGTTATGAAGTCTTTGGATCATTATTATTATTATTTGATTTTTATGGTGGTTTTTTTGGTTATGTTGTTTGGTGATCATTTAAGGTGAAGAAAATGGTTCTCATTGTCGATGCATTTGGGGAAAAGTTATCCGGCCTCATGGTAACAGTGGTGGTGTTCATGCTAAATTCACTTCCAAGACACATACACAAGACATTCATTAGCTTTCATCTTCATGTGTACATTCATCTTTATTTTTATGTAGTACTGAAAGCGAAGAGTCTTCAATTTGGAGACCTTGAAGAAAAAACTTCAATCTGTTTGTGTATGAAAAATAAATAATAATTAATTCAGAGCATATAATGATATGACAGTATTTGATCACTCTCTAGTCTCTACAACGAATTCCTATGTGCTTCTTCTATAAGGTGAAACCAATTTGGTTCGCAGACGAAAATACCTACAATAAAAAATAAATAAAAAATCTTTAGCATTAGAATACACTAGTTGAAACTGTATATACTCAAGAATTAAAGAAGAGAGAATTTTATGGATTAACTCGTTTAACAATGGGGAGAATTGGCTCAAAACCATAAAACTTCAACTTCTCTTGCCGTTCACTCAAGAGACTGCTTGTAATGTCTACCGCACGATCCCTTTCACATCATAGCTACGCATACATATTTCAGAACTGCTAACAAGTTGTGTAAGTTACTAACATTGGCGTCCTAATGTAGTCTGTCCTATGATACTCGATACATTAAGTAGATTAAAGACTAGAAATACCTTAATTTTGTTTTGAATCTTGTGAATCACAGGAAATCTTGAATCATTAGGATTGAATTGTACCATAATTTACTGACACAGCAGCAAACTGCTAGAGTTCGGGCTGGTAATCTAGTCAGAATACTTTTCAATCATCGATAAATTTTACGTATCCTTTCCTTGTCGTGCTTCTCCTTGATCAATTTTTAGGTGACATGATTTTTTTTCTTTAAAAATTGCTCTTTTCCCTCCGGTAGGCATGCAGTGAAAAAACTCAGAGGGGTGAGGCAGGATGCTGCTTCAACAAGCTTTTTTCTTTTTCACGAAGAAAATGCCTAGTGATTTGGACGTAGTGGCAGATACTATGAGATTTTTTTGATTATTAGAATCATAATGGCAGCAATGAGAGTATATAACAACAGTATGTATATTCAGGAATCCATTTCTAGCTGGACTGAATTTCCCTACCAAGTGGCTCTTCAAAAATCAGTTTTAAAGGCTTCTCTATAATTGATATTTTCAGAACCTCAATACCCAGCTTGAAGAGCTTGTGATGGCCAAAGTTAGGGAAAATGAACAAAGCAACGGCTTTCCTTCTAAAAAAATGTGTAAAAACATCTTTCCTTCTATGACGAAATAACCACAAAATGATCCAGGAATATTAATGCCCATAAACAAATCTTGTGTTGAAACATAAACGAATGAACTTAAAAATACCTGAAGGTCCGATTGAAATATCATTTTCGCGGCATTAAACGTGTATCTGCATCACTAGTACCGCGCTTACTGCACAATCCAGACACATGTTAGAAAATGGTATACATCTCTCTCCGGGATATTTAATTAGCAGCTGCAAGTCATGGGAATCACTCAGCACTTTAAAGGTAGATGTTTCATCTGAACATGTAGAGTTCACTGAGACAACATCAGATTTTCAGAGCAAACAAGTTATATCTTTTTATATATGAACAAATCACTGAGAAAAACAACCTTGGAATTATAAAAGATAAAACTTAAAGACTGCATATCTTTGAATGTTTTAGTAGAATTCATCTGACTTTTGGCTAACTATAACTTAAAGTTTGATTGTACTGTGATGATTTCATTCATTTAGGAGAGTATTTAGTTGCATTGTCAAAGGGGAAGACAAGTGATGATCGATCATGCATGAAGCTTGCGCCTGAGACCGCAAGATTGTTGGTTAAACGATGAGAGGTAAGATGATTTAGTGAAGGTTTTACCAGGAGAGAAGGTCAGTAAGATAAAGTGGACGAGTGCTAGGAGTGTACGGAATATGATCGCTGGGGAGTCAAAGTGGTAGTAAGGCGAATGGTGATAGAGTGGACGGATGGACAATGAGTGGGTCAGCAGTGTTGCAAGTGCGAGTGATATATGTTGGGTCAGATACTGTAGTTTCTCGTATCATACGACTTGTTGAAGGACCTCAGTCCTCAGATCAAGTCTTCCTAATTTTTTATTTTTTTTTGCAAGTCCATCGCACTTGAGAGGGAGTGCAGTGCGGGCGTGAGGCTCACTCTTAAGATAAAGATAGCACTCCATATCCATGTTTTGCCTATAACGACGATATAGTATTGTTTTTGATTAGACTAGTTTTTGCGCCCGTGCAAATATTTTAATTTTTAGGAATTCAAATTTGAAGCATGAAATATAAAAATAGGCAACAAAAATATTCAACGTAGTCAACTCATAAAATAAGAAATAATAAAATCTAACATGGCAAAGATAATATATGACACTTTTTAAACCTACGCTTGTGTTGTACTCCGTAATCATAACTAATATTGCCATCGCAAGTATTTTAGTTTTAGCGTACTTAAATACCAATGCTATCTGTGGGAGTCGAACCTACAACTACATGGTAAAGAACCATGTGCTCTTCCATTTGAGCTAAAACAGCAAGTACCATTCCTAAGGTGATTGAGATTTAATGTAATGATACTTAAGCACGAATAATTCATAAGCCTAAAAGGGATAGCAAGAAGATAATTCACCTGATCCTCTCACACACTATAACTCCAAAGCTTAATAATATCAAACCTAAAAGAAAATTGAAACTCATTTTTTCATCCGTTGGCTCATTATGGATAACCTCCACAACTATCCGTAGCGACTGCATAAAAAAACAATAGAAAAGAGCACCTTTCATTTGCAAAAAAAGCAATTAACTCTATGAAATTTATTACCGTTCATTTCCCAATTCTTATTGTAAGAGTGTTGCATGTTTGAGTCCTGCGAGACCATGAATATCACCAACCTGACGCTTCTTTACACAATCCATATCTACCAAATTTTCCATCAAATGAAGTTCATTAGGTCAAAACTAAGTATTGTGGATGCTGTAGATATGAAAGAGCTATATCAGATAAAATCAAAACTAAAATATACAGTTATTTATAGCAAAGTAAATTTTGGCAAGAGTACGTTATCACTTGATATTATAAGGAAAAGGGTTTTCATAATTAACCTTTCAGAAAATATATCCGAAATGATTCAGTCCAATATAGAGATGTATTTATATGCACCCAAATACCGAATCAAGAATCTGCAAAACAGAAAATTTTGAAACCGCACAAAGTAAAAAGTTGAAAATGCTAGGGGAGTAAAAGAGGTGGAAAAACTTACATGAGAAAAATGAAAGCACCAATGCCTAGAACAGGAAGAGTAAGCGACTCTTGAAAGATAATATGATACACCTTGCAAAGAGGAACCCCACTAATAGCAAATGGATTAACAAAAATTCCAGAAACATTCGATACATTTTCCATGACCATTGTAGAAATAGTAAAAACAGTAATGCTTCTAAGGAAACTCATGAGCACCGTAATAAAATTAATTTATTAATTTTCTTAACTTAAAAAAATCGCACACATTTTAGAAACAGTAATACCTTTCAAGTTGTCATTACCGTCACCACCGAAAGTTAATATTATAGGCACAAAAACTCGCTAAGAGGAAAATAATGATCGCAAGACTAACATTAATTAGGGGTGTGATAACTAAAAGTGTCAAAAGAACGACGATAAACATCATAATGTTGAATACAACAGTGTTGATACTGACCATGTAATTCACAACAGATAATATTTGTTATTATTAAAATGATAAAAATTGGAGCTATTGGTCTTTTAAAGACCCATGTTTTGTTTTCCAACTGTTCACCAATAAGACGGACAAATACAGGTGCTTCCACTGGATTCCTAACCTAAACTTTCTCTAAAGCAACGAATTAAGACACCAAGCCATGCCCTCAAACATGTTTATAATCAAGTAAGTTACGTTACATCCAAGACAAAAATTGGAATACTATGAAATAGCTTAAAAACACAACAATAATTCTTAGTTCATCCAAAGATGTGTCAGGGTAGCATACTTCCTCGAGAAGTTGAACTGATTTTTCATTTACGACACTAATACCATATTCACAACATAAGAGAGAACTAACCAATATATTACCCGTGATACCATATTCACAACATAAGAGAGAACTAACCAATATATTACCTGTGATACGCAAGATCAGAATAACTTGATTCCTTATCACTGAACATTCGGCAACGATAAGCACCAAATGCTCAATCGGAGAACTTGGACTTTCTAAATGAATATTTTTATTTGTGAGGTAAGTCTTCTGAGCACTGGAAATATAGTGGCTTTCACATCGGGAAAGCCTAATGCAAGATGTACTTCATTGGAAAATCTAGATGCAAAACGTGTGGAATAAAACCTTCCCATCTCTCCCATTTAAGGATGATAAACACCAACCTCCCCATCCTCCATATCGCCGCTTATGTTATAAGTAAGTTACCAAAATTCGTGCAAAGTTCACCGTATATTTATTTAATAATGCATGTGCCATTTTCTGGAAATCGGAATGCAAAACTGTTGGCTACAAACCAAAAAAACTACAATACTACCGTATTGATGCTCTCCTCGGAAACCATGGCTACACACTCCTTGCGAAGCACCTGACTTCTTTCATAGAGTAGGTGGTACTTTTAAATAAGAAAAAAAATCAGTAAATGTAAGCGAGAAATCCAAAAACGAAACCAACAACGTAGTTATATAACAAAGTCTATGTAGGACCAAAAGTAACAACTTCAGTGGATCTCCTTTGCTCAAGACCCAATTTCACTCTTACATTGCTCAAGACCCAATTTCAAATTCTTCATGCCAAAAACACAACTACTTCATAAAATTTCCATATTTCATGATTTAACACAAACCTTCACTATATCTACCAGTACCACTAATAAATCTAATTTTATATAAAAATTTATAGGACGACCGCAATCTCCATTCTAGCCTAGAACCAAAACCCCTTAAAGACCACCAGAATAATCTCATCCAAACATAGCATCTATACAAAACTCTGCATACAAACTAAGCATCGAAACTAACCATCTATACCAAAACACCTTAAAATTTCTATAAGATGACATTCAAAGTTTGCGATGTCTGTCATACCAGCAAGGGATACTGACTGATACTATTGAAGATTTTATGTTGTTTTGAATTATTAGTCTCCTTATCTCTAGCTTTTGCAAAATTAGTTGTAAATCCTTCAACCGAGGTTGGATGACTTGCATCAAATAAAGAAGAAGTTTGAATATCCTACGAAATCTGGAAAGACTAACCAAAATTGTGAGATTAGGCATAAATAATCTGTCAAAATTGAGTAGTATGCTACATAATTAAATTACAAAGAAGTTTATCTTTGTCTATCAGATTTCTGGTTGGGCCAGAAGCTCTAGGAAGAGAGCTTTGTTCAGCTTTTAACCACAGCAGAGGAAATTCATCTGAAATCATATTATTAATAACTAGTGTTTCGCCCATGCTTTGCACGGGATTAAGATCATCATCACTGAAAAAAAAACAATATTAGATGTAAAGTTTAGATCAACGCTGTTTATCACGAAACCTTTGCACATCCCAGCACTGTGGTCGTCAGGTGCACAATTCTGTGTTATTAGGTGAATTACCGCTTAAGAATTAAATTTGAAAAGAGCATACAATTGATTACGGGATCAAAAATGTATTGTACCTATTTAAAACAAAAAATAACAACCCCTTTGTCGGATGTCCCAAAATGCATTTAGTTTACAGCACGTTATAAGTGTCCCCAATATAAAGGAAAAGAGGTTAGTTAAGATTGAACGGCCTTTGTATCCTTGAGCTCTAACCGTGACCATCTGCCTTCTCCCCCGACTTTCAACTACACGTTTCATATCTTAAAATAATCACAAATTTGATATTAAAACTGATGGGTTCTATGCAAACAATTGGACAGAGGTTATGTGATCTTCAAAAAGAATAAATCTTTTCTACCTTACCTTGGCTTCTGTCCGTTCAACAGAGAATGAGATGTATTTGATAGGTTTGCATCTAGAGAATGAGAATGCCTTTGATAGGTTTGCATCAGAGTACGGGTTTGAATTGACGTTCAAGAATTGAAAAATCTCATATGAACCTGTTGGAACAAAGATTACAAACGAAAATATATTAGATGCGAATTAAAACACCCACAGTTCTTTTCAATAAACAACTTTTTAACATGAGTTTTAATTACGTTCGTAAGAAGTAACATTTCCATCTTAGTTTCCCACGGTCGAGCCCGTCGAGTTTGATATAATGTTTCAAGTAATGTATATAACGTGTAAAGAAAAAACACATATCTTAGTATTTACAGCCATGGTATGTATATCTATTCAACTGCACCTGTCGATGGTATATCTAATGCCCCTTATGCAATTAGACCTCTTTGTGGTCTTCCCCTTCTGCCCGTTCCCATGTCTCAATACACCCAGCCTGCCATTCGCCATTAAAATTATTTGGATTCCCAATCGTAACCCAGCCATGGCCAACATAACAATACCAGCTCGACTAAATCAATGAGATCTAGATGAATGATAAGAGTATAAAATCGGAAGAGAATAGAGTATAGCAGCCTTAGAGAATAGAGTATAAAGCTGAATACAAACAGTTCAACACTTCAACTACATGTGCAATTTATAATCCAAACTCATATTGGTGACTACGTACACAGTACTTGCTTTCAATCAGCTTAAGAAATTCATAATCCAAACTCATATATGGAAGTACATACACGGTACTTGCATTCAATCAGCTTAAGTGTTGTACTACAATTCAAAACTTATAATTGTTCGGCCATGATGAGGGGATGGCTTACCCTTTTGTATAGTAAAGGCTTGAATGGATGGAAACAAATCCATATCCTTGACAACCATTCAAGTTATAGAGCTTAAACCACCACTGGTGATAAGTCCACTATTTTGCATATAATCGATGAAGGTTGAGCTTTTGATGCAGCATGATCATCCATAAACATCCACATATCACCGAGTATCTTTCCCTTGTTCGGTTCGGTATAAGTCTATTATTTGTCTCTCAACTAAATTTATGTCCTCTTTAATATACCGACTATCAAACATGGGTACTGCATAGATGCAGAAAATGCTTAGCTTATGTAATAAATCATTTAAAATTTATAATTCAAACAACAGAAACTTCGGGCGGGTATAACTTACTGTTGCTCGCTGGGTCTGATAGTGATCAAAGTCTCCTTATTCGTGCATCTCCTGGGCTATTTTATCTTCATGTTTTTCTATTCACTATCCACGTCAAGCCACCAAGGTATGAACTTTAGATGCGACTGAACCCCTGATAGTTCAGAAAACTCTTTAAGAGGCTCAAGCTTAATTAAAACTTAATTAGAACTATATCACAGATTGAAGTAACAATTATGGCCAAAATCATCTGAATCGTGAAATTTTAATGTCATATTCTCATTCAGTAAACTGAATCAAAGGGGTTAGTTGACGGTTGACAATATTATTCAACTTTCAGGCCTACTAACGTGATAGCCCATAGTTAATATAGCCGGTGAAGTCAATATTCCAAATAGCCTTGTCACCTATAATATCAAAAACAGAGTGATTTTGATTAAAAATAACAACGCTTGATGAAACAACATATTTATAATTTGAGTGCCGTCAAAGAAGAGAATTGAGAAAGAAATAGACAAATGGAGAATAGGGTTAGTTATTTTGTAGCAAATCTGATACCTTTTCCTATAAAAATCGCAAATGGCCACAAAAGAAAACAAAAAAGAGAATTAATAGAGGATGTTTTTTTGAATCGAATAACAGTACGAAGGAAAAAAAAGATGTTGATTAACTGAGAACTATAGAAAACCTAACATAATGAAATCAACTTCAAGTAGTGAACATAAGTTGATTCTCTGAATCATGCAAAATAAAATAAAATAAATAGAAACTTTAAGTGATTGATTCTGTTACCAACAATAGCCCCAAAACAAACTGATATAATAAACTAATTGGTCTTACATGTACCCTGTATCATCAAGAGTGTTATAAGCAACCCTTAGATTTAAACAGGAAGAAGAGATTTTCTTCGCTTCCTAGGGTTTCATGGTAGAGAATGAGAGTAGGGAAAATAGGGGCGGAAAGGCAGCAAAGATTAGATTAAGCTTTTGTATGATTTTTGGGAAGGTGCTCAACACTTGCCCCATTTCGTGTGCGGCAAAAAAAACATCAAAAAGATCTCAAAACCCACAAATCTTATTGGTTTATATTCTCTCAAATGGGCCCAGAAACTCTAGAATTCAGGCTTTGTTCAGCTCAGCACTCTATATTGGACTCAAATTATATATACAACAACAATTAGGAATTTAGGATAGAAAGAAATAATACTCTATATATATTTTTGGCCAATCGTCATAGAAATCCAAGGTTTGCGTTTAAATTACGTTGCTATCCCATATTCAGTTAACTTAACTAACCATCTGGAATGGGTGAAGTAAATAAGTCATACCCGTTGATTAATCTGAACCGGATTGTATTTTTGTTTCTCTGTTTAGTGTTTTCCTGAAGGAGGAGGAGGAGAGACAAGCTTATTACAAATCTCCCTTCTAATTCTTCATTGAAAAATCCTTGTTTGAAATCAACTAAAGCTACTTGCATTCAAATGCATAACCTCAATCTTGTTATCTTTGAACCCCACAATTTAAATACTTCTTCTATTAAATCCCTAATTTCTCAAATCTCAAGTAATTTCAAAACCGTAGATTTCTTAGAAGAGTTAAATGTATTGGGATTAAAGATTCTGGCAAACAAACAAAACTGAACGTGGATGATTGTGCTGATAGTAGTGGTGGTGCAGGTAACGGTGGAGATAGAGGAGAAACGAGTAAGAGTTTTTAGTTGAATTTGACTCTAGGCGATTGTTGTTTTACTTCATTTAGACCGTTCCTTTCTCAACCTAGATTTATTACTTCTGATTCAATATATCCTACTTTTGATGTTGGTGTTAGAATTATTGTTGAAAAGGTTTCTTACTATTACTTTAGAAAACCATGTATATTCATTCTCAAGAGACCACCAGTTTTGAAGCTAAACACATACACTGTTTAATGCTGGAATGGTTTAGCCTCATTGTTTAATAAGTTTTGTTTCTTAATTTGGGTGCTTGTTTCAATTTGCAGCAAGTGGGATATACTGACAGCGACATATGTACCTTCCAATGAATAAATGTTTAAAGTTTACAGTTATAGATAATTGAATTATCATCTCATAGAAAATGTATTTGGTTTTGTTGAACTTAAAGATTTTCGTACGAGATGTAGCTCCACTTATGTTGAACCTAGGCATTGTTTTTGAGAAGAAAATAAATTTTGATTCAAACACACAGGGCAAAGATTTGGACTTAGAGTTATGGGCAAGCTTGTCTTGTCTGAGATACTTCAGCTTAGGTACACCCTTACATTTCCAGAAATGGGACAACCTATTCCTAAGGTATCAATCTGAGCTTTTACCAACTAGGAGTTGTAAAACAGATAATGCTAATTCATTCTCGATTCTTCCGCATTGTACTTCTACTTTCGAATCTTAATACAGTGGAATATTCTTCCGCATTGTACTTCTCGATTCTTCCGCATTGTATTTGGCTAATTTTATAATGCTATCAAATTTGTAAAATGGGGTACTTCTAACTTTGTCAGTGTAGTTTGTTCTCAATACAGTTCCTCTTAAATCACTAATTTACTAATGGAATCCATATATGCAGATCATCGGAGGACCATGCGGTAACTACAACTGTTATATTAGTTAGAGAAAAGGAGTGAGATGGTGAATGAAGGCTACATGATTCTTGGCAACTCCGTAGATCAATGGAGTGATTTACTAGGTGCAGATGTATCCTTGCGATTGTTCATGCTTCCCAATCCCATGTATTGACAAGCAATGACAAAGACTACCAGTAAACAAATATCGTACTCACATTCTTTACCTAGTTAAGAATCATTCTACTACCATCATTGTTGGTGGAACAGGTAGTAGTAAAACTACTCATATACCTCAGATTCTTAGCGAAGCTGGATGGGACCATGAACTAGAGACCACTAATCTACTTATATTCTCTTTTTAGATTTTTCCAATGTTTGTCTGAACTAGAATTACCCTTTTTTTTAGACGACCGTCTGAATTAGTTACCCAATTTAATTTATATAACCGGCTGTATCAGCTACCATTTTAATTTTGTAGGACCATTTGAAGTAACATACCCAATGTATTTTATACGACTGTAGAAAAATAATATGGTTATTTTGTTGTGCCATCTTGGTTTTTTTATTGCTAATTTTATCTCGTGGATGCTCTGCCACGGTTAGCACCTCTGTGCATATAAGCGTCTTATATATTTTGTTGTGTTGTTTGTGTTTGTTGATTTAGTAGTATTAACAAAAGCATGCTCAAGTTCACGTTGTTCTAGGTTGCAACTTGCAACTGTTCACATATTATGTGATATGGCAACTTATCTGGTTTCTACTTTCAAGGATTTAGTCTAGCAGCTGTAGATGACACCTAGTTTAAATTGTCAATAAAGCTAGATATTGCTCTTCTGACGTTGCTGGCATAGTGCTGTGCCACTCCAGAATTCTATTAAACTATCTCAGAATTCTTTATGTAATTCCAAATTCTACTGGCTAAATTGTTCGCTTCTCTTCTTTTTGGTTATTACAACGGTGGTAGGCGTAGAGACAACTACAGAGATGGAGGCTCTGGGCCTGATGGACATCGATATGGGGGAAACCGTTCATGGCTGTACTAATGGAATATTTATATATTTCACTGATAAGCATGTACTGAGATATGTGAAGTCTAAAGTATCCTTTTGTCATGGTTGTTCCTAGAGGAGATCAAGTGGTAAGTGGTCTCACATTGTCTAAGCAAACGCCCCATCTATTTGCTCCTTCTCCCCCTATTACAAGTTGAAGGTATATTGTTTCTTAAGCTTAGGAATGATTTAAGTTATGTGGATCTTTTTATACAGCCCTGAAATAACCCTTCATGAGAAGCTTCTAAGTTGAAGTTCTAACTGTCCCGTTTAGCTCAAAACTGGCACTTCAGAGCGTTATGGTAACAACGTCAAACTTTTACTTCGTGCATAATATAAGTTCTTATGCAATGCAATAATAATACTCTGTTAGAAGTGTGTAAACATTGTTGGCGTTTCATTGTTTAGCAACAAATCAGGATTTGCTTAGCTTAAGTTTTGCTGGGTTGGTAATAATCTGGTTTAAGGTCTAGTTGTGTACTAAAGCTTTGATTAAGGTTAATTCTATATTAAGTTTTAGGAGTATTAATTAGCTGCCCTATGTAGCTATTGAGTTGTTTCTCTATATCATACCGAGAAAGTCTTGAAATACACATGCCAAGCATGACAAAGTTTCTTTTCTTGGCATAGAAATTATGAATCTTTTTCATTTATCTATTCCACATTAACTTCTTTAGGAATATATGAAAGGCATTAGATGATTCAGGCCACGACAAGGCAAGTGTGTCCATGGTCAAGGCGTTGGAAGCTATTGACATAGCAATAAGTCAACTGGCGAGCTCCGCTGGCAGGAAGAATGTACTGGAACAATGTGCATTATGATAATGTTAAGTTCAAGCTTCATATTCACTGGCTGATTCAAGGGTTCTCGCATCTTATCCGTAGTATTATGCACAATACTTGCGAGGATCTCTGAATTCTTAATTTAGTGAAAACGGTTGGGCCTATTGAGTTTAGTTGGAGACTACCAGACCCGGATGAGATATTACTTTGCTGTTATGAGGAGTTTGGTTGTAACCCGGGTATAGCTGGAGCAGGTTTTGTTGCTCGTGGAAGTGATTGCAGCATCATTGGGGCGCAAAAGCATTGGTCTTGAAATTACAACAAATTTCACGGCAGAAATTCATGGGGTGATTGCAGCTTTGGAGTGCGTTGTCCAATGTGGTTAGGTCTGATTCGTCAAGTAATGGTTTTCAATGACATGTTAGTTCCTTGGTCTTGCAGGCAGCAATTGGCTCGCAGTTTGTGGCAAACTAATCTAAGTTCGTTATGAGCACGCGTTCAAAGACGTGAGTGTTACAACTGGAGATAGGAGTAGCCTTAGTATGCTATTTGAGATTTTGTGGGAAGACCTGCTTTTCTACGTGTTGTGGAGGGACCTGATGTAGCTTATTTTCGATTTAACTAGTGATTGTTTCTGTTGGGCCCCCTTCTTTTTTTCCTGCTTTTAGCTTGTTATCACAACCAAGCTAAAGAACGGTTTTTTGGGCACTACTCAAAAATGGAGGGGACTAGTAAATGATAGGAACATCCACCCTACATTTTAAGGGGTGTCCTAAAGATTAGGAGAAGACTAATATGCCCTCACCCTAATTAAGATTATAACTAATCCTAATAACCCACTAATCTAACCATTACCCACTAATCTAACCCACTAATTAAAACCTAAGAAACCCAACTGATTAAAATCAGTTTCAAAACAAAACTCTTCCTATTATTTTCTTCTTCTTCGTAGACATCGTCGTCAATTGTCGATTCGAAAAATTTTCATTATCGATTAATCAATTGTTTATAAACAATGCGTACCAAGCAAACTCCAAGACTTCCAGGATCAAGTCCGGGACTCGCAAAAATAGCGAATCTCCCAAATCAAATTCAAATTGATAAACAACTTCAACAACTAGGTCAAGTCCAAATCAAGCATCCAACGGGAAAAAAGAAGTCCGATTGGAGTAAAATGCAAATCCGCGGGTAATTTCCTTCATACCCATTCCTTTAAATTCGTTATTTGTTGAAGAAATCGTTTAGAAATCATCAAAACTCATTGAAAATGGTAGTTACAGTAAACATTTCGGCTAGGAAAATTTTGGTCAAACCCTAGATTTGGTAACCGAACTTTTTGAAATAAGAACACTTCGGTTAAGTAGACTAATATCTGGTAACCGAACTCCTTGTTTCAAAGGAAAAATTGAGTTCGGTTTTGTCGATAAATGCTTTTGCTAACCGAACTTTGGAAATATGTAGTTCGGTTACCTCATAATTTTTATCAGGTAACTGAAATTTGGTCTGGTAATAACTAAATATTTGGTTCGGTTACGTCACAATTTATACCAGGTAACCGAACTTTTGTATGTTGACACCAAATGTTGTGTTAACTTCATTCTTTAGTTCTATTTTATTTGATAACACATTATTATATTCTGTTTAGCTAATACTTTGGTTTTGTTCATTAGGAACAAAGGAAAAAGATCTAATCCACACCTAGATGAGGATTTGAAAACTCCCACCCCTCGTGGTAGAATACATTTAGATTTCCGAAACTGTGGTGCCAAAAATGCTAAACATGGAGGGGGCTCGTTACCGGAAGTCAACCAAGAGAATGTTCGTAATGTAATCCAAGATGTCAATGAAGAAGTGATGGATACAATTGATCATGTTGTTGAAGAAGAAAAAGATGATGAAGAAGAACAAGTAGATGAAGAGCAAGGCAATCAAGAGGATGAAGAAGAAGAGGCAGAACAACAAGAACAAGGCAAAGAATGAGAAGAAGAGAAAGAGTCGGAAGAAGAAAGAGAGAAAGAGTCCGAAGAAGAAGAAGGACAAGAGGAAGAGGATGAGTCTGAAGAAGAGGAAGAGGCTGAAGAACAAGAAATTCGAGAAATTTTTCTTGTTAAAGAGAAGAAGAAGCCGAAGCCATCTGGTCCTAGATATTCACACATTCCTCCTGATAATTTGTGCTTGTCACCCAAGAGCCCAACTTATGGTACTCCAAATGACGGAGGACAAACATTGTTTGGCTACAAATACTCATGGGCTGCGAAGATCTATGCGACAAAGGTATTCTTAACAAACTAAACAAGTTTTTGTTTTTTTGGACATATTCGTTAAGTATTAATAGTGTGATGTTCTTTTTGTAGGATCATAATGATGCAGTTCGTCTTATTTGTCGTCAAAAGGCGGCCACATTGGATCTTAAATATGAGTGTGCCGAGTTTGTTGCGAAGGTGAAAGAATGTGTGTTATGGAGAGCCATTGAGTTCGCACATGAGGAATTTGACGCTATTGGCGTATCTGCATTTCTTGAGAGCCATTATCCGGAGACAGCTACCATGCATCTTCCATTTGGCGAGATGAGAATTACTCCCGATGATTGCATGGGAATTACCGGCCTACCAGTGGAAGGTAAATGTCTTCGAGAAGGATATAACCCCTCGATGCATTATGAAGCTCTTGATGCATTGGCTCTAAAGTGTTTAGGATGGGATGCAAAAAAGACCCGACGTGAGTTTAGACGTTCTGTGAAGGAGCCTGAAATTGGCAATGAGTATAATCCCCACGAAGTAAATAGAGCCTTGAAGAAGATGGTGAAGAAATTTAAGTTGGTAAAGTTGAAGGAAGCATTTGAAAAGACAAAACATAAGGTAAAGAAGGGAAAGTTGGTGATGGACGAGGAGACGCTTAAGCACCATGTCACTGCTTATTGGTTATATCAGCTCGGAACTGTTATTTTTCCCGACACTTCTGGAAATAGGGTGGATGCACATTATCTACAGCTTTTGGAGGACCTCGATGAGGTCAACAACTACTCTTGGGCCACTGTGGTGGTTGCATTTCTTCAAACAGAGCTGAACAAAGGGTATAGGATTAAGACAACTCAAATTGGAGGCTACTTAACTCTTATTCAGGTGACCTTCTACATTATTAATTAGCAAATTATTTGATAAGATTTTGTGCTTCCAATTCAATTTTCATCTATGAGATTTATATTTTTGTTTTTTCGCATAGGTTTGGATCTATGACCACTTACCTTCTCTGAAATTGGCTAAAGAGAAGTCATGTTATCCCTATGGCGCACCTACAGCAGGAAAGTGGGTGTTCTTGGATGCACAAAAGAAGTCCAAAGAAGAGCAGTTGACTTCGTTGAGGGAGAAATTGGATAATACGACGGTGAACGATGTGGTATTTCACCCATACGTCGTACCCGCTGATATAGATGTAAATCAAGTCGAAGTGCGGGATTTCTCTTTGGCCTCGGGTTACTATGGACCAATTTAGTATACTAACGGCTACTCAATGTATAATCCACGGAGAATACTAAGACAACTTTCTTGTGTCCAAATGGTACCCGACGTGGAGAATGAAAATTTCAACTTGATGGTGCAAGGAACAAAGAACATCGATAACTATTTTGTCCCAAAACACGAGCCAACTCCTACGGTAGGATATTGGAATGAACTTAATACGCACTACTTACCTTTAGGTGATTGTGTACCTTTAGATGAAGATGTAAATGCATGTGACGAAGATTATATGGAGTGGTATGAAGGTATTAGTCATCCAATTGTGATAAATAGACAACAACAAGCTCGAGCTGATAAGGCGAAGGATGAAGCAAAGGAGAAGGAAGCTAAGAGAGCTCAGAAGGAGATACCTATTTTTGGAGAAGAAGCAAAAAGGTTATGAGATAATGTGGTAAGAAAATGTCTTCTCTTTATACTTTTGGGTTGTTGCAAAGTATTGAAAATATATTTACTTGTGGTTAAAATTGGAATCAGGTGAAGAAGGTTACGAAATTGCTGAAGAAATGGATGACTAAAATCCGTAGTGGAGAGTCGATGTGGACTGAGGAACAAACCGACCTCTACGGCCAGTGGGAGGATCTTATAACTAAAAGAATGGTGGAGCCAAGTCGGTCTAAGCAATTGAAGAGGGGTCGACAACAAGGAGAAGGTTCAAGTCGCGCCGTTCGTACCACGGTGGAGGAAACCGGTGGAGGAGATGATAACCCAACTGATGAGGAAGTTCAACTTAACACTCGTGATAAACAAGGAAGTAAAAGGGTTCATCGTAGTGGTCGTCAGTGATTTCTTATGGTTGTAGTTTCAAAAAACATCTTAGTTATGGATTTCGTATGGTTTGTGTGTTAAATTTCGTATGTTTGTGTGTTTTAAACAATTAGTTAAGGAGTTTCGTAGTTTCGGATATATAACACTTTTATATTTGTTTTAATTGGGTTTGTTTTTGAATTTTATGTTTGTTTTATAAGTAGAGTCCAACAACTCTTCAATCTGTTGGCTATAGGGTGTATTTCGGCTAGCAAAAAAATTTAGTCAGAGAAACGAACTTAAAGTTCGGCAACCTGTGACACAATACATGTCACCGAACTTGTATTTCGGCGACCTGGTAAAAATTGGCAGGTTTCCGAAGTTAAGCTTCGGTTAACTTGCAACATTTTTGTAGATTGCCGAACTTTGATCTGTAGGCTGAAGCCCAAACCCTTCATCCATTTGAGGCTAAAGAGATTAGGTTACCTCACAATGTTACCAGGTAACCGAACTACCTAGTTCGGTTAGCAACCTATATTATAAGAGGTTGTCGAACTACTCTCTGGAGACTCAAATTTTGCTTTGTCCGCAAGTTGAAAAAGTCATACTCTCGATGCAGAAATCACAAAACTGCACTCTTAAGTTTGTATATCATTTATATATCATTTATATATTTTTTTTGAAAATATAGCCGTTATACACCTCCATGGTATATATATCTATCTCATAGTTAACATTTTGTTTCAAAATCTCCTAGAAATGGCAGTTGCTAGTCCTAAATTTACTCTAGATGAAGATCTTTCTCTTTGCAGAAACTACATACTCTACTATCCAAAGAGGGGCGAAGAACGAAGAATGAATGGTATTATGAGTCAAAGTTATTGGGGGAAAATTCATGAGAAATTCTGCCCCGACACAACAAACCCTCATAACCGTGACCAATTAGCTTTGTTCATTCGATTTGGAAAGATTAGAAATAGGGTTGTAGAATTTATGGCTTTATTTCGGATTGTAAGGCGGTATCGACTTAGGGGTGAAACATTCGAGGACATCATTTCAACATCAAAAAATGAATAGCGAAGATGGAAAAGAAAGAAGTTCAAATATGAAGATCATTTCCGCATCCTTAAATACTTTTTCATAGCGCGTTTCGGATATTAAATGTTATGTAAACCATGTTTTCTAATCTTTTAATTGAGTTTTAGTAATTTTGCAATATCCTGTAATTTTAGTTAGTAACCGAACTTCTATTTGTAAACTCAAATTTAGAAGTCGAAAAATATCCAAAAATTTCATTTCATTAAATCCAAAACAAACATACATCTAATATAGAGTAGAATTGAAAGAACTAAAATAACCAAGCTTACTAAATTCAAATTTCCATAGAAACACTTATTCATTTAATTTAAATGGAAAGGTGCTTTCTTCCAAGATGCGATAGGGATCGGAATGCAAAAAACCTTTGCCATACTTGGTTTCATATCCGCTAAGAGCAGCACATCACTGCAACAAATGAATCAATTATAAGTCAGCATCATTAAAAAAAAAAAACTATGGATACTTGGTTTCATATACGTACTCTTTCGGTACCCACTGCACGGGGGTAATGATCAACTATGGCTTTAATCTCATCCATCACAGCCTCACATTCCTTAAATACATCCTCGAATCTACTCTTCACGATTTGTTGTGTCCTCCTATGGATATTTCCGTCCAACGCCTCAAAAATCCTATATATACGATTCCACCAAGCATCGGATGTTTGATCCATGTTAAGGTACATATCTTGGCTATTGTCGTGGTCAAGAAAGTTAAAGCACCGTCTATCGTAATCGTGCTTCGTAACCGTAATCCACGATCTAACAATAGCGACATCTTCATCATTATAGAACGGAGGATCCATTTTTGTTGTTTGAAAGAGATGGATGAAGGAGAATAAAGATATGGTGAATGAGAATAAAAAAGATGAGAGAATAACTTGAAAGGGATAGGTGAGTGAGACAAAGATTTTGAAAGGGACATGTTTATTTTTATAGAAATAGGTGAGTGAGATGATAAAGACCCAACGGATTTTTTATTTATTTTAAAATAGTCGTTGAGTGAGTAATAACGGGGTAGAAATCAAAATTAGCCGTTGGGTCAATGTCGGGGTAGAAATCAAAATCAGCAGTTGATGATGTTAGGGTTTTGAACCAAAACATCGGCAATCTGTCAAATTTAACGACCTAACCGAACATAGTGTTCGGTTACCTGGTAATTTTTTTCAGGTTGCCGAACTGTACTGCAAAAACAGAATTACCCAGAAAAATTTAAGTTCGGTAACCTGTAAAATTTGAGCAGGTGACCGAAAATGATGTTCGGTTATTTCGTATATTTTGCTGGATGCCGAACCGTAGTTCGGCAATCTCTGTATTCCTACTTTCTAACCGAACTATTATATGTCAACTCAAGAAAATACTAAAATTAACCCAATAATTAATACTACACTTCAAAAAACATAGTATTTGATTGATAAGCATACTTAGTTCCATTACATGTGTCATTTAATCATCCTCAAGAACAATTTGACCTTCATGTACAATTTCGTCTGACTTATTCAAAGCTTTCCACATCTCCATGTTCTCCTCATACATAATACACCAACCCAACATTATATCGGGGTTAAATGCAGGCCAATAAGAGGTTCCGGATATTGGAGGCAATGGACAATCGGGTTCTAACCGGAGGCCTATAAAGTGGTTGTTGTTAATCAATGCCATCACACATCTCCTTCGTTTGAGTTTCTCTACACATACGGTTGTTTTTGGGGTGAATGTGAAACTAGCATATTTTGAGAAATAATGCACCACACAATTGAATGCCTCGGCAATTAAGTGTCCACATATCGACATGCTCATCCAATAATCCGTTGTGATCGGATAGCTCCCATGAAGATGACGTTGATACCTAACAAATTGCTCGTTGAGACTACCCTCCCCATCGCACAACATTGTCTTGTAAAAGGCCGGATTCTCCTTTAGTTTGGACAAAAACCTTTACCTTACATGAGTGGTTTCACACCCATTATATCTCTTGGCACCTTCGGTGAAAGGCCCTAGTTGTTGTACGACAACATGAAAACCACAATTACCATCCGGAGGAACGTCGTCGGTGGATATAACGTATTCTCTAATGTATAGAGGTAGCTCATTCAAATAGTCTTTATTTGGAGCCTTAATCTTCACGTCTAGGGAAGATGGTTGGATGGGGCACATTAGAGCCTTAAGCTTCACGTCTCCGGAAGATGGTTGGCTTGGATGTGATGGACACATCAGACCTTTTTTCTTCAAATCTCGCTCACTTGTTTCGCCTTTCTCCTCAATACTCCTACCCCGTTTCTTGGTTGCTCCAAGTACATTGCCGCGGTATACTCATGGGCCGAAGGATCTCTAGTATTTGCGGTTTGTTCACTTTTCTTCTTATGTAACACCTTTGCATATTCTCTTAGTTGTTTTTTTAGTTTCTTTTTTGCTTGGCCTATACTACACCATATCCTAGTTTTAGCAAAGCTTCATTTACGGAGGTGCGCAACGAATATAAACGTTGCACAGTTAACAACGTTAATATCCGTTGCGCACCAGATTATCCGTTGCACCAAATCCTAATTATCGTATAGGAAAAAAGAAACCAGGACACGCTAGTCTTTATTAATATAGTTGAGGGCTGAAATGGTTTTTGCAACCTTATTATTCTACCCCTCTTCTATGTTTTTTATTTTTTCCCTTATTTTCTCTTCTTTTCTTATCTCTCTCAACAGGATTCACATCGACTTCTCCTCCCATTTTTTCTGCTCTTCTAATCCCAAACCGAATCTGCGTAATCAACACCAATTTCTTCAAAACCCTAATCTCACAAGTTAAAACTCGTCTTTTGGAAATCAAATCTAATCTTTCAATAACTCAAACCCTAGAAATCGTTTCTTATGTAAATTTAACTATGTGAGATGCTTGGTTCCAACCTGAAGTTTCTTTCTCTAATTGTGAATTAATAGATCCTGCAAGGTATAACCCTAATATATTTACTTGTTTTTGGTATTATTGTTTTATCTTTATTTTGACCTAATTCTATGAATAACATATTTTGGTAGTTAACATTTTGTAAAGATTTTGCAATTTTTGTTTCTGTTTACTGTATTTGATGGAGTTTTAAAGTATGGGTTTTCTTTTGATTTAAGTTTTTTTAATCCTTACAGATTTATGTGAGTCTTATTTAGGTAGGTTCCTCTGAATCAAGAGCCATACTCAATTTCAAAACCGCTTTGGAGTTTTAATCATTGATCATCATGGCTCAATTAGCTCTAAATCAGGTCAGTTTAGTTTAGTTTAGTCCTGGTCTATTTTGATTTGATTCCTTCTCTTTTATTTCTTATTATTAGCTCGTTTTTTTGTGTGTAATCTAATTGATGGTTTTGGTGTTGTTATTGTAGGGTTCTAATCTATCTGTTCGGATTGGAATTAGCGATTCATCTCCCAGGGTATCAGGATTTCGGGTATAATCATCATTATCACAGTGGGCCTTTTTGATTTGTCTTGATTTTGTTTTGTGTATAAGAAATCAATCACTCTCAAAGTACTAAAAATTAAAAACAGTGGTCCATTCTGATTTGGTTTTGTTTTGTCTTGTCTTGATTTTATTTTTATTTTTGGATTCAAGTATCACTGGTTATTACTGATTATTAGTAGAATATATTGAGTGGGAATTTGGAGTTGGCTTTTTGAGATCTAATTCTTTTTGTTCTTGGAACTGTTGGGAAAAATAAATAGAGAAAAGAAGTTGAATCCATATTGCATATTATCAATAAGGTCACCTTCAACTTTGCATTACTGTATTTACTCATACTGTAAATCTAATCCACTTAGTTTCTTCTTATTGAATGTGCCTTAACTCAACACAGGGAATTTTGCATGGCATGTGATGCAGGGAGTTTGGTTGCTTACTTCGAAAAGATTCAAAGCTTCAAGGGTGGACTAGGTCAATTCTCTTCAGATAATGGTGCGATGTTTAATGCTTCTCTTGGTAGCTATTCTTTTGATATATAATATTGTACTCATACATTTTTCGAGCAGTGTAATCTGAACGTCTTCTACTTTTGTTATTTTGAAGGTGACCTTGTTGATGCTGTTGTTCCTTTCATGGGAGAATCCATTACAGATGGTACTCTAGCAGCTTTCTTGAAAAGTATGTCATAACTTCTCATCATCATCTTTCTTTGTTAGATTTTCTGTTCTATGTGTTTTATTAATATATTTGGGCAATGATTTATTTATTGCTTTTATATGTAATATATGTTTGGTGTAGAACCTGGTGATAGTGTTCAAATTGATGACAGGAAAACAGGAAGATCCATGTCTGCATGACGATTGGGTCAGTGCGGTCAGTGGTTCTAATCCAGGGTAAGTGTGTGGATGTTTAATGCACAAAAGCATACTCTACTCTATCATGTGGTCTGAATTTTTTTTCTTACAGGCATTTTGTAGCAGACCAGAAAGATGTACTCTCATATTGATTATAGCATTAACCTGAGATATTTACTCTTGTACAACAAAAAACAATTTGTTGCTCCAATATTGTGCACTGATAAGTCTTTTACATTTGGCTGCGTCATTTTGGATCATTATTGGTATACTAACTTTGATTAGTTCCTTATGGCAGGTTTATTTTGACAGGGTGCTATGACGGTTTTGGAAGGTATATTTTTCCCGCTATACTAAGTTTATATTTCTCATTTTGAGGAGCGTGCTGTCTTTACTTTGGAGTTGTAAAACTCTGTTGTTCAGAAGCTTTTAAGTTTTACCGAAGTTAATTGTGGAAGGATACCAATGTCCTCAGCTTGAAATCAGTTGTGAACCTTGAGCCCCCTATGAATAGGAGAACAAAAACCATCCTTGTACTTACTAGCATGTCAACTGTATTACTACAGAAAATGTAGTTTGGGTGTCAAGAATCTGTACACAATAATTTGTTTTTGAATATGGTTGATTTGGCTTGTTTTTTTGCCATGAAAAAGTCAACAAAAACAGGACTTGACGATCCAGTTTCTAATTTTATTAGGGTGTGGAAAGGTGGATCATGTATTCATATACTGGAGGGACATGGGGATGTATTACGTCTATTAGTATCATCAATCAGAAAGGTGATTGTCAGTGTAATTTTCCTTCTTTGCAAGTGTCTCTTTCGCAGCTCTGAATTGCTTATCGAGTTAATGTGATCTACATTTGTTCACTTATATGTGTTTTGAAGAATCCTTATCTTTTCTTGTCAAACGATGTAATAGTGCTTTTCTCCTACAGGTGCTAAGAACAGCTTGACCACACATGTTGCTACTGCTTCTAAAGATAGGACAGTGAAGCTGTGGAAGGTATAATTGAATTACCTGTTAGACTTTGATCTGCACATTCTGATTGCCCTGTTTAATATCTTCTATCCTATGCAAGTTTGACGCAGAGGAACCCACTAATAACGTTAGAGCTTTTAAAATTCTGCGAGGGCACTCATCGTCTGTGCAAAGTGTTGCACCAAAACCCTCTGGAGAAATGGTATAGCTTATTTTCTCCACTTTCTAATGGCATGTTAAAGTTAAGTTCATCTCCGTCTAAGCAAGCCGAACACAGGGTTTATTGTTTTATGAATACATTTAGGTATGTTCTGGTTCTTGGGATTCTACAGTCAACTTGTGGCGGACAAATGAGTCTGATTCAGACGGTGACTTGGTCTCAGTAAAGAAGAGAAAAGTGAACTCTAAGGCTGAGGAGTCCCAGCTTGAGGTATGCAGTCTTCATCTTCTCCTGAAATAAGTGGCTGACAATTACCTGTAATAAGCTTGTTATCAAGTAGAGTCCCACTTAGTCATAATTATTTCTTGTTATAACCTATTTCCTCGTTTTCTGCAGGACAGCTTAACACTAATTTCTGCCCTATGAGCTCACTTGTTGGCCATACACAATGTGTGTCTTCTGTTGTCTGGCCAGAAGAGCGAACTATATATTCTGCATCATGGGATCATTCCATCAGAAGTTGGGATGTTGAAACAGGCAGAGATGTCTTGAGCTTGGTATGGAAGCCCCAATCTTATGCATCTCCTTTTTTGCAAAAAAAGAAAAAAGAATTTATATGTGCTTAAATTTTATCAACTTTGCTTCCTTAGAGTAGCCAAGTGTTACCGGTTAGTTGCTAGCGAGGTTTGGGTATCTGTTATAATAAAAGGAATGTAGCAAATATGATTATTACTTGTGTTATAATAACCATATGTTGTGCATTCTATAGTTCTGCGGGAAAGTTCTCAACGACCTTGATGTTGGAGGTGATAGCTCTGCGCTCATTGCTGCCGGTGGTTCTGATCCTGTATTAAGAATATAGGATCCTCGAAAATCAGGTGATTTGAATAAAGCTAAACATAAAGTGTGTTTCATGCAGTTTTATTAAAGAGTTCACCCTCTCTCTCTACACTGTTAAACTTAATATTCATGATACATACAGGTTCTTCAGCGCCTGTCCTGCAGTTTGCATCTCATTCTTCCTGGATCACTGCTTGCAAGTGGCATGACAGCTCGCGGCAACATCTACTCTCATCAAATCGATGAGCCAATTGCTCAAGTTGAAACCGATAAGGTACATATCAGGTTTTGTTTCTAATCATTCAAATAGTGTCTATTTCAGAAACTGTGTTTCCTGAATCTTTGATTATGCAATTATTAGGTAACCATCGATGTCGCTAGCCCTAAAGCTGGAGTTATCCATAAGGTAAATTATATGTTGTTGCTGTATCTTGTCTACAAAAATATTTTCTACAGTAATAGCCTAGGAGCAGGAGCATGTGCTGGAATAATGGCCATGTCAGCAACTTACCAAGGATCTTTAGCAAAGGCTACTACCTTAACGCAGGATCTTTAGCAAAGGCTAACCTTACTTGTCCTGTTTTACATTAAAACTAGACAGTCCCAACTTACAGATATATTTGTATTATATAATCTTCAATATATCCATGTTTTTCCACACTAATGCATGATTTATTGCCTCAGGGCTCTTATCTGCATCACAAAGAACTCAAAGCAGCACATGGTGTGAATATCAATGCTCAGGTAATGTCTGTTTTCCATTTGATTTTGGTTGGTGCACATTGGTAGATCTATACTTATATCACAACGACATTCTAAATGGGGTTTCGTCTTAAATCACAATCCACTTTTTCAGGGCCTTGATCATGCTATCGCTGGCACTGTTCTGTATGTGGTATGTCCCGATGATGATGTTGAAAACATCAAGGAAGCAACAATGCAAGACATGAAGTCCATCATGAGAAGGATTGAGAAAAGTGGTACATGTGTTTGTGTTCAAGCATCAACTTGGGTCACTGGAGGTGCTGCTGGAATTTTGAAGAGCCCAACAGTCAATACCCCTGTCAGTGGTATAAACATAGGTCCTGTACACAAGAGTGATGTCAGTGGGTAGCCGTTAGCCATATAAACGTAGCTGTTAGCCATATAAAGCAGACCTAAGTTGATTCCTTTTCTCAGTTTTAGGCAAAATTTTGCTCTTGCAGTATAGCATTCTACCTGGGAATTTTATTTGATTACATTGACTCTACAGGTACGTATAGCAAAATCTACACCAAATTCTTTCACCTGTTCTTTCCCAAAACTTGACCATATAGGTACTATGTGGTAGCTTCTTTGAGTTCAGAATTGGATTCTAATTGTGTCTTGTACTCTGCAGGATTGAGTTAATGTACTTCCACCTGTGGTAGTGTTTGGAATGCTAAAGACTTCTCAGAATGTAACAACAGAAGGTTGGGGTTTTCATAGTTTGAAATTCAGAAACTTGCGTTTATAACATTTGGGATTTTGCATAAGTTGTTTAATATTGTATGGGTTTATGGTTCATCCATCTCCTCTGTTGATGTATGAATCATTCTTGATGGATTGTGATGATCAATAATCGTTCTTGATCGATTTTAGTTATTGAGGTTCTGTCCTAAATTGGGTCTTCTAGTTCTTCTAGAATGGTATATGCATGAAGGTGCGGAATCAATTTATATTCAGGTACAGAAATCTGTCGGAATTACAGCTGGCGGAAATTTTTTTTTGACTGAAAATTAGTTTGCAACGGATATAAACGGAGGAAAACATCCGTCGCACAAATCACCTGAAATGAGCAACGTATATAGCTGCAACCAAACAAATGAACCGTTCAAAGAAAACCATAATGGGACCCACAAAAGTGTTATTCTAATAATGAACCGTTGCACAAATTAGGATATACGTTGCAAAAATAAGAAAAATAAAACGTTGCATTAACGAGTCTGCAACGTTTATAAGGGTTGCTCAAATTAATTTGTGCAACGGATACCTTGCGTTGCACATTAAAGCGCAAATCGGTTTTGCCAACAGTTATTACCGTTGCAAAAATTATGCGCAACGTTTATAAACGCCACAAAAAGGCTGTTTGCGTTTGCCTTTCCGGTTCATAAACATTTTCCGAAGTGTGTGGATATATGATTGTCCTCATGGCATCCCAAAAGATTTGTTTTTGGAGCTTGTTCAAGCCCCGATACATCTCTAGTACGGTTCTACCCATTTCGTTATCATCAAACTCTTCTCCGGCTTCTTCTCCCTTTGGAGGAGGGATGAAACTTAGATGCTTCCAAAATGGATCAATGTCGCTTAAAGGGATTACGCCATGCTCGTAGTTGATTATCATACGGCGACAAGGGAGTCCCATAGACTTCTTCATGTTACAAACACACACCTCACCCCCCTTGGTTTCCCACTTATCAATCAACTCGACTTCTATAATCAACAACTTCATACATTGCCGAGATACGTTGTAATGGATTCCCTTGAACAATGGGTGGTCGGAATATTTTCCGGTCATTTTGAATATACGGCTTTTTTGGAACTTCTCTTTAATTCTATCAAAGTCGCGCTTGAAGTAATTTTCCATAGCATTCCACACGGTTATGAAATTATCAATACATCCAAAGAGATTCTTCTTCCACCGGTGGTGAGCCGACTCTACCAAACTTGTCGCTTGATTTCCCAGGTGTTTATATTGGTTGGTATAGGCATAAACAAACCTCTCTTTGTGCGGTTCCAACCATTGGCGTAGAACATACGGTTTTGACAATGGGGTAATCGGGAGTATCCCAATGGGCGATAAACTCCGCAAGATTTAGATGATACTCTTCCTTGGTAAGAGACCAACACAATGACTCCCATTCGCCGTTGAAAGCAACCCATTTAGAGTAATTTAGATCGAATTGTTTTTCAACTTCCTCTTTTGCATCCGCTCGTTCATGTTCCGGTAGCTTCTTAATCTCTTCATATACTTTTTTCTTGGGTGGACAAATTATTGGCTTGCACCTATTTATCAAATTACACCATATATGGAACGTACAAAGCATATTGTGTGCTAATGGGAACACTACCTCTATTGCATTCATCAATGCGACTTCATTTTCGGTCACTATAACCCCAGGAATATCATCACCTCGGAAGATTGCCTTAACTTGTTGTAGTGCCCAAATGTAACTAGGTTCTTGCTCATCCCTTAAGAAACAAAACGCCACGGTAAACGGTGACTTCGTCGAAGTACGCCCAACAATATTCAACAATGGCATCTCGTACTTGTTCGTCTTATAAGTACAATCCATTATTAGAACTTCATGAAAGCATTGAGCCAATTGAACACTCGTTGGATGCGCAACGAAGAGTTGTGTTATCTCTCCGTCCGAATCCACATCCTTTTGAACCGCATAGTCTTTCTCTTTGGCCAAAAAAAAACAATTGTTGCATCACTTGTCTCAATTGCATTGTAAATGGTGGACAAAGATGAGTGGTTATCGTTGTTATCCTCCTTTAGTATTTGGAGCATTTGAACCGGTGAAAGACCCATTATCCTCATTTTAGCTACCTTGTCCATCTCTTGAGGAGTTAGCTTGGACGCCATGAAAATGTCCTTCAAGATGCTTCAGACGAGGGTGGTTATGATGACCTTCCATAACCCTGTAGAGAACCCATCCATCCAAATCTTCGTTGTAATTAAATGCAAGCTTGTATGGGCATTTAATCTTCTTTGAGAAAGTTTTGTTCTTCCTATTTGTCTTTCCTTTATAAACATAACCCTTCCTCTTGTGGCTTTTCTCGGGATCACCGCTTCTCTCATAAACCATTTCAAAGCGAGTTTTGCTTTCTCTCCTATTCAATACTAATACG
This sequence comes from Papaver atlanticum, assembly GCA_023531105.1. Classification (NCBI taxonomy): domain Eukaryota; kingdom Viridiplantae; phylum Streptophyta; class Magnoliopsida; order Ranunculales; family Papaveraceae; genus Papaver; species Papaver atlanticum. The sequence goes on from JAJJMB010010315.1 coordinate 6,901,437, forward strand.
CACATGTGTTTTTGTGCATGTTGTCTTGCCCAACTCTTTGCCTCTAATAGATTTTTGAATACCAAGTCATTCATGTAGTGATGGGATGTGTCATCGTACAAAATATCAACTGGGGAAGGTTGATTTTCCATTGGTTCTATTGGATCAGATGCAACCTACGAGTAATCGCACAATGTCAATACCAACTACAAATAAGAAATACTTACATTTTCGGAAATGTAAAAAAAACTTTCGACCCTGTCGAACAGAGAGTTCGGTTATGAATTCTTTTAGAAAATTTTTGCGATCTTGCCGAACTTGCTCTTTGGATTTTCTATGGTATAGTTCGGAAACATAATTAGTATATACGACTAAACCGAACTATAAAGTTCGGTTATCTATTCTATGAAAGAAATTTACGGCCATGCCGAACTTGGAGTTCGGCAAACTAAATATTAAACTCGACTAAACCGAGCTATTAACTGTATACTCTATAAAAATAGTTCGGTTACGTTTTCTGGAAAAAGATAACCGAACTCCAAAAAACCTCCATTAAAACAGAGTTCGGTTACCTGCATCTGCAGAAATAAGTACTGCACGTACAGAAAAGTTCGGTTACCTTCTCTGCAGAATAGCTAATCAAACTACTTTGACCTAGCCGAAATTTTATCCTGAAATTTTTAGTTTGGCCAATTTTTTGCACAATTCAAGCTACATTAACTAAATTTGAGCCATACCTGAGTACCCATAACTTCATCTTATGGTGTGGCTGATAAAATCCATCATTTGGGTCGTTAGCTTGAGTTTGGGGTAAAAAGCTTTCATCATCTAACAAATAACTCATATCCGGATCGTTAGAAATATTGACAAATAAACTAGGAGATGAAGGAGGTTCTGATTCCAAGGAGGAGGTATCATCACAAGAATCACTCATATCATATTCACCAAACTCAAAATAAGATTTTTGGGTTTTTCCCTCTTTTTCTTCATCTTTTTTTCTTCCTCTTCTTCTTCTCTTTCAATAATTCCGATTCTAACAAAAAAACTCTCATATTAATAGTTCACTAATCACTAACTAATCAATAATTAATCATTACACTAACATTAACTAATCAATATAATAACTAATTTAATTACCAAGGCAAGTTTGGTATTAAAAAAAAATTAAGATAAGGGGTGACCCAAAATTACTCCAAATATCCACCCAAAAAATGAAGAGTAGTCCCCTCCATTTTTGAGTAGTGCCCAAAAAATTGTTCAAGCTAAAAGCATTATTTTTTTTTGCTTTTCTTTTAGCCCATCGGGACTTCGCCAAAAAAATAATCACACACTAAACATTACTTTGATTTACTTATTTTTGGTATCACAACCAAGACATTGGTATGATAGTCCTTCAGGAACACTGTAGTTGCATAACATAAACTCAGTCTTGGAACAAAAAACAAATCCTGAAATCAATACTCTCACTGGATGTCTCTTTAGTGCTGATCGTCCCTCCTTCAACTTATAATTCTAGACCTTCCCCAAATTGAATTTCTTGGTGCTCTAATGCCTGCACATACTCAAGATGGCAATTCAAACGTGAATTGATCAATATTGAAAAAACCTAGCTTCTGTTTATACTACCCATGAAATCCCATCGGGTATCTAAAACTAACCCATTTTCCACACCCGAACCTAATTTAAAACTAAGGTTGGGTTACCAACTGTGGTGAAGGGGTAAACATGGAAGGAAAATATGAAACTTACCAAATATTGACGAACAAACTCACTTGTCCTTCCATTTGGGTTGAATCAAATGTTGTCCAAATCGGTTAGAAAACTCAAACGTTGGGATTTCTACGACGACAGGCTTATATTTTTTCATATTATAACGACAAAAATATTGTTTTTAATTAGATTATAATAAAAAATAATATATTTTTATCTCTTATATAAATGTCAATTTGTAGTCATGGGTCGAATTCAAATCCTATAAATTGGTCGTTTGATAGTATCAAAACAAAAGAGAGAAAGAAAGAAGATCCGTAGTGTTTAACCCGTTTCGATAAAATGGAAGGAAAAACTATGCGGATTATAGTTTTGGTGGCGATACTGATGGTGGGAGTGTTTGTTGGAAAAAGTGAAGCATTCAGCAGATCCTGCTGGTACGAATGTATGTCTCAATGTCATGGTAATCCCATTTTTTGTACAATAAAATGTCTGGCAACGTGTGTTCCCAAAGACAGTCACAAAGACGCCTAGCACGATCTCCACCCAAAATGACTACTGCAGACTCAAGAGACTTCGCACATGAATAAGACAAAATAGTGTTTTAGGGTAAGTATTTTAGTTTGTTGTCTATTATCAGTTCACAATTTATAATCCACCCATTTAAAGGCCTTGAAAAAATAAGCTCTTATGTTGAATAGTAATGAAGCCCTCGCTTCCTATTAGCCGAAATAGGTCGTTTCTAATGTAGAAATTATGGTGATGACAGTTGACATAACTCTATTAATCGGGATATTAAAAACTGGATTACACTTTGTTTACATCAAGTATTTAACCCTCTGTTAGTAACGCCGTCAACAAAAAGGAAGGTGTACAACACTTCGGTAAGAGTTTTGATCTAATTAATTTTCTTACACCGTTTTTACACAAAATACTTAAATGTACGTTAGTAACACCGTCTAAGGTGGACAATACTTCCGCCAAACCACGGATTTCTTTCTCCAAAATACAAAATTTTGCTTAAAAAAGTCTTTAATTTAATGAAAAAGGAAAACTCAACTTACCGCGTTTAGAATTTTATGGAAGTCCAAACTCGATTTGGAAGTCGATTACCTAACATAAAGGGGAAAAAAATAAATAATTTTCATATCTTTTCTCCGTCGATTTAATATATTCACCCACCAAATAAAAAATGCATCGTCACGGGAAGGGGCGAAGCCCCGCGCACACCAAATCACAAATATGATTAGAAAAAGAAAGAAAATGCCCAGTGCGTAGCACGGGCACAAATCTAGTGAAAATTATACATCTATTATTATATTATTATATTTTTCTGTCCCTATTAGGAACATTACCTCCTCTACATTTAGAGATTGTTCTTCGCTTGGGCACGTAAGTGTACAGGGAAATGCAAGTAGATCTTCAAGAGAATCAAATTCAATGAGTGTTTCCCTCTTGGTTAGTACATATTTTGACATCAAACAGTCAATGATCTGATACGTGTGTTTGAGCTTCAATGTTAAATAAATACCTTCGTTACCGATTTATGAATAATACGATTCGTGTAATATATTCACTGATTTGTTACAACTCTTTGTAACAACGGTTTTCTTATGTATTACGTCTCTTGTAATACACTTGGTTACCGAAAACCAAAACAAGAAAAGAAGAAGAACAGAAAGAAATAATCATAATCAATCTAAATAAAACTTAAACAAACTTACTTGGGTGTATTGAGGCGAGTAATTTCTTTACTTAAGAAATTTAATGCCCTGTACTTTATGCTATTACAGTGTATCGCATATGTCTCCAGCATTCAACAATACCTTTGGTTGTTCTCACAGCACTCGGGGATCACCAAACATCGAACGCGAATGGATGTAGCAAAAACTCTTCTTTAACTCTTGAAGACAACATGCAAACTACAATTTTTCTAGCACTAGTTTTTGACTCTACAACTCATACATGCAATGGAGAATGTGTGGGGTTTATATAGGTTCAAGGAGACTCTTGGAGATATCTTTTCGCCAAGAGTCACATCCTTTCATGAGAGTCACATCCCTTGGGATAAGACACGATATGTTGAAAAGGCATAAGTGAGTGGACACACTATATCATATTTCTATTCAAAAATTCCAACAATCCCCAACATTGAATAGAAATTCATGCAAATTTATGCGGACACTAGAAAGAATTTGTGCGCGGAACATCACTGCATCGGGAGAGATGGCTCCTGGATTTGAATCTTCCGTAGTGAATACCTACATGGTTTACTAGTTGTTCAGTGAACGCGGTGTATTGAACTTCCCAACTTTATAATGTAAACCGATGCAATAGATATCACACAACTTATTTCCTTACATATTCGGTTCTCGGTTGTGTTCATTTTGTCCCTAAACGATGTTGTTTTTCATGAGTGCTCAAGATTAACTTAGCCTTATAGTTATCACAGAAGCGACACCACTTCACACTCATATAGGTGATCTCATATTTGAAATTATCCTTCCATACGTTTCTTAGTCAAACTAAGCCATATGAATCATTAAGAAAAACTCTCAACCTCTCACTTGAAAGGCAACACTGTTCATCATAGAAATTGGAAAGAGAGTAAACTCTCGCAGTGTTTCCGGCGAGTATAAATTTACAACTTGGTTGTCCCTTTTTGACCTAGATAACCATGGGATCTCCAATCGCTAGGTTGCGTCATTTCCATCGATGACGCAATTATACACTCTATAGGATTCGTATCATTTTCCGTCTTGATAAAATTCACATACACTATTTCTTTTAGATGCGCGCATTTGAGAGCAATTGCATTATGGTGATATGTCGTCGACTTGCTTATAGAGACGTACCATAATATATCAAACTATGTGTTTTCTCGAATTAATTTTTTGATCAGAACAATTGTCTAACATTATGCGTCACAATCAAGAAAATTCTCAAATCACTTACTTTTCCGACTTTGCGTCCAAATGCTTCTGGAGTCAGTGGAATAGGGAGCTGGCTGGTTTAGTTGCTTCAATCCATTCTCGATGTTCACGACCTTAGGTCCCTCCTTTAAGAGGCTAATGCATTGTTTCCATTTATGTATACACTTCCACTGGAAGGATAACTGGAATGGAATTTTAATTCACGACAATCCTTCTTTGTTATATTGCATTTTCCATGTGTAGTTTACTAGTTTCTAACAGGATTACTGCATTTTGTTTGTGACCTGACCTGACCTGTAATGATAGTTTGCCAGAACTTATACCATGACCAACTGTAAGTTAAGTGTCTTAGTTTTATATAAGGATGCTTAGTAGGCATTGCTAATTTATTTGTGTTTGACACCTTTGTTGTTATTGGAGTCCGCTTAAAGTCCATAAGTTTATAGGAAATTTATGTGAAACCTGCAGTATATAAACGAGGTATGCACTAATGAAAATCGAGTATAGTAAAAACTCTAAATATTAATAGCCTTGGGACTTCACAAAATTATTAATATATGTAGTTTATTAATATAGGGAGGTATACCAAAAGAAATGAAATTTTTGCTAATTTAAAGTATGTAGATGATAATGGATATGGATGTCTTCCTTAATCATTCAAATGAGCAACAAGTCGTATATACTTTAATCAAAGAAGAAATCATCGATGAAATTAGACAAGAAGCAAATGGAGATAATCATGATGATGATAGTACGGAAATATCAAAATACGTGAAATTAGACAAGAAGCAAGGTAATCCTGATGATAGTACATAAATACCAAAAAATTCATGTCAAGAAGCTTTAAACATGCTCGACAAGTTGGAAATGTTTTGGCTTCAAAAAGAAGGTGCGTATAGCATTGAGGTCATACGCATCCGCAAATCTAAAAATTATATCATTTTCTTAAAAAACTATAGGTAAGTATTTTATTTCATCTTAAATTTCGATGTACCAAGATCTATAAGTTTCCAATAATGACGATTATATTAATATATGGAGGTTTCCTTATGGCGGGACTAGAAAAATCTATTAATATTAAAATGTGGAGGTTATTACTATTTATAATGGCCCAAGTTGGGACTACGATTTTTTATTAATATATAGAGTTTATTAATATATGGAGTATCCATATATGGAGTTTTTACTGTATGAGTATATAAATGTGCCACAAGTTAAGTTCAAGACTAATATATTAAAGAAAAAAGAAAAAAGACACGGTGAAGAACAACACAACCTGGTGCAAACAAGAACCAGGACAAGGCCTTAGATCAAACAACAAGAAAAAACTAAAAAGCTAAGCAACAAAAAGACAAGCTACAAAGAGAAGAATAAAAATGAAAGACAAGAAAGACAAGAAAACATGTTCAAGATTTCTTATTTATACTTTCCCAATCACTGTTTGCGCTCAAGATAATTGTGCAAAGCCTCTTTATCAATAACTTGACGGTGATGACTCTTACAGACAGAATAAAAAACATTCTGAACTAATAACCCACTCAAATTCACTCCTTCCAACAGGACTGCGCAAACTACCAACATAACCTTGAGCATACCATGATTATGGAAGACCACAAACTCATACCCAAATAGTGAAAATTTACCAGAAGCAGCATTATGGAAGACGAGAATCCCATACACTATAAGCTCAGAAATTCCGGAAGCTGCTAAGTATAGTCATGCAAGACGAAACGCATTAGATTTTTTATGTCTTAAAAGTTGGTTACTCCTCTTAGTGGATGATAAACCCCATACATTGGGTTTTAATACCGAAACTACGAAGGCTAGATGCTATAATGCTGTGATGTAGAGATAAATAACATAGTATGATATCATATAAAATTGAAACTAATATCCCTATAACTAACCATAAACCTTCTTCTTTATCATAACCTGCAGGGCCGGCTTTGACACAAAGTAACCAAAGTTCAACTTTGGGCATCAAATTTTTAGGGCATCAATTTATTTTGTTGTTCTTTTTTTTTTATGATCAATCGGATTAATGATATCAGTTATGGACAAAAAAAAAAAATCAAAACTTTTAATTAATTTGTTGGTATTCTCCGATAAACTATTGAAAGGGGTAGTAAAAGTATTTTTTTCTAAAATCTATCTAGATTAAGAAACACGTTTACTATTCACTCTTTGCAGCCCATGCACTTCTTATTTTCTTTAACTTTGTCTTCTTTTTATATATAAAGAAAAATCATTTTGTCTGATGTGGTAACACTACATTCAGTTTTACATTTTCTAAGAATTTAAAGTGTCATGTGGTAGAACAATGAGTTTAGAATGAAAGGACACAATAAGTTTAAAATAAAAGGGCACATAATTCAATTCAATTCATTTTTATTTATTTTTGCCAAATTATAGACATGTCTTTCACAACTTTTCAAACAATGGGTTTAAAATGAAGGCATACAACTTATATCACAATTATCCATGTTTTTCAAGAAAATATCACATTTATTTATTATATATGTAACACATAAGACATATTTTTATGATTAAGTTAGTATTATTGCATATAGTAGATAAACTGTGGTAATATAAATTAAATCCAAAAAGTCTTAATATTTTATAAAGTTTTACGTCGATATGTTTGCTCTTGCTAAATATATTTTTCGAGTTCATCTTTTGGTTCTATTACACTTTTAATCATGATCTAAGAAAATAAATAATTGCTTAATTGTGTTAAGAAGATGGCCTAAAAAGAAAATTCTAGTTTTTTCTCTTCTTCCATATATAACCTTATATAGGAGCATCTTGAAGACTAACTTCGAGGCATCAATTTCTCAGGACCGGCTCGGATAACCTGGAGAATACATGCAGAAGTAAAAAAAACCCTAGGATAAAGCGACATAATTTTTGATCATTAGAGCTAACACACAAAGGGAAACCACTAGATTTTGTTTGAATATCCGAGGAAGAGAAAGAATTGTAGCATTGAACGAAATGGGTCTGGAAGTGTAAAGGAGGCAGAGAGAAGATAAAAAGTAAACAAGAAAAGTAGGCGAACAAAGTTGTAGAGCGAATACATGTGAATGATCTCCTTCGACTAATGAATTGATTCCTGATAAGTAATCAAAATACCAACACATTATCATCCTGAAACAATAACTGGAACAATGACAGTAGGAGGATGAGGATTAAGGTTATAAAACAGAACTTATTCGGAGATAATTTCATTGATTTCCTAAGAACTAGAGCAGCAAACACCAAGAGATTGAGATCTTCATAAAACTCTATTTTTTGTTTATCTTCAGTAGCTAATTCTACAGCAACAACATGAAGAAGGAAAAAACCAAATGGAGAATTCAACAATATTCTAGAGCAATGTATGATACTTACGCAAGCCTATACACTGGGTTTCCCAGCAGCTTCATGTGGCACCACTTCATGCTTAAGAGATATACAAAAATGGATTATATCAGTTATAGGCAAGTGTAGTGGTGGTAGTACGAGGGATTGAGGCTAGGTTGTAGGCTCATCAAACATGTGTTTGTTAGCAGTCGATTTTATTTCATGTGAGGTTGAACATACTCTAAATCAACCAACTTTGTTATTATTACTTCAAGCAGAAGATAACATTTTTTTCACTGGTGTAGATGCTTCCAATGTTTCTGCTTCTAACCTATTTTGATAGGGCTCAAACACATCACAACTCTTTCAGGTTTCTTGATTACACCAATGATGGTTTTGAGTTCTTTGTATTCCCTATCAAATCAATTAAGACAATTATTTTCTATTACTCTTTGTATAAATACATAAATCCTTTTTAATTAATGACATTAACCTTCTCTTCTAATCAAAACAATAACAACAAATAAAACATAACCCTTACTGAGATTCAATCATTTGGCCACAACCATAAGAGACTAAAAGATACCATAGTGAACCATATGTTGTTGGGTGGCGTATGTATTATTGTATCAGCATTATTTAAATCACAAAAATAATTTTGTTCTAACTATTGAGGTATGCCAAAATGTTTTCCCTTTATCACAAGACTTTCCACTCCCCGCGTTTTTAAAAACGAGATACCATGCCATGATATAATTTATATTTCAAAATATATAAGATTTAATATGAATCACATATAAGAAACATACAATTTTAAAAGACTTATATTATGTAAGATGTTTGTTATGTTACCCATATAAAATGTTTGTTATGTTACCTATACACGATATCCGTTGTTAGTAATCCTAAAAACCTAAGATAGTATTAGTAATAGTAAAAACCGGAAAAAAGAAAAAAATACCAATAGTAGTAGATTCTCATATTAGCAATATAATTTCTATGTTAGCAACTATAGAAATCATATATATATATATATATATAATGAGAGTTATTTTCTTTAGCCCCTTCATTTTTGGGCCTAGGGAGGTCGATTATCCCTCCCTACCTAAAGGATACCCCAGGGAATAGGAGGAGGAAGAAAGGTTAGAGAAAAAACGATAAGAAAAATGATTTTCTGACTTTTTATTATTTTGTTAAAGTTATACAGTGGAACTGTTGTTTTGAAACCCATTATTTGTATATTCTCATTCATTTTTTTAATATTTTGTTCCTTGTTTTACTTACAATTACGATTTGGATTATGTTTTTTTTTCATTTTTAAGCTTAAAACCCCTTAGAAACGTTCCTAATTTGTTTCCATATTGGGATTTCTATCCCAAAGCAAAGCTTTACTAGCCTTGCTTCATGGATGGCCCTGTTGTTTAGAAAACCCAACTGGAGAACTGAAATCGGAGAGAATTAAAACAATAATGCAAGACATAACTTCTTCCTACTGATGAAGTTGATCATCTCGAATGATTTTATGAGTACTTGAGTTACAGAAGCTACATTTGTTAGAACTCCTTCAACAATATCCTGAGATAGACATTATTGCATCACAATGTCCTGATCGCAAGGAAAAAATGGCAAAAATCCGTGCCACGTGGAGTTACTTTAGTGATGACAACGAAGTTGATGCTTAGCTCCTTTAATTAGCAGTATCTTCTTTTGTATGTCCCAGTTAACTCATTGTAAGGATTTATTCTTATTATTTAAGGAGAAAAATAGTATTTTGAAGTAGTTTATTAATGTTTCCTTACATTAACCATCAGGGGTTAGCCCAGTTGGGAAGGAGCCTGACTCTCAATTAGGAGTTCAGCGGATCGAGTCTCCGCTCAAGAGTTTGGAGATCTCATGAAATACGCCTCTTATGTAAATTAAAGTTTAAGTTCTTAATGTATCTTCTTTCCTATTAAAAAAATCATCTATCAATTATTGAAGTTTATTTAGTTAATTAACTTTTATTTTAATGATGATGTTTGCAATACTTGATCCCTATTGATTATTCTATGCGTATTGCTTATTTTTTATGAGATGGTTCTTTGTTTTATCATAGATGTATGATTTTAATATATTCTCATGCACTTCTCTTATAAGTTATGCTCTTTACTCTCTCTTTTTTCGTAATTGGCTAAGATAGAAGTAAAATTTTGAGAACAACAATGCAATACTTAATCTTCATGAATTTTGAATATATTGTAGGGATTTCATAAGATGGTTGTTAATGGATAAAAATAATTTACTGTTTTTTGAGTAAAATTGGAAAGTCGTGGAATAGGCGGATCCTCGATTAAGCAAATCGTCCAAACCTTTAACAGATGTACTGCTCAGGAGTACTTGAATCCGAGAAATCAATCTGTACGACTCCGACCTAAACCACGAAATGGTTGTTCCAGAGTCCATTCAGTCACAAAGGAAGGATAAAGGTCGATTTGTAGGGAGGGAAGCTGAGAACATGTGAGATCAAATGGTATTTCATGGATTGTGGATATGTTGAATTCTCCGTGTTAGACCGAGAGAAAGGCTTTTGTGTGTTTGATGATAATATACATGTCGTAAGTTGGATTATGGTAAGTAGTTCTGATACGATCATTTTACTTCGTTATTGTCATTGTTTTTGTTGTCCTTGTTTCAACAGATACATATTTCCGTGCTTTATTTATTCTTTGTCGTCATTGTATTTGAATTCCATCAAAATGTCCCCAAAATCTGAAAATAAAGTGACTCAATCTAACACTAGCATTTTTTTTTTTTTTTTATTCTTCTGTTATCCATTGTAACATCTTTATGCACTTATTTCCCCTCTCTCAGGACGACACAGAATTTTACTTAAGGTAGGGCTAATTTTTTATATATGCGTGATAAATTGGCCGAAGTCTGTCGAAAATTTTAGACAATTAAAAATGAGATTATGATGCTTAGACTTCTTTATCTATTAACTATGTATTCTAAAATGAAATCAAGATATCTAAGTATTAATGTAAAATCTCCAAACTTGTTATCAGATCAATGAATCCAAGTAATAGTAATGGGCTTGGTAATAAGCTTACGATTAACATTTCTCGAAGTGGTCTGGTAATAGTAGCATGCTTACTCCAGTGAAACAAAGTAGGCTACTTAGTTTATCCATTAGGCTAAGTATAAAAACTAATCAAATAAGTATACCAAAATATTTTGGGGCTAAATTCAGAGACAAGCTATAGCCCTGGTTAGCCCCTTCATAGGCTCGTCCCTGCTCTCTCTTCAATAAATATTAAGTACCAAAAAAAGTATGACAACTTATCTTATATGCCCAATTTTGTCAACAAACATGAGTCAGCTATATTCAGTACCTGAAAAAGTATGACCACCTATCTTATATGCCCATTTTTCAAACAAAAATGAGTCAGTTGTAGGATGCACACACTTTTGGTTACACACCGCGCATTCTCCTTGGTGGACATCAAAATTTTGCATTTTCCTACGTGGACACCAAAATTACTTGTGGTAAACCTATCTAACAACGGGTGGTAGCCACCAATGCCAAAGTGGATACAGAATAGTTTTCTTGCCACCATACTTGTATCATTTTTGCATAAATTGTGTAATGTTAAGTGTCTTATAAAGACTTCTCCTAATACATGAAAACAAGAAAATCCTTCGCGAAGTCAAAATTGCTCAGAAAGGCAACCCAATTTCTCATTTATTAATTCTTTGCCGATGAATGCTTTCTTTTTGTGAAAGCGGACCTAACTGAATGTAAAAACCCTCTAAAAACTATAGAGTTGTTCAGTGGGGCTTCTGGTCAATTGATTAATTTCAAAAAATCTGAAGTCTTCTTTAACAAAAAAAAAAAAAAAAACATCCTAAACATCAGAGAATAATGTCTAAACTCATAAAAATCAAGCATATCAACCTAAAATACTCTTACTTTTCAAAATTAAGACCTTTGAGACAACTGTAGAAAAGATGAAATATATTTCTGGGTTAGAAAATTAAGGCGCTACCCCCAAACATGTTTTAGCTAGTATACCAACCTTTCAGATGGTCAATTGGTGCAACCCAACCGGACTTCTGGTGAGGGATAAAGCCAAATGCTAAAGGTTTCTACCCAAAAACTTGGCCAGACTTGTGTAAACCAATGACTAAAGGAGGTTTAGAATTCAGAGATGCTGACAAATTGAACTTAGCAATAATAACTAAAGTTTCTTGGAGATTAATTAAAGTACCAAACCCACTCTGGGAAAAATCCTTAGATTGTAAATGCGTCAGAAATAAATCTCCACTTAAAATAAAACCTTCATATAAAAGTTCGTGGATATAGAAATGCATATATAAAAGAACATAACTAATAAAACAAAATAGTATCCGGGAAGTAAGGGATGGGCTTAGATGGTAACTGGAAACCTAGGTTAGATGATAAACTCACAACCTACCGTAACTCAACAAACAACTATTCAACTCTTGTAGCAGATCTGATTAATCCTACAAACAATGTTTCCAGCAAACATAACATTAAGAATATGTAGAATAAATCTTTTTTAAAATCTTTTTGGCTCACTAAAATATGAAAAACTCAGATGGAAATTAACAACTTTGGGGGAAATTTCAGTTAAATCCATGTACAACAAATTGAATGAAGCTGGAATCAACTCTGCAAACGCAGGGGGTACCAAGATACTCCACCAACTTTTTCTTAGGCAATATATATGGACAAACTCAACACAACTCCGAGAGTAAAACCTCAATCAAGAAAAGTGCCTAGAGTTATATCTCTCTCTCTAGTTATTAGAATGTTTATGAAATTGAATCCGTGAACCTACCTACAAACAAAGTTCTTAATCGGTACCAAAGACCAATGTACAATGTTCAATCAAGTCTTTTCCAACTAACAAGGTTGGACCTAGCTACTGTGATTGATCAACGCACAACTTGTGATATTTCAATTATAAAGATAAACAACATAATGCGGAAAAGAAATAACACAGACACCAGAAGTTTTGTTAACGAGGAAACCGCAAATGCAGAAAAACCCCGGGACCTAGTCCAAATTGAACACAACACTTTACTAAACCGCTACAGACACTATCCTAATATCAATTAACTTCGGTCTGGAATGTAGTTGAGCCCTAAAAGGAAATCCACCGATTAAGGTGTAGTTGCGCTCCTTACGCCTCTTGAATCACGCAAGACTTTGCACAATTGATTCCCTTAGCTGATGTCACCCACAACTAAGAGTTTCTTCAACCTCAATTGAAGACTTTAAACCAAATCTGCCTCCCATAGATTAAGCCTATATTTGATTTGAATATCTACCGTTAGATGAAAGATTTGAATCTTAATCACATATACAAGATATACACTATGGTTAGGTAAACCGTAACCGAACTGTGTATAAAGAGTATGTTCAACATGGTTAGCCGAAACTAGACGATTTGAACTTAAAAGCTTAACACTCATTTTCATTTTCTCTAAGACATTAAGATTGAGTCACAATCATGTGATCAATTTAGTCTATTGCTAATTACAGAAAAGATCAAATGCAAATTACTTCATAGAAATAATTTAATCGCAATTGAATCATGATCGACGTAGTTTGTAAATGTACAAGGTACAATTACTTGAACCGTTCGTGAATCGGTTGAGTCACAGTACGCGGACTGGTTTGCAAACTCATATGCAATTACCGAGTTCCGGAGTCAATAGAAATTTTCAATTCATAAAACCCGTTTGCACACATATGCAATTACCAAGTTCCGGACTCTTACAAAACTTTATAGTTCACGTACCAGTTTGCAAACTTTGACCCAACTTAAAGTTGCGGAGTCTACAGAACTTTTTAGTTCATGTACCGGTTTGCAAACTCTTAGACCTTTGCCGGTTCCGGAGTTCACATAACATTCAGCTCGCTTACCGGTTTGGGTACTAAACTGGTTCTAGAACATATAACTGTTTTGGTTCGCATACCGGTTTGATTAGTTTAACCCGGTTCCCTTACTAAAGTTCCATAATTGTTTATATACGAATATACAAACCTATCAGGATCACTAAAAAAACAGATTTTCCCATGATGTACATACGAATATGCATATCACAAAAATCTGAAAGTTAATATATAACTACTCTGCTACGTGTACGGATACATGTAATACAGCTTCAGACATGTAACAGTTTTCTCAGTTTGTAAGACTGATAACACTGTCTTGTATTCCGAATATAGTAGTTCTATATTTCTCTAAATCAATTCAAAACTTTCATGAGTAACAACAATGACACTTATCACTGTTCCATGCTATTTTGGATGATGAACTTGAATTATGATTTGGTTCCGAACAATAAATTGTTCTCCACTGAATTTGATCAAGTAAGAACAAATGTTCATTAAGCTTACTCATTATATCTCGAGAAATTCGTAAACTAAATAATTAGTTCTCGACTCGAAATTCTTGTCTATGCAAGTTAGTCTAATTAGTTATGCGACAATCGTTTCAAGATAGAAAAGTAAATATAACTTGATAAATAGGTGTTTCAGTTTTCACTTACCTTTTGTTGATGAAGTTCTCCAAAAGCTTCGGTTGATCTTCGCCTTCAAACGGTAGAACGCAATGATGACTGGCTCATTTCTCAACTCCACTATCCTAGACCGAGACTTAACTAATTATAGACTAGAAATCAAGATATAGTTTTGACAACTAAATTTGACAACAAACCTGATATAGAAACACTTGTGAGTTCGACCGAGCAATGCTCTAATAATCTCCCCATTTTTCAATTTTAGTGACAAAACTATTTAATACATATGGATAGCAAAAATAAAGTTTTGAAAGAAAACTCCTCGATCCACCATGTCTTTTTGATTTCCTTGGTTTCTTCAACTCTCCTTGAACTCTTTGTAATTTCAAGTTGCAATGATTCTGAACGTGTTCAACTCAGCATCGTTGTTGTTGAAGAACCGATTCCATAGCGATAACAACTTTTTGAAAATAAAATATTCTCAATTGTCGTTATGCAAACACATAGTATTATTATCTTCCCTCCAAAGTTCAATTGTACCTCAACTATGAAGTAATACTATGGTGATATGTTTCTCCCCCTTAATCAATACTTACATCTTTTGTGTTAGAGCACTGCTCGGTCGAACTCGCAAGCGTTGCTATCTCAAACTTGTTTGTCAAGTTTAGTTGCCAAAACTATAAGTCTTGATTTCTAGTCTACTTATAGCTAAGTCTCTGACTAGGATAGAAAGTGTAGTTGAGCTCTAGACTCCACGAAATTCATCATGCAAAAACGAAGAACTACTCAAGGAACTGGTGGATCTTCATCGACTAAAAGGTATGTGGAGACTTGAACTTATCTGTCACTCAAAAGTCTATCTACTCTATCTCCTATCTTGAGACAAAAGTCGTATTGCCATATAGACTTCGATTATACACATTTGTTATTTCGAGCCGAGTTTATCTCGCTTATCTATTTCTCGAAATATGTGTTGGAAAGCTTTCGCTTTGGCCAAGTTCATCTTTACAAGTGACGAAAGTCATGTTAATTATTTCAATATCTTGAAAATCGCTTTGATGAAAAATAGTGTGTAAATAACCTCTATTTAACATCCTCTAAGAATGTTTCAATGATTGAAATGAGAGTTTAGAATATATAACCTTGAATGGATATAAACATTGTATGTGAACTCATACTTGTGTAAGTCCAAAATCCTTGAACTAAAGTATGCGTACTTTACTGGTTTAAGATGTCCGGAAGCTAAGTCCGCGTACCCATACACGTATTGCCGGAAGTTCACATCCTGTGAATTTCTGCTGGAGTTTGTGAACTGAAAACAAACTCAAACCGGATACTTAAGTATGCATACCGGTATGCATACTTGAGTGGGTTATTTTCTAAAAACGGTTTATTCGTGAACTAATACATATATAAACTAAGGAATGCATATTTGCAAACCGTGGATATAAAGTTCATGAATCGATTCGAGTGAATCAAAATCGTTTTTGCTTCGATTGTGTCTTGTATACTTCTATGAGATCTAAGCAATTGAATAACTCTCTAACTAGTTCTTTTGAGTCATTTGAACTAGTTATGGTGAAGATGAATAAGGTTGATATAAAAGTGCTCATATGTCTAACAATTTGGTTAACTACTGTTGAACCAGTTAGGTGTATACGTTTAGGTACGGTTACATAAACCTAAATGAACGTGCATTTCATTTGTGTATAACAAGCTAAGTTCGATCTAACGGTTGAAAGATATTAGCTTGAATCTAATCAGGTTTTCATCTAACGGTGAATATTGAATGCTTTGTCACCAAGGTAACTTAGATTGCAAACCGTGATTTGGAGACTATATAAAGGAGAACTCTAGCAAATGGGAAACCTAATCCCCACACTCCTGTGTGATATTAGTTGTATAAGCTAGAGTCGATTCTCCTTTAACCTTAGGTTTCTACCGAGACCCTGTAGGTTAACGACTTAAAGACTTCATTGGGATTGTGAAGCCAGACCCAACTATTTTCTCTGTAGTTGCGTGATCTGATCTTGCTGTTTCTATCGTGATTGAGTGCAATCGTAAAATTGGCTTGAGATTTATTTCTCCGATAGGCAAGATAGAAAAGTAGTCACAAACATCTTCGTCTCATCGTTTGTGATTCCATAATATCTTGTTTCGCTAGTCGATTAAGATTATTGTGAGGTGATTGATATTTCTAGGCTGTTCTTCGGGAATATAAGTCCGGTATATCAATTGGTTCCTGTTCACCTTGATTTATAAAAGACGGAAAAAAACCCGTAGGTATTTCTGTGGGAGACAGATTTATCTATTCCTGTAGACTTTTCTGTGTGATACAAATTTGTTTATTAAAGTCTTCGATTTTTGGTCGTAGCAACTCTTAGTTGTGGGTGAGATCAGCTAAGGGAATCAAGTGCGTAGTATCATGCTGGGATCAGAGACGTAAGGAGTGCAACCGTACCTTGGATCAGTGTGAGATTGATTGGGGTTCAACTACAGTCCGGACCGAAGTTAGTTTGTAGTAGGCTAGTGTCTGTAGCAGCTTAATACAATGTGTGTTCAATCTGGACTAGGTCCCGGGATTTTTCTACATTTGCGGTTTCCTCATTAACAAAACTTTTGGTGTCTGTGTTATTTCTTTTCTGCATTATATTTTGTTATATAATTGAAATATCACAGGTTGTGCGTTGAATCGATCAATTGTTAAATCCAACCTTTGGTTGTTGATTGAAATTGATTGATCCTTGAACATTGGTCTTTGGTACCGTTCAAGTTAATTTCTCTTGTATTTAATTAGACTCGCAGATTTTTATTTGCTTGAGTAAATATTGAATCGAGAAATTGAGATATAACTCTTTGATATACTTTTTATTAAGATTGAGTCTAACTGTCTAGTTGATTCTCTTAAAAGTATATTTGAGTTAGTCCATACAGATTGCTAAGTGAAATATTGGGTGAGGTTGTTGTACCCCCACTTTTTCATTTTGTTTAATAGAAAAATCTATTTCTTAAATGATCCACTCCCTCTTACATAATGATCCGTAAACCATATGTATGTAGTATAAAACTACTAAATAATTCTCCCCCTTTTTGTCAATAAAATTAACAAAGGTACGAAAATCGCGGGATCATAATGAATACAACCAAAAGATATCTCAAGATTAAGGAAGATGGAGATACTACATAATAACATAGTTAAAATGCAACTCCTTATTCAACCTGTTTTAGATGATATCACATAGTAATAAATACTTAGCACTCATCCTAGGAAATTAAAAAGATACAAGCATCCCCTTCATAATTCCACAGCCACACTCCCCACAAAGATATAGCAATTAAGCACAAGTTCATTTAAGAACTCTCCCCCATAAAATGTCATTCCCGAGAGAACAACATGAGTGACCTTACTTTCGTGAAAAAAGAAGGATTTGAATGAATGACAACAATTCCTTACCTGGAACTCAAGTTTACACAGCCCAAGGGATATAGATAAATACAGGGGAAATTGGAAAACTTGATTTAATGAACCAAAACAACACCAATAGACTTCTGTAAGTGTTGAAACGTTGCGGTGTCTAAAGGTTTGGTGAGAATATCAGCCAATTGTTGTACCAGTATCGATTCCATAATCAATAAGCATTTGTTTCATTCATAAAAGTTGAGTACAACATGAACCTGCAGCAATGTATTCTGCTTCGCACGTTAATAGTGATTGAGAGTTTTGCTTCTTGCTAGCCAGGCAACAAGATTGAGTCCTACATAGTATAATCCTCCAGATGTGCTTTTCTTATCTTCTACACAACCTGCCCAATCTGCATCAGAATATGCTGTAAGATCAGTGTTAGTATCAAATGTATAAGAGAGACCATAACCGATAGTATGATGTACATATCTTATGATCCGTTTTGCATCCGCAAGATGAGATTCTTTTGGCATAGCCTGAAATCTAAAATAACAACCAACGTTAAAGGCGATATCTGGTCTTGTTGCTGTTAGATATAGAAGGCTTCCAATGATGGATCTATAACTTTTTTGATCAACATCAACATCATTCTCATCCTTATGCAACTTCCATGTAGTGGGCATAAGAGTTAATTTGGGAGTACTTTTCTCAAGACCAAATCTCTTAACAAGATCTTTTGCATATTTTTCTTGAAAAATATAAATTCCATCCTTGTGTTGTCGAATTTGTAGACCCAAAAAGAATCTTAATTCACCAACATTGTTCATCTCGAATTCCTTGCCGAGAGAAGTTTGAAACTCTTTAGCAATTTTATCAGAAGTAGACCCATAAATTATATCATCTACATAGATTTGAACAATAAGGACGTCTTTCCCACTCCATTTGGTAAACATAGTCTTATCCGTTCCTCCTCTTGAGAACCTTTTACGAAGAACAGAAGTACTAAGCTTTTCATACCATGCTCGAGGTTCTTTTTTTAATCCATATAATGCCTTGTTGAGCTTATAGACATAATCAGATACTCTGGACTTTCAAAATCTTTAGGTTGAGCTACATATACCTCTTTCGTCAAACATCTATTCAAGAATGCAGATTTTACGTCCATTTGAAATAGCTTAATCTTGAGAAAACAAGCATGAGATAATAATAATCTTATGGACTCAAGCAACAGGAGCAAAGGTTTCATCAAATTCGATTCCTTTAATCTGTGAGTATCCTTGAGCGACAAGTCTATCCTTATTTGGGACCACTATACCGAATTCATCTGAGTTGTTCTTATATATCCATTTTGTACCAATAATATTAATATTAGGAGGACAAGGCATGAGTTCCCATACCTCTTGCCTTTTGAATTGATTTATCTCTTTATGCATTGCATTCACCCAGAAGGGATCATTCAGAGCTTCATCAACATTCTTAAGCTCCAGTTGCGAAAGATAATAATCGAAATTACAAATGTTTCGGAGTTGGTTTCTCATCTTAGCAGTGGACTCTGTTCCTCCAATAATATTGTTAATATCATGATTCCTATGAACCCACAAATGTCGTGGAGTGACACGTTCAACAGGAACACTCTTTGTATGGTTTTTCTCCTCATCATCTGAAACGTTGGGATCAAAAACCATTGGTACAACTTCTACTGACTCCAGAACTTCTTTAACTTTCTCAATTGTCTCCAAAGATGGCAACTCAGTAGGAGAGTCATCACGATGAAAGTCTTTCAAATCATCAATGATAACATTTTCCGATTTCATCATGACACGAGTTCTAAGATTATATACTCCACGACTGTCAGATGCATAGCCAAGGAAAATACCTTCATCGCTTTTTGAATCAAATTTACCTTTTTGTTCATGATCTTTAAGAATTTAGCACTTACTGCCAAACACACGAAGATAGTGTAAGTTAGGTTTCTTACCATACTATAACTCATAAGGAGTATTCAGAGTTCGTGGGTGTAAATACACACGATTGATCAAGTAACATGCTGTAAAGACTGCTTCTCCCTAAAAATTCAATGGTGAGTTTTTGTTATGGGGCATTACCCTGGCCATTTCATGTATACTTCTATTCTTCTTTTCTGCAACTCCGTTAGCTTGCGGAGTGATATGTGGAGAATATTGTTGAATAATACCCAGTTAGTCACAGAATTCAAACACTTTGGTATCTTTGGATTCAGTTCCCCCGATCGCTCCTAATTTTATTTAGCCTGCGACCTTGTTCGTTCTGGATTCTATTAACAATAATCTTGAATTCACTTAGGGTCTCATTCTTGTGAGCCAAGAACGCCACCCAAGTAAATCTGGTGTAATCATCAACCATTACTAAGGCATATTTCTTTCCCCAACAGAGGGTTGTTAAATGGGTCCAAAGAGATCCATATGAATTTAATCAGGTGCAGCTTTGGTGGCAATGTCTCGAGATGATTTATGTGAAACCTGTACTTGTTTTTGGATTTTTGACAAGCTCCACAAACACCATCAACTTTGGCATTGATTTTGGGTACACCTTTGACAAGTTCTTTATTAATGATCTTGCCAAGAAGGAGAAAATTGATGTGACCAAAACGCCCATGCTAAAGGTGTGTCGATTCCACCTTTGTCTGATTGCAACAAAGATTAGACTGAATATCTAACAGATAACAATTATTATTGCAACGTATTCCCCGAAAAATTACTTTTCCGAATTTACCTTCAATGTCACATCCTTCAGCACTGAAGATAACTTTATGGCCTTTGTCGCAAATTTGACTAATAGAAAGAAGATTTGCAGTCATACCTTTAACGTAAACAACATTAGGGATTTCAGGCACACCAGGTAGCTTGATCGTTCCCTTTTTGCTAATGTAGCACATGACCTCCATCAAAGTTGCTCGAGTTCACGAACCACGAAAGATCGCCTGTCATATTCCGGCTACACCCACTGTCAAGAAACCATTGAAGGTGGGGATGACTTTAAAGCAAAAGCTCACATACTAACATCTTTGTTCCAGGGAAGGAATTTTTTTTTCCAGAACTCATGAGGTTAGAGAAAAGTTTTCCTGCTTTCTTATTAAGATTACTAGCAACCTTTAATTTTTTTTTAAAGAGTTTACAAGCATGTTGGTATCGAGAGCATAACAAAACATACAAGAGCATACAGTTTGTGTGACAACACCAAGAAATTCCTTCGCACCACTCTGAGTCGGAATGGTTTTATTAAAGCCTAAGCATCTTTTATCTCCATACTGACGATAATTCATGACATATGAATTAAGAGAATTTCTCGAATCCATAAATAGATCAGAAGTTTTTCCAACATGATTCAAAATCCCAAGAGTTTTGTTGATAGCGGATATAGAATGTCCAGTACCTACAACATTCTCTTTATTAATTCGAATATGTTCATCCAATTTATCCTAGAGAGTCTTTTCCCTTTCAGAAGCTTCTCTAAGATCAGAATCTTTGATGTAGATCTCACAGTGAAGTCCATCGATAATTGTTTTTAATCTGTGTTTTTCATGATAGAGCTTATCGATCATCTTCTTTAGATCAGTATCGAAATCAATATCGATGGTTTCTAGAACACACTCTGGATTTGGTATGATCTTTACCGGTGATACATTTTTTGAGATTTCGTGTCCGTCCATAACCTCAGACTGCTTCAAACACAGATTTATTAGGTCTTAACGTGTTTGCCTGCTCTGATACCAATTGAAAACGCAGGGGGTACCAAGATACTCCACCAACTTTTTTTTGGAAATATGTATGGACAAACTCAACACAACTCTGAGAGTAAAAACTCAATCATGGAAAGTGCCCATAGTTATATCTCTCTCTCTCATTGTTAGAATGTTTATAGAATTGAATATGTGAACCTAACTACAAAGAGAGTTCTTGGACAGTACCAAAGACCAATGTCCAAGGATCAATCAAGTCTTTTCCAACTAACAAGGTTGGACCTAGCTACTGTGATTAATCAACGCATAACCTGTGATATTTCAATTATACAGCTAAACAATATAATACAGAAAAGAAATAACACAGACACCAGAAGTTTTGTTAACGAGGAAACCGCAAATGCAGAAAACCCCTGGGACCTAGTCCAGGTTGAACACCACACTGTATTAAACCACTACAGACACTATCCTACTACCAATTAACTTCAGTCTGGAATGTAGTTGATCCCTAAAAGGAATTCCACCGATTAAGGTACAATCACGCTCCTTACGCCTATTGAATCTCGCAAAACTTTGCGCAATTGATTCCCTTAGCTGATGTAACCCACAACTAAGAGTTTCTTCAACCTCAATTGAAGACCTTAAACCAAATATGCCTCCCACAGATTAAGCCTATATTTGATTTCCTGATTTACGATCTAAACATATGATCAGATCAAATGATATATCAAGGTGATGGAAATTGATAGCAACTTAGACAAAAGTCTGGGTATCCTCAAAATTCGTACTTATGCAACTCGAAGTGCATCCTAGATTATTATTCACCTAACAAGTATAAAACTTGTGGAATCAACAAAGTATGAGACGAAGAGACTCTGTTGATTAATATCTATCTTGATCTTGGAGCAAGCTCTATAATAAACAATCAAGATCAGGATACTCAAGTTATCAAGATTAAAGATAACTGGACCTAGCTTCACGAATCCCTGTGAAGTCTTTATAGTGACGACTCTAGATACAACTAGGACACGTCAAAAACTAGTGTCGGGATTCAAAGATCCAAGTTGCCAAGAGTTCTCCTTATATAGACTTCAAAGCCTAGGTTGCTTTAGGTTTAAGCTAAGATAGCTTTGGAACCAAGCAAACAATATCAACCGTTAGATGAAAGATTTGAATCTTAATCACATATACAAGATATACACTATGGTTAGGTAAACCGTAACCGAACCGTGTATAAAGAGTATGTTCAACATGGTTAGCCGAAACTAGCCGATTTGAACTTAAAAGCTTAACACTCATTTTCATCTTCACTAAGATTGAGTCACAATCATGTGCTCAATTGAGTCTATTGCTAATTAGAAAAAATATCAAATGCAAATGACTTTGTAGAAATATTTTATTCGCAATTGAATCATGATCGACATAGTTTGTAAATATACAAGGTACAATTACTTGGACCGTTCATGAATCGACTGAGTCACAGTACACGGACCGGTTTGAAAACTCATATGCAATTACCGAGTTCCGGAGTCAACAGAACTTTTCAGTTCATAAACCGGTTTGCACACTTATGCAATTACCAAGTTCCAGACTCTTACAAAACTTTTTAGTTCACGTACCAGTTTGCAAACTTTGACCCAACTTAAAGTTCCGGAGTCTACAAGACTTTTTAGTTCGTGTACCGGTTTGCAAACTCTTAGACCTTTGCCAGTTCCGGAGTTCACATAATGATATATAAAAAAACAAACTCTTAGACCTATCCGGATCTCTAAACAAACAAATTTACCCATGATGTAATACAAATATGCATATCACACAAATCTGAAAGTCGATATATAACTACTCCGTTACGTGTACGAATACATGTAATACGGCTTCATACATGTAACATTTTTCTCAGTTTTTAAGACTGATAATAGTGTTTTGTATTCCGAATATAGTAGTTCTATATTTCTCTAAATCAATTCGAAACTTTCCTGAGTAACAACAATGACATTTATCACTGTTCTAGGCTATTTTCGAATGATAAACTTGAATCATGATTTGGCCCCGAACAATAAATTGTTCTCTACCGGATTTGATCAGGTATGAACAAATGTTCATTAAGCTTATTCATTATATCTCGAAAAATTCATAAACTAAATAATCAGTTCTTGACTCGAAGTTCTTGTCTATGCAAGCTAGTCTAATTAGCGTCTCAAGATAGAAAAGTGAATATCACTTGAGAAATAGGTGGTTCAGTCTTCACTTACCTTTTGTTGATGAAGTTTTTCAAAAGCTTCGGTTGATCTACACCTTCAAACGGTAGAACGCAAATGATGACTGGCTCATTTCTCAACTCCACTATCCTAGACCGAGACTTAACTAATTGTAGACTAGAAATTAAGATATAGTTTTGGCAACTAAATATGACAACAAGATTGATATAGCAACACTTGGGAGTTCGACCGAGCAATGCTCTAACAAACTCCTTTAGTCTTTAAATGATTCCTTTTGGAAATTTTTATGGAATCTAGAAGTCTCACAAAGGATTAAGCTATTTCTTTGGAAATAGCTTCATAATTTGATAGACACATTTTTGTGTCTTAATTGTCCTCAATGTCTGTATTGTTAGTGCTCGATTTTGTACTAATTTTGATGTTTTATGTGTGTAGGTATTTTTTAGAAATAATCATTTTTGGAAAAATCTGCTCGAAAAATTGCTCAGGGCACCCCCCGGAGGACATTTGCTAAACGAACCCCCACTTTGGTTAAGGGGCACCTCAATTGATAAGGGGCACTCCAGGGCGCCAACTGCTAATCACACCCATCACTGGTTAAGGGGACTCAATTCTTCCTTGATTTGAAAAGAAAATTGGCGGGAAAATCTGTCCGCAACGAACCAGAATTAGGGTTGAATTTTTGGTCGTGATTTAAAGAGATTCAATCACTAGAATCGATTGTAATGGACTTATTTGGGTTGAACATGCTTGCTATTCTCGATGGATTTGATCCAGTTGGGCTGGATAAGTCGTGAAAAGAAAACAGAAAGTGAGAAGTTTCGGTCTCTGCCAATGACTAAAATAGGAGCTAAATGGCGTTTGCGACGATTGGCACTTAAGGCTAACTATGGCTTGCCATGTTAACGCCTCAGCACATAGCATCACTCACGTCAGAAGATAATATGCTGGACCAAATGATTCTCTATAATTGTTTCAAGCAGGTGAATTCCACTAGTGGTCTGGGAGGAAGTGGAAGATACACCTCAACACCATTTTGGCGTTGTATATGAGAAATGAAGACTTTGATTTCTTTCAAGTCTCAAGCACGTGAGCCACCAATGGGGATACAAGACATATAATGGGACGTGTCCATCGCCAAAGCATTTTGTGTTGTTTTATTGCCACATATCAGTTCGTATCAAAAGAGGGAAATTTCATTTCTCATTCTAGCAGGTGATGTTCATTTCTTGGCAAAAAGAAAAGGTTTCAAGCGGCATTCTCTTATGTAGATCTCTGCCAATGGAGTTTCATCCTTCTCAGATGAGCAGCGTCCGTACTCGAAGAAGTAGAAAGCACGAGATGATGGGAGCTATTGATCTCTTGTAGATTTAGTGACTGTAATGTTTTGAGGACAGGTTGTGGTCCGTCTGAACTTTGGTGGCTGTGTATGGAGCTGAAAACTAATGTAGTTGCTGTGGGCTTCTCACTGTGAACTTTCGATTTAAACAAGAGATTGGCAACAAACAAATTACTTGAGATGCTGGTGCTGAAAGTTCCTGAGTCTATCGGTGTGTTGGGAAGAAAGTGGACAAATGACATGAATTAAAGATGGCAGCGAGCACTGTAACAGTGGTGGTTCACTGGTACTTCTAATGGGTTGTTTTGGTTTTGAGCTCCAACGGATGGTGATGCTGCGACCAGGATTTGGGATGTGGCCTGGTTTGATGCTCTGGACAGTGTTAGAAGAGGACAGTGAAGAGGTCGAGATGGTTTGGGTTGTATTTCCACCGATAAAACAGTGAACAGGTTGCTGCCATGGTCGTGGCCATGATCATGAGGAACTCTGGGTATTAATCAGATTGAGCTTGGGTGACGAAATTGAGACGGTCAGATAGGGATGGTTGCAGTCGGAGTTAGTTGGACTTGAAATGCAATCCAGGGAGAAGGCAAGATGACCGGAGTTGGGAGTTGGTCAGCAGTGGAGCGAGTTGGAGTTTGGCTGATGGAGAATGGTGCTGGGGTTGAATTGAGGAAGGAATCTGCTGTGGGAAATAGTTTGGATTTGGAAACTGGAGCTAGTAATGGACCAGAGTGAACTGGGCCTTGGCAATCTGCTGGGTGTTCCTTAAATGTTCGCAGTAGGTCTTAGAATGTTGGCAGTAGACTATAAAGAAAAGAATGAACAGAAACGTAAAGGGGAGGATACGGAGGCCGGCTGGGAGGCGCGGCTAGGCAGCTGCAACTGAAAGAAGACTAGGGTTTGAGTTTTTGATTCCATTTTGATTAGCTACAGATTTTATTTAATTTGTTTATGGATTTTGAGAAATCCATGGCTAGCTAGATCCACGTTAGGGTGAAAGGATGAACTTGTAGGTTGATTTATTTGGGTTCTTAAACAAGGGTTTTCTACCAATTGAACTTAATGTTAATGATTTGTCTCTCTATCAATGTTTTACCTTCTACTACATTTTTCATGTTCTATGCCATGTATAGTCCATAGTTTGATTAGTAGAAAAACTCCTTAAACCTTTCCAATAATTGAATTATGAATTTCATTTGACTATTTATGCCATTTATATCTAGTGCTTAAGAATTCTACATTAAGGTGAGAACAAACTACCATTTTGATAATGGTAATTCTAATCGATGATTATTAACGAAATATCTTCCGTGTACTAGTAGCTAGGTTTGCTATTTTACATGAGTAAATTAGAAATCTTTGTGACTGAATACAAATAAATTGCCTACAACGGATTCTCGGAACCTTGACACTTTCACATCCTTGGTTACGTTTTTATTGTTTTGCTTTCATTTTTCCATAAACATTCTAAAATATTGAATTTGGTTAGTTGATTATTGATATTAGTTAGTAGCAGTATTTCACACTCCTCGTGGGAACGACCTGTACTTGCCGTTGTCTACTAGTTAGACACTGTGCACTTGCAGTATTATTATTATTGTCGGTTTTCCGACCCATCAAGCTAAACCCAATCCTTGGGGCGATGGAGGAAGCCGTTGTTTCGGTAAAAGTGATACATTTCTATTTTTCATTAATTATAACAACTATATTATGATTTTTGCATTGAACTAAAAATTGGTTATATGATTTTGATTAGTTAGCTGTATTTTCTCTTGATAGAGCATGCTTGCTTTAGGGTTTTGATGTTCTATGCTTGGATTAACAATTATTCTTTTGAAAATCTACATGTCTAGGCTATACTATTAGAATCAAATTGAATGTTGAGTTGCATAATTATTATTTTATTAAATCATTAATATCGGCCAATGGTGGAATCATAGCCTCGGTCTCTCCATATTACCTTTTGTTTTAAGTTTGCTATATTTTTAGTTTTATTAAGTCTGAAAATCTAAAATCTTCCCAAGTGTTGAACGAACTCATATTTACCACTGTACAAATTTAACATCAATTTTTGACGCCGCCGACACGTACTTGTCTTTAGGTTAGAGTTTTAGATTTATTTTTATTTTTACTTTGTTCTATTTTACGTTTTTTTGGTATTTTTGTTTGTGCTACATGTTTGGAGTTTGGATCGAAAAGAAATTGAGCCAAAGACTTTGGTGAATAAAAGCCTTGGAGTCAAAGATAAAAGCTAAAAGAAAAGGAAAAAAGGACAAATAATTTTATTTGATTTTTTTAGTTTTTAGTTTTATTTTTCTTTTAATTTTTAGATTTTTTTTAGATTTTCTTTTTATAAATTGTATTAAGATATCTTTTATTTTTGTAATTTTATTTCTTTTGGACATTTGGACATTATTTTTATTTTTTAAACCCAAGGAAGGGTAATTAAATTTAAAACTGCACATGGAAGGACGACAATTATGATATTGCCTCGACCCCTCGAGTTCTTACACTGACATAGGAGTCGGTGGCCCGAGTCGACTTCTGCGGTTCATCCCCCGTCTGGAACAGGAGGTAAGTTTGTCTAAACACCCGCGAATCCCCCGTCAGCGGGTTTACTGTGTTCCTTCGTATGCATATATGTTGAGGAATTGAAAACAGTTTAATTTTCTAGTAAAGGGCAAGGACTAGCCAAATTAAGATAAAGACTCGGATTTCATCACCGTTTCCTTCTTGCCCGCCCTAGGAACACACAAACTACGCGAACCTAATCTTTAAAATTTTGACTAGAACGAGACCGATAGGGTAACGAGCTTAGTAGGAAAGTCGTTCAAAAGTCATATTGGTTGCTCCTTTAAGCCTAACTCAAAGTTCATGATGATTATTGTAAGTTGAGCGTGCCGCTTTGCAGCCCAAGGAAACGTTTGTCGGTAAGGCAGGGGTATCCAAGCTCCATTGATCTTCTCCCGTCTCTATTTAACTTACATTAATTCAGATTGATTCCAGAGAGGTTTGATGAAATTGTACCGAATTTCCTTTTGGAAGAATAGAAGCTGGTTTAGAAACAATCTAAGGGAGCCATCATACTTTTGTGTGTGTTTGCTTAGAACTTCCCTTCATTTTTAGGATTTTTTTTTTTTTTGGTGTATGTCCGAGGTCATTAGAGAAAGGGCTTCGAAAAGAGATACTCTAGGTCGTTTGATTAGTGAAAAACCTAGTAGTTCTTATTGTGAAGGCGTGGATCTCGAAGAGTCTTCTTTTGAGAGCCCTGTTTTCAGAACTTTCAGCTTTGAAAACTTGACACTTAGTGAAGGAAGTACTCCTAGTCCTTTTTTAGTTCCAGAAATGGCAACTCTAAAAGCTTTGTTGAGCCCAACTAGGACCTCTCGTCCGTCATGTATCAAGTTAACTGAAACTGAGGCAAATTATGAACTAAAACCTGGGACTATACAGATACTCCCAATCTTTGTAGGGAAAGAAAATGAAAACCCCTATTTTCATGTTAGGGAATTCGAGGAAATTTGTAGTACTTTGAAAATTAAAAATCTAGAGGATGATGCTTTGAAACTTAGGTTATTCCTCTTTTCCCTGAAAGATAAAGCCAAATCTTGGCTATATAGTTTCCCGTCTGAGTCTATTGAAACTTATGAACAACTTACATCTGCCTTTTTAATAAAGTTTTTCCCTAGGCACAGAACATCATCTATTAGACAGCAGATTAGCACATTTGCTCAGCAAGAGGGAGAATCCTTATATAGGTATTTGGAAAGGTTTAATGATTTGATAGCCTAATGTCCCCACCATGGTTTAGAGAAGGTTAGGCTAGTTCAGATCCTCTACAAGGGTTTAGATTATTCGACAACAACCATGGTTGAGTCTTTATGCACGGGTGGGTTTGAGAATAAAGATGTTGATCAGGCGATGACATTTTTGAATGAAATCGCCGAAAAGACCTATCAATGGGAAAATAGTAGGGAGGCCCAGAAAAAAATTCTTCTAAGTAAAGGAAATGGCAATAGGGTTGAAGGATCTTTTGAATCAAATGCCAAAATAGCAGCCATAGCTAAAAGGTTTGAAGCTTTAGAATTGAGTCAAACTAATGGTAGAATAGAGCCTTTTTGGGAAGGACAAACTGAAGAGCAAGCCCATGCTCTTTATAATAACTCTCGATTTGAGAACCATAAGAAGTTTGACCCATATTAAGAAACTTATAACCCTGGTTGGAGAAACCATCCAAACCTTTCTTGGTCAAATGGCCAGAGTCAAGGTCAGACTAGTAACTTTCAGGTTCCTCCAGGTTTTGGCTATATTAAGAACCAATCAGGTCCAGCACAGTTTCAGAATCCTTAAGATAAGAAGATCATGAGTTTAGAAGAGTCTCTTTCCTTGTTAACTCGGAACACTATAGAATTTTATCAATTGATTGCACAAGGTTTAGATGATAATAAAAAGATGGTCCAGGCTAACTCTCAGGCTATTTCCGAGTTACAAAACCAGGTTGGTCTAATTGCTGAGTCTTTGAGAGAAAGAGAAAATGGAAATTTCCCTAGTCAACCACAACCCAATCCTAGAGGAGTTCATGAAATAGTTTTAGATGGTGAGAAATCATCAAACCATGTGAATTCGATAACGACCCTTAGGAGCGGTAAAACGGTAGACAATAAGGTAGCCATGCCTAATAGTGGACATACTGTAGATCTACCCTCTAGTTCCCAAGAGGAGCCCGTAGCTGAGAAAACTGAAACAGTCTCTAAGGATTCCCAAGAAATTCTTGATAGGTTTAGATGGTGATCATTCAACGTTGAACTTGTGATCATTCACTTTACCACTATACTACAACGTTGAACTTGTGATCATTTAAAAACTGATGTGTTTTGTAGTTGTAGTGGTAAAAAGATTCGTTGCTCGAACTTGTGAAGGATAACTTTAGACTTAAATTCAAAACTAAATAGAAAAATCACTAAAAATTATAGCAAACACTGACAAAGTTGATATCAATATTAAAAGAACACTGAGGCTAAGATTCCACTATTTTTCCAAGTTCAAAGTGATTTTATCTAGTACTTATATTTATTCAATTTTTGCGTTTAATTTGATTCTAAGCTATTGCAACATATAGATTTTCAAAATAACAAGTGTAAATCCAAAGTATAAAGCATCAAGAACCTATGGCTAAGCATGCTCTATCAAAAGAAATAACAATTGCTTAACAAAAATCATTCAGACAATTATAAATCAAGGCAAATAATCATAAAAATAATTGAAATAAAATAAATAAAATAGAATATACCACTTTTTGTAGGAAAAATAGCTTCCTCTATCGCCTCAGCAATGGGGTTTAGCTCCTCATATTAATCATAATCTCAAAATACATGTTTATGGCTCAAAAGTTGATTAAAAGGGAGAAAAGTGTTAAAACAGCGGATTCTGCAGTTGCTGAAGGTCTAAATCAGGAGTAGGAATTGTTGCTGAAAGGCTTTGGTGACTGCAGGAAGATGCGACCGTACCTCGTTGTCACTGAAAATAAGTCTGCCTCTGCAACTGACTTTGAGGGTCTAATGTTCTTCGTGTTCTTCTTCGCAGCAGCAGCAGAAAAGTTTCTGTATCGACTCCAGTTGATTTTTTTACGCTTCTCTAAGGCTCTAAACTTCTCCAAACTCTACCAAATTGTTCGTATCCCTAAATATGACTCGAATCAACCTATATATAGCCACTAAACACAAAATCTCTCGAGTTAATCCATAAATATTCTCGGTTTTTTTCTCCTCAAGTTACGGGATTTTTCTTCCCTCTTTACGCGTCAACTTGGTTTCCAAACTCTCTTAAACTCTCTCAAGAATGAATAAGGACTCCATACACTCCAATCTTGCCGTAAAATCTTCACAAACTTCTTTTGTAAACCGAAAACATCTCAAAATATGAATACTCCCTGTTTTGCTCCAACACGGATATCTATCCCTGTTTAATCGATTCTACAACTCATACCAAACTTGTATATCCTTAACAGGGTTAACCCAACGAAAATCAGCCCTTGAATCTCCTTAAAAATCGTCCAAAATTCCAACCAGAAAATTCTGTTTTCTGTAAACAGTTTTCCCGCCATTTTTCGTTTTGAAAATTTGAGAAGAAATGTGACCTCCCCCTATCCAGTGTCGGTCAGTGCTTAGCAGCTGCTTGGAAATGGTTTACCCCTTATCCAAAATGAGAGTCCGAATAGCAAGTGTCCTCCCAGGAGCCTTTAGCAACTTTTCGAGCCAATTTTGCCGCAAAAGCCTATTTCTCCAAAAACACCTACAAAGGGATAAAATACCAAAATTAGTACAAAAATGGGTACTGACAATATACACAATAGAGATGAAAATAGACACATAAATACGTCTATCAACTACCTTTGTGCCTAGATCCCCATATCCATAGTTGCTAGCCCCAACAAAGAAGGAGTCGACTTTCAACGAGATAATGAAAATATTTAAGCAGGTGAACATCAACATTCCGTTATTAGAAGCAATTAGGCAAATGCCTGCTTATGCCAAGTTCCTTAAAGATTTTTGTACACGAAAGCGTAAGCTTAATGTTCATAAGAAAGCCTTTTTAGCTGGTCAAATAAGTTCAATTCTTCTTAATCAAACACCCCCTAAGTATAAGGACCCCGGATGCCCCACCATATGTTATGAGATTGATAATCACATGGTCGATAAGTCTTTACTTGACTTAGGAGCTAGTGTTAACTTACTCCCGTATCATGTATACACCCAGCTAGGTCTTGGTAAGTTGAAACCGACTAAAATGACACTACAATTAGCTGATAGATTTATCAAAGTCCCTCATGGTGTCATAGAGGATGTTCTGATTGAGGTTGATAAGTTTATTTATCCAGTGGATTTCTTTGTTCTAGACACCCAGCCTGTTCAGGACCCGAGTGCTCAAATCCCAGCGATTTTAGGTCGCCTATTTTTAGCCATAGCTAACGCTGTCATCAACTGTAAGACCGGGTTTATGAACATATACTTTGGTAATATGACCACTGAGCTAAATGTCTTTAATGTTACTAGAAAACCTTCTGAGAACGATGATTTAGAAGAAGTGAATATGATTAGCACTTTAGTTCAGGATTTAGTTCAGGATAATTTGCTTGACACTTTACTAGTAGATTCTTTAGATGATTTTGAGGAAACCATTCTCTTAGATCAGATGTGTGATCAATCTTTAGAAGAAGCTCTTGAGTATTTTAAAGATTCTATGGACCCATAAATTCATGCAATAGTTTAGGTCTTTCTGAGAGGAATGATGAACCTAAGTTTGGGGGTAGAGAACTAGAAGAATCTCTTGAGTATTTTAAGGACTCTGAAGATCCGGAAATTCAAGCAATAGTTAGAGGTTTGTCTTTGAGTAGTGAAAACCCTAAGTTTGGGTGTAGTGATGGTTCTTGTGATCGTCACGTATCCCTAATTAGAGTCCCTAACTTGGGACTCGAGCCTTGTGCGTCTGAGATATTACTTGAGTTTATTCAGACTCCACAACCCGATCCTCCTGATATTGTCCAGGAGGTAACCCAGGTATTGGAGACCCGTTTTTCGGATGAATCTATTTATCGAGGCACATATAGGTAGCTCAATTATGTGCCCCAGATAAATCCAGTTGTCTTGATCGAAACCTTAGATGAGGACGGGCTCTTTCTTTTCATTTTTCTGAACCAGTGCAGTTGTCTCATATTTGTGTTAGCTTTATTTGGTCTTATGGACCCACAATCGTTTCGACTTTTGGAATACGATTTCGAAAGATGATTAGCCATTTTGTGGTATTTGATGTCTAGCTAAAGATTTTAACAGTTTCTTCTTGTTCATGCTTTTAATTTCATCTTTAGAAACATTTAGGACAATGTTAAGTTTAAGTTTGGGGGTAAGGGAGAAACTTCTAGTGACACATAGTATTTGATTAGCTAAGTTTACATATTGTTTCTCACCGAAAACATGGAAATTTGAATTACTAGGGATAGCATTCTAGTGAGACATTAGAGAAAAAGACATTATTGAGAAATCATTGACACTCAGGAGAGCGAACTTACCTTTTAGAGGGTAACCGTGATGGACCTAACCATTCATGATGGAAATACAATTCGGTCAGAAGGAAATGCCAGAAAGACAAAGCAACCTCATAATGTAGTATTAGTTACTTGATTACGACTCTCTCTCAGTAGAAACTTATCATCATAAACAAGCGGAGCGACATCAAAATTTATGAAGAAAGTTGAAGACGTTTAAGGTTTATAAGAAACAATAGAAAGAAAAGTAGAATTAAAAATCAAAGTTGAAGACTTAGTTATAAGAGCAAAGAAAATCAAACGATGTAAGTTGTTGAAGTTCATGATACCAAAATATTACAAGTTGCGAAGATCAAAGTGCTAAATTCCTTGTCTCATGGCCATGTAAATATTAAATATTAATCTTGTTATTACTGTGTTAAAAATAATAATAAATATATATATATTTAAATTTTGTAGTTAGTTTTTTGTTCAATAAGGCCATAAGGAAGTAGAAATCTATAAAGAAGTTTCAAGCAAGAAATTGAAGAGAATAGTTAATTGTCAAGGTTCTACGAGGTTCGAGAGTTTATCATCAACAATTGATGCCGAAGAAGACGTTGTTTCTACTGATCACTATGAGAGAGTCAAAGAGAGATGCATATTGGTTGCTTTGTTAGTCCGCTTTCAACCTGGCACAAGATATTTCTACACTGATTCAACTCATTACACATAATTTGTCCAGCTGTGTATTAGATGTCCCTCTCATCTTTATCTCCCTCCCAATCTTATCCAGCTGTAAAGCGGATGCATCTCATAATGTTTATCTAGCTGTGTAGCGGATATATCTTTATCTAGAAGTATATCGGATGTGTCTCCCTTTTTCTTTATTCAGCTATAGAGCGGATACCTTTAATTTCTCTGGCATTCTAGTTACTTGGCAATAGGTTGAGAATATGTATGTCCTCATAGCTCTTTGGATATTTGTGACCAATTAGAAGTCAAGGTTTTGTGGGTACACCTCTTGTAAACCCTCCCGAGACAAAACTCGGCCACTAGGGCCACCTAGGGGTTCAAAGGCTTGTTGCACACGCTAAACGCAATCGCGATGCCTGCGACAGTGAGTTAGGATTTTTATTTTCTAGATTAGATTTTCTCGGAGACTAGCAAATAATGTTCGGGGGTATTTGATATACACATTTTTGTCTTAGTTGTCCTCAATGTCTGTATTGTTAGTGCTCGATTTTTGTACTAATTTTGATGTTTTATGTGTGTAGGTATTTTTTAGAAATAATCATTTTTGGAAAAATCGACTCGAAAAATTGCTCAGGGCACCCCCGGAGGACATTTGCTAAACGGACCCCCACTTTGGTCAAAGGGCACCTCAATTGATAAGGGCCACTCCAGGGTGCCAACTGCTAATCGCACCCATCACTGGTTAAGGGGACTCCATCTTCTTCCTTGATTTGAAAAGAAAATTGGCGGGAAAATCTGGCAGCAACGAACCAGAATTATGGTTGAATTTTTGGTCGTGATTTAAAGAGATTCAATCACTATAATCGATTGTAATGGACCTATTTGGGTTGGACATGCTTGCTATATTCTCGATGGATTTGATCCAGTTGGGATGGATAAGTCGGGAAAATAAAACAGAGAGTGAGATGTTACGGTCTCTGCTAATGATAAATTTGGAAAGTTTCAGTCGGATTTGGAAGCTGTTCTGGATCGGAAACTGATGTGGTTTTGAACAGTGGTAAATAAGATTCGTTCAACTCGCACTTGTGAAGATTTGATTTAAGATTTAATAAACGAGAATACTAAAAATAATAAATATATACACAAAATAATAGCAAGATGGAGGAATACTAGGACTCAGGATTTCACTGTTTTTCATAAACATGGGGTTCAGAAATAAATCCTTGACATTTAAAAAGCTCAAAACAAAGGAAATATCAACTCTATTCTTTGCCAAAGTAGAATTCATAAAACATTAGTTGTAAGTTGTAAGCATGACGCATCAAAATTAATTAAAACTAAGCACGCGACATCAAACAAAATAACAAATAATTAATAGAAATCATGAAACAGTTAAATTCTATGCAAATAGTTATACAAGAATTAATTTAATTACCACATGGACGAAAAACAGCTTCCTCCGTCGTCCCAGTGATGGGGTCTAGCTCATCATGATGGAAACACGCTCAAAGTATGATTTCATTGCTCAAAAGGTGCTTACAAGGATGAAAATATATGAAAACAGAGATTTGTAACTCTTATCTTTGTTACAATTGACACTGTTACAGAACGATACAAAGGGACTGTCGCAGTTACTGTTCAACGGTCGCTGCCAAACTGTTGCTAAGCCTAAGAATAGATGACAGTTTTTACGACTGTCTCTATCTGTCTGTTCTTCGTGTTCTTGATAATCACAGCAGCAGCAGAGAATGTTGATGAACTTTCGATTCTCGCCTCTGTATTCTCCCAATTCTCTCCCCCCCTCTTCTATATCACCTCAACAGACTATTTATACTCGACAGCCTCCAAATAATCTCGGTTTAATGCCAGAATATCTTCTCTTTACTATTACGGAAATAACCGAATTTTCTTACTCTGTTTAACTTCTTCATGTGTTTGTGGCTGGTTAACACGCTCTACTCTCGGGAATTTACGTACAAGGTGACTTAAACCTTCTCCAGACACACGCAACATAGAGAAAAACTCGTGAAAGAATAAAAACCACCGTGAATATTTCACGTCTCCCTGTTTGATTGAAACACTGAGGAAACTTCCTTCTTTCTTAAAACCAACGGGGTTACCAGACCTGTTTTGTCTTAACATGCCCATACAAGTCCAAATCTATGAAAGAATCCCCACAAAATCTTCACAAACTCGATTCAGCAATTACGCAGGTGACAATATATTTCTCCCGCCAAAACAAACTTTTGAACGATGAAGAAGGGGATGCCCCTATCCAGTACGTGGGTACCTTTTAGCAGATGGGTGCCCTGGGGTGTGAATAGCAGGTGGGTACCCCTTAGCAAATGAGGTGCCCCTTATCCAAAGTAGGGGTCCGTTTAGCACATGTCCTCCGGGGGCGCCCGAGTAATTTTTCGATCCGATTTTTCCAAAAATGTTTATTTCCCCAAAATACCTACAAACACATAAAACACCATAATGAGTACAAAATCGAGTACCAATAATACAGAAAATTGAGCACAACTTAGACACAAAAACGTGTCTATCAGAAACGCCATGATACACTTGAACAGGGTTGGTACGTGTTGTACAACCGGAGATGATTACACGTATTTTCTATAAAACAGGGGAAGAATATTTACTCAAGGATATTATGGGATTTTGGTTGTATTTTTGGGAAGGTTGCGTGTGCTACAAAGAGATTAACTCAATCTAAATGGCGTTGGCAGCGTGTAGGAGTGAATCTTCATCCAACAGACGCGTGAAGGAGTTAAGAATGGTAATTATTCCCTGTTAACTGTCGTGGATAAAAAAGGTCATTAAGGGAGATTATTCGAATTTATGAAGGAGATTTGGAGGTGCTGTGACTATATAAATGCTTCTGGGATGTCATAGGAGGAGGAGGGAGAGATTGGGAGAGTTTAGAGCAACAACAGAGAGGTTTGATCGAGTTGCAGAGAATACTTTTCTGCTGCTGCTGTGAAGAACATAAGACGCTTTAAGGAAGTCGTAAAACTACAGTGATAACGACAGTTACTTTTATCGTTCTTTGTAACAGTTGAGTTTGTAACAAATATAATTGTTACAAACCCGATTTTCACCATTTCTCTCATTTACATCATTTGTAAACACTTTGAGCAATGAATTCATACTTTGAGCATGTTTTCAATATAATGAGCTAAACCCAATCCTTGGGGCAATGGAGGAAGCCGTTGTTTCGGTAAAAGTGATACATTTCTATTTTTAATTAATTATAACAACTCTATTATGATTTTTGCATTGAACTAAAAATTGGTTATATGATTTTGATTAGTTAGCTGATAGAGCATGCTTGCTTTAGGGTTTTTATGTTCTATGCTTGGATTAACAGTTATTCTTTTGAAAATCTACATGTCTAGGCAATACTATTATAATCAAATTGAATGTTGAGTTGCATAATTATTATTTTATTAAATCACTAGTATCGGCCAAGGGTGGAATCATAACCCCAGTCTCTCTATATTACCTTTTGTTTTAAGTTTGCTATATTTTAAGTTTTATTAAGTCCGAAAATCTAAAATCTTCACAAGTCTTGAATGAAATCATATTTACCACTGTACAAAATAACATCAATTCTCTAACAACAAATTCTAAACTCAAAGGGATAATAAAAAAAACATCAATACAGTATGTACTTTCAATAGAGAAGAAGAAGAGACC
Source organism: Papaver atlanticum (assembly GCA_023531105.1). Lineage (NCBI taxonomy): Eukaryota > Viridiplantae > Streptophyta > Magnoliopsida > Ranunculales > Papaveraceae > Papaver > Papaver atlanticum. The sequence continues at coordinate 6,939,029 of JAJJMB010010315.1, forward strand.
GTGGATCACCTATTTCTCAATTGTCCTTATGTTAAATCGTCCAGAAATTAGACCTTAATCTTGTTCAAGTTTACTCAATAGCCCTACCAAATTGTTAAACATATGTACAGAGTGGATAAAAACCCTAGGGATGAAATATCTCTAGAATTGGATGTTACCGAAATGTGGTTTATATGTAAATAAAGATGTAACAAAGTTTTTGAGGAAAAATTTCAATTTCCTATTTAATTGTCTTTAGAAATTCAAAGACATATCAGATTCTGGTCTAAGAAAGAAGGCTCCAAGAAGAGCTCTCAGGAAGGAAAAAGGAAACAAACGGACCTTGGACGGCTCCTGATAGATATAGTCTTAAAATCAATGTTAATGCAGCATGGATCTTTGTAACCCAACCTTCTAGCTTTGCTTTAATTATTCGTAATTATACAAGTATATTTCTGAAAGAGGGACAGCAGGACAATCTGTTGGAAATAATGCGGTTTCGGTTTCTCGGAAAGCATGTTAGTGCGACAAACAAAAATACTAACAGAATATAGAGTTAGAAAAACTTATCAGATAGGGTTGATCGAGGCGAGGAAATCTTCTTTCCTTAAAGACAATTCATTCCCGCATACGGTGCTCACGAATCTATGGATGTCATCTCCCAATAAACAAAAATCACGCATTATAGTAAGTAGCACTATAGTACTACTCGGCTGGCGAATATTGACAATTACCGTGATCTTAAATACGACATGACTCTTGACACTTTTGTTTCTTCAAAACCATGTTTAAATCTCATACAAAACTAAAACAAGAGAAGAGTATTTATGGAGACAATAGTGACTCTACAAGGTGTCTCTTCATCCATAGATGACTCTCTATATCTAATAGTGACTTTCCATAACACTTGTGCACCAAGTGTCTTATAGGCGAAAAGGCACGACTCTAAACACACCTGTTGGATTTTCTTTGCTCTTATAACTAAGTCTTCAACTTTGATTTTAAATTTTTCTTTCCTTTTTATATTTGCTTCTTGTTAGAGCACTGCTCGGTCGAACTCGAAAGCGTTGCTATCTAAAGCTTGTTTGTCAATGTTAGTGATCAAAACTATAAGTCTTGATTTCTAGTCTACTTATAGTGAAGTCTCGGACTAGGATACATTGTGTAGTTGAGCATTAGACTTCATGGCGTTCATCAATGGAAGACGAAGAACTACTAAGGAGATCTTGTGGAACTTCATCAACAAAAAGTATGTGGAGACTAAAACTCATCTATCACTTGGAAAGTCTATTTCTACTCTATCTCGTCGTATTACTATATAGTTTTCGATTATGCACATTTGAGATTTCGAGACGAGTTTAAATCGCTTACATATTTCTCGAAATATGTGTTGGTAATCTTTCGCTTCAACCAAGTTCATCTTATATTCTTGATGAAATTCAAAAGATGATCATGTGAAAATCACCTAGTAACATCTTACATGGTTTGTGTGATACAATCATTTGATGTAGACTTGGAATGTTTCGTTATGATTATTTCAATAAGTTTATAATTTCTTTGATGCTAATAGTGTGTGAAAACGTCTATTGTCATCCTCTAAGAAAGTTTCAATAATTGAAATAGAGTTTAGAACACTTAACCATCATTGGATTATAAACATAGTATGCATTCTTGCATGTATGTGATCCATGACCGGAACTATATTATGCATATCCGTATGCGTACATGTTAGTTGTAAAATCCGAGTACCTAAGTACATATACCCGTATGCGTACTGGCGAAGGGTTTGGGTCCGGAAATTTCTGTTGTGTTTTGAAGTATGCGTACCCGTTTGCATACTGGCGAACCCAAACTCAGGCCGACTACTTTAAGTATGCGTACCCGTTTCCATACCTGAGTGGTTAAATTTCTAAAATCGGTTTGTTCATGAACTAATACATTTATATAATAAGTAATGCATTCTTTGCAAACCGTAGCTATAATTTTCATGAATTGATTCAAGTGAATCAAACCGATTTTGCTTTAATTGTGTTCTTGTATACTTCTATGAGAATATAGCAATTGAACAACTCTTTAACTAGTTTCATTTGAGTCATTTGAACTAGTTGTGGTTAAGATGAATAAGGTTGATATGAGAGTGTTCATATAGCTAACCTCGGTTAACTACTGTTGACCCAACCTAGTGTACATGTTTAGGTACGGTTAATCAAACCTAAATGAAGGTACATTTCATTTGTGTATAACAAGCTAAGTTCGATCTAAAGGTTGAAAGATATTAGCTTGAGTCTAATCAGGTTTTCATCTAACGGTGAATATTGTATGCTTTGTTACCAAGGTAACTTAGATTACAAACCCTGATTTGAAAACTATATAAAGGAGAACTCTCGCAACTGGGAAAAACCTAATCTCCACACCTCATGTGTGATACTAGTTGCGACTAGAGTCGATTCTCCTTTAACCTTAGGTTTTTCACGAAACCCTGTAGGTTAACGACTTAAATACTTCATTGGGATTGTGAAGCCGTATCCAACTATTTTCTCTGTAGTTGCGTGTTCTGATCTTGCCCTGTTCTATCGTATTGAGTACTATCTTCTCTAAGATTTGCTTGAGATTGATTCTCCGATAGGCAAGAAAAAAAGTAGTCACAAACATCTTCGTCTCATCGTTTGTGATTCCACAATATCTTGTTTCGCTACCATACGATTAAGATTATTGTGAGGTGATTGATAATATTAGGCTGTTCTTTGGGAATATAAGTCCGGTTTATCAATTGGTTCCTATGCACCTTGATTTATCAAAAGACGGAACAAAAACTCGTAGGTATTTCTGTGGGAGACAGATTTATCTATTCCAATAGACTTTTCTGTGTGAGACAGATTTGTTTATCATGTCTTCGACTTTAGGTTGTTGCAACTCTTGGTTGTGGGTGAGATCAGCTAAGGGAATCAAGTGCGTAGAATCCTGCTAGGGTTCAGAGATGTAAGGAGCGCAATTGTACCTTGATCAGTGTGAGATTTATTAGGGCTCAACTACATTCCAGTCCGAAGTTCATTGGTCGTAGGCTAGTGTCTGTAGTGGCTTAATACAGTGTGGTGTTCAAAGCTGGACTAGGTCCCGGGGTTTTTCTGTATTTTCGGTTTCCTCGTTAACAAAATTTCTGGTGTCTGTGTTATTTCTTTTCCGTATTATATTTTGTTATATAATAGAAATATCACAGGTTATGCGTTAAGTTCAATCAGTTCTTCAATCCGACCTTTGGGTTGTTGATTGAATTGATTGACTCTTGGATATTGGTTTGTGATACCGTCCAAGTTATTTCTCTTATTCAATCGGGCTCGCAAATTCCTATTTGTTTGATTGCAGATTGAATTGAGAAATTGAGATATAACTCTTTGATATACTTTTCTCTAGATTGAGTCTGACTGTCTAGTTGATTCTCTTGAAAGTATATTGGAGATTGTCTATTCAGATTCCCGAATGAAATATTGGGTGTGGTTGTTAGACCCCCGCTTTTTCAATTGGTATCAGAGCAGGCAAACATGTTTAAGACCTCATAAGTCTGTGTTTGTAGCGATCTGACTCTATGGGCAGTAATGCTATCTCAATAAACGCACCACCAGTTCTAGGGATTTCAGAATTCTCTTCCATGACTGATTTAATAAAATCTGTAGAACAAATTCTATCTAAACCTCCACCAGGTTTTAAATCCCTTGAAGTGTTTTCAGGGATTGAAAAGAAGCTTGAGAGTATCTCTTGATGTTGAGTTATACCTCCAGAAAGAGCAAGAATCTCTTGATAAGCTAAACCAAATAATGATGAATAATATTCATGTTGAGGTTGATCTTGATTTACTAATTAGTAAGAGAAATGCTCCTCCTCTGGGTAATCCATTTGGTTATGCAAACTAAACGAATTACAAGAGGAGTTTAAATCTCATTCTTCAGACTGCATCATCTCAAAGCATGATTCATCTCTTTGGTCAATTCCTGATACACCCAGTCAAGATAATAGTATTGCCTTCTTTTATGAAAGAGTTAGGACATCTCTTTTTATCAAAAGAGTTTCCCTACGCAGTACTAAACATTATCTGCAGACACCGTTTTTATTAAGTTTTAAAATGAGACATCAGGGACTCAAATTTTTGGGTATCTCTCTAAAGTCTTTTGTAGACTTGTAAAAACAGATTCTTGGATGTTTCTCAACTTTGTTGAACGCAAAAGTAGTTGGAAAGAAACTCTTTCTTGGTGCCATGGTGATCAAGACATTGTTCACCTCAACACAACTTGATTGTGGTTAAAGTGCATCCTTGCCAAGAAATGCCCTGTTATGTATACAGTGAGGGAATCACAAGAACTTGGGCACACATATTATGTTGGGTATGATTTTGAATGTTTGGTAACGTTGTAGAATTCGATCGGATTCTTCTAAAAAGGTATGTCTCTAAACTTGAACAAGTTTTATGATGATCTATGTACCTTGTGTATCATTCATGTCTACCTAACTTGATTTGTGTTTAAGGTTCTTAAATGTTCCGTCTTGAAAATAGTTGTTCGGGATGTTTTGGCCTTCATGGTAGACTTCAGGTATGCATACCAGTTTACAAATGAATTTTTGTAATAAAATCCAGGTAAATTCGTTTGCATACTCGTATGCATACTTGCCTGTAGACGTCGATATTCAGTAAACCTGTTTTGGCCGTATCTTCTTCGTCTGAACTCGGAATGACCTCATTATTTTTGCATTCTCTTCCTCTTTGAATTATATTCAAAATGGAGATGAGAATTCTTGAATTTGGATGAGTTAAGATTGGTTTTTGTCCCATCTCTTGTTTTTGAGTGTTTTGCTCCGTTTTGTCGCACTTGTTCCACTTCTTGGACTTGGGAACTTGGATTCTTGGAGTACCACTCTTCTAAGCTCATTTGTAGCTTTTACAAGAATGTTGTTGGTGAATCACAAAGAAGGAAGTTCAAGAATGGGCAGTAGTACGCATTGCTATGGGATTCTTGAATGTTCACAATCATCTTATGTGAACTATGGTGCATGGTCATTAGTGACTTTGTATGTTCTTCTTTGTTAAAAGATTGATTCTACCCTCTAAAGACAAATCATCTTATATGTGCATTACAAATTTGTCTTAATGTCTAGGAAACTTCTTATGAAGATTTATTCTTGTGTTTTTAAGAAGGATAACTAGGGCTTGGAATAGCCATTATTGTGAGTGCACATAGCTATTGCCAACGTTTTCATCTTGCAATGTTTTTAAATTTATTTATTTAAATTCTAAGCTATTTGGAAGACGATTTTTGCAGTATTAATCTTTTATGGTTTTATATATTGCAAATTGTTATGGGATATGTTGTTTACGTCCGTGAACCTTGACTGTCCCATATTTGCTCAAAAGTTAACTCTATTATATGTCGGTATGAAAGTATTGATAAAAGATAAAATGAGCTTTTGATTACAAAAGTTAAGCCTATGATGTCATTATGCAAATATTGATGGAAGATAGGATGAACTTTTGTTTACAAATATTAAGTCTATTATATGTCATTGTGCAAATAGTGATGAAAAATAGAATGAATCTTTGATTATTCCGCAGTATTGGTCTTTCCCTGATCCACATATTTTTGTATGTACTGTGCGGCTCCATAAGTTCTCTTATGTGAGCATTTCCGATTAAATTAATCATGGGTTCTCTTGTGGTCAATTTAATTGAGTTTTTGGATACAAATTCATGTTTCATGTGATTTGTTAATGTCCAAAGAAATCCTTCTTTTCTTGTAAAAGTAAGGTCGCTCTTGTTGTTCTTTCGGGAATGACATTTTATGGGGGAGAATTCTTAATTGAACTTGTGCTTAATTGCCAAATCTTTGTGGGGAGTGCGGCTGTGGAATATTGTAGGAGTTTTCTTATATCTTTATAAACTCCTTGATGAATACACTAAGTTTCGACTATGTGAAATCATCGAAACAAGTTGGTATGTTATTCTCTTTTGGTCATGAAGTATCTTTATGAAAATTTCATGAGGATCCCACTAGTTTTCGTACCTTTGCCAATTTATATTGACAAAAAGGGGGAGATTTAATGTGTAGTTCACACTACAAATACATATGGTTTACGGATCATTATGTAAGGGGGAGTGGTTTTCATTATGAGATGAAGTATTGACTAAGGGGGAGTGATACATATCACCATAGTATTGTTGTCAAAGTTGTGATACAATTGGACTTTGATGCTGTGTAATAATACTATGACACTGTATAAAAATGATTGAGAGCAATTGTTTTCTCATTGTTATAGCTATGGATCTTCAACAACTATGATGCTGAGTTGAACACATTTAAAATCATTGGAGTACTTGGAAGTGACGAAGATTTTGAGTAATGTTGAAGAACCAAGGAGATCAAGCATTTGGATGAGAAGCTACAAAGTTTATTTATTTTGTAATCCATATGTATTGATAGTTTTGTCACTAAAATTGACAAAGGGGGAGATTGTTAGAGCACTGCTCGGTCGAACTCGCAAGTGTTGCTATCTCAAGCTTGTTTGTCAATGTTAGTGATCAAAACTATAAGTCTTGATTTCTAGTCTACTTATAGTGATGTCTCGGACTAGGATAGATTGTGTAGTTGAGCATTAGACTTCACGGCGTTTATCAATGAAAGACGAAGAAATACTAATGAGAGTTTGTGAAACTTCATCAACAAAAGGTATGTGGAGACTAAAACTCATATATCACTTGGAAAGTCTATTTCTACTCTATCTCCTATATTGACACAAAAGTCGTATTATTATATAGTTTTCGATTATGCACATTTGAGTTTTCGAGCTGAGTTTAACTCGCTTACATATTTCTCGAAATATGTGTTGGTAAGCTTTTGCTTCAACCAAGTTCATCTTATATTCTTGACGAAAGTCAAAAGATGATCATGTGAAAATCGTCGAGTAACATCTTACATGGTTTGTGTGATACAATCATTTGATGTAGACTTGGAATGTTTCATTATGATTATTTCAATAACTTGAAAATTGCTTTGATGCTAACAGTATGTGAAAACAGCTATTGTCATCCTCTAAGAAAGTTTCAATGATTGAAATAGAGTTTAGAACACTTAACCATCATTGGATTATAAACATAGTATGCATTCTTGCATGTATGTGATCCATGACCGGAACTATAGCATGCATACCCGTATGCGTACCTGTTAGTTATGAAATCTGAGTACCTAAGTACATATACCCGTACGCGTACTGGCGAAGGGTTTAGGTCCGGAAATTTCTGCTGTGTTTGGAAGTATGTGTACCCGTTTGCATACTGGCGAACCAAAACTCAGGCCGGCTACTTTAAGTATGCGTACCCATTTGCATACTTGAGTGGTTAAAGTTCTAAAATCGGGTTGTTCATGAACTAATACATTTATATAATAAGGAATGAATTCTTTGCAAACCATGGCTATAATGTTCATGAATTGATTCGAGTGAATACAACCGATTTTTCTTCAATTGTGTTCTTGTATACTTCTATGATAATATAGCAATTTTAAAACTGTTTAACTAGTTTCATTTGATTCATTTGAACTAGGTGCATGTGGTTAATATGAATAAGGTTGATATGAGAGTGTTCATATAGCTAACCTCGGTTAACTACTGTTAAGCTAACCTAGTGTACACGTTTAGGTACGGTTACAAAAACCTAAATGAAGGTACATTTCATTTGTGTGTAACAAGCTAATTCGATCTAATGGTTGAAAGATATTAACTTGAGTCTAATCAGGTTTTCATCTAACGGTGAATATTGAATGCTTTGTTACCAAGGTAACTTAGATTGCAAACCCTTATTTCAAAATCATATAAAGGATAACTCTATCAACTGGGAAACCTAATCCCCACACCTCTTACATGATACTAGTTGTGACTAGAGTCGATTCTCTTTTAACCTTTCACGAAACCCTGTAGGTTAACGACTTAAAGACTTCATTGGGATTGTGAAGCCAGACCCAACTATTTTCTCTGTAGTTGCGTGTTCTAATCTTGCCATGTTCTATCGTATTGAGTACTATCTTCTCTAAGATTTGCTCGATATTGATTCTCCAATAGGCAAGATAAAAAGTAGTCACAAACATCTTCGTCTCATCGTTTGTGATTCCACAATATCTTGTTTCGCTACCATACGATTAATATTATTGTGAAGTGATTGATAATACTAGGATGTTCTTCGGGAATATAAGTCCGGTTTATCAATTGGTTCCTATGCACCTTGATTTATCAAAAGACAGAACAAAAACTCGTAGGTATTTCTGTGGGAGAGAGATTTATCTATTCCAATAGACTTTTCTGTGTGAGACAGATTTGTTTATCAAGTCTTCGACTTTGGGTCGTAGCAACTCTTGGTTGTGAGTGAGATCAGCTAAGGGAATCAAGTGCGTAGAATCCTGCTGGGGTTCAGAGACGTAAGGAGCGCAACTGTACCTTGATTAGTCTGAGATTGATTAGGGCTCAACTACATTCCAGTCTGAAGTTAATTGGTAGTAGGCTAGTGTCTGTAGCGGCTTAATATAGTGTGGTGTTCAAAGTTGTACTAGGTCCCGGGGTTTTTCTGCATTTGCGGTTTCCTCGTTAACAAAATTTCTAGAGTCTTTGTTATTTATTTTCCGCATTATATTTTGTTATATAACAGAAATATCACAGGTTGTGCGTTAAGTTCAATCAGTTCTTTAATCCGACCTTTGGGTTGTTGATTGAATTGATTGACACTTGGATATTGGTTTGTGATCCAAGTTATTTCCTTTATTCAATCGGGCTCGCAAATTCCTATTTGTTTGATTGCAGATTGAATTGAATTGAGATATAACTCTTTGATATACTTTTCTCTAGATTGAGTCTGACTGTCTAGTTGATTCTCTTGAAAGTATATTAGAGATTTTCTATTCAGATTGTCGAACGAAATATTGGGTGTGGTTGTTAGACCCCCTCCTTTTCACTTATAAACCTTAAACATCTTCAACTTTCTTCATAGATTTTAATGTCGCTCCGCTTGTTGATGATGATAAGTTTCTACTTAGAGAGTCGTAATCCAGTAACTAAGACTACATTGTGAGGTTTCTTTGTCTTTCTGGCATTTCCTCTGGCCTAATTGTCTTTCCATCATGGATGGTTAGGTCCATCACGATTACCCTCTAAAAGGTATATGTTCTCTCCTGATTGTCAATGATCTCAATGTCTTTTTCTTTAATGTCTCACTAGAATGTTATTCCTAGTAATTTTAATTTCCATATTTTCGGTGACAACCAATATGTAAACTTAGCTAACCAGATACAATATGACACTATAAGTTTCTCCCTTACCCCCGAACTCAAATCTAACATTGTCCTCAATGTTCTAAAGATAAAATTAAAAGTTTGAATAATGAGAAACTGTTACCACTTGAGGGAAAAGAAATAAGGAAGGATATTACCGTATCGCATGAGCGCGTGTGCCTCCCAGTAAATGCTAGATTTAAAGTCTTTAGGTAGACATCAAATACCACAAAATGGCTAATCATCTTTCGAAATCGTATATCAATAGTCGAAACAATTGTGGATCCATAAGACCAAATAGAGCTAACACAAATATGAGACAACTGCACTGATTTAGAAAAATGAAAAGAAGGAGCACGTCCTCATCTAAGGTTTCTGTCAAGACAATTGGGTTTATCTGGGGCGCATAATTGAGCTTCATATGTGTGTCTCGATAAATAGATTCATCCGAAAAACATGTCTCTAATACCTGGGTTACCTCCTGGACAGTATCAGGAGGATCGGGTTGCGGAGTCTGAATAAACTCGAGTAATATCTATGACGCACAAGGCTTGAGTCCCAAGTTAGGGACTCTAATTAGGTATACGTGACAATCACAAGAACCATCACTACCCCCAAACTTAAGGTTTTCACTACTCACAGACAAACCTCTAACTATTGCTTCTAATAACGGAATGTTGATGTTCACCTACTTAAATATTTCCATTTTCTCGTTGAAAGTTGACTCCTTATTTGTTGGGGCTAGCAACTGTGGGAATGGGGCTCTGTGATCAAAGCCGGACTCATCAAGACCCTCGGTGGTCTCTGTAAAGACTCTATCAGTCTCTTCATTTTTTGGCTCAGAAGGGTGAGCTACAACATGTTCACGGTCAGGCTTGGAAACCTTATTGTCAACTTTCTTTCCACTCCTAAGGGTTGTAACAGAATTCACATGATTGTACGATTTCTCTCCTTTGGGATTAGGATCAGTATGACTAGGGAACCTTCCGCTATCTATCTCACTTAGAGTCTTAGCTATTTGACCTACTTGAAGTTCTAACTTAGCAAGAGTCTTGGAATTGTTTTGAAAATTATGCTTGGTTTCCTATTGAAAACTAACCTGGCTCTTTACTAACAGTTCCTGGCTTTGTGCTAACATATCCTTGCTCTTTCTTAATATACTAAGAGATTCCTCTAAGCTAGTCATTATACTCTCAGAAGGGTTCTGGAACTGGGCTTGATCTGAAGAGTTCTTATTATAACCAAAACCTGGAGGAGGCTGAGAATTACTAGATTGACCTTGATTCTGGACCTTAGACCAAGAGAAATTATGATGGTTTCTCCAACCAGGGTTGTAGGTCTCTGAGTATGGGTCAAACTTCTGACGGTTTTCAAACCTAGAGTTGTTATAGATGGCATGGGCTTGCTCTTCACTAACCTGACCTTCCAAAAATGAGATATCCGGATTTATTCCACAACTAGAGACTTGAGAGGCTCTATACCTAGCATCAGGTTCAACAAGACCTATGTTTAGACTGATTCAATTACAAATCTTCTAACCTTCTAGACAAAACAACAAACTTAGCATCTGATCCAAATCCTGTATCTACCACATTAGTGCTACTTCTATTAACCAAGAGTCTTTTAGGGGGTTTAACACAAGACTCACACTGTTGTGACTTTTCAGCCACTTCTTCTAAAAAGGAATAAGCTTCATCGGCAGTTTTATTTTGGAACCTACCAGCGTATAAAGACTCGACCCTGGCTTTGGTCGAATAGTCTAAACCGTCATAAAGAATTTCAACTAGTTTCATTTTCTCGAACCCATGGTGAGGACATTGCGACATGAGATCATTAAATCTCTCTAAGAACCTATAAAGAGATTTTCCTTCTTGTTGCACACTGTCACTAATTTTCTGCCTAACAGAAGCGGTTCTATGCTTAGGGTAAAACTTTAAATAGAATGCAACAGTAAGTTCGTTCCATGTTTCTATAGACTCGGATGGTAGGTTATGCAGCCATGACTTGGCTTTATCTCTCAAGGAAAAGGGGAACATCCTAAGTTTCAAGACTGCATCACTAAGGTTTTTAATCCTTATTGTTCCACAAATTTCTTCAAAGTCCCTAACATGAAAGTAAGGGTTTTCATCATCTTTTCCTAAGAATATAGGGACCATCTGAAGAATACCAGGTTTCAACTCATAATTAGCCGTAGAGGCTGGAAATTTAATGCACGATGGTCGGTTTGTCCTAGTTGTGTACATGTAATCTTTCAAAGTAGCCATTGCTGGCACAATTGAAGTACTAGGGGTACTTTCCTCACGAAGAGATAGATTCTCAAAACTAAAGTTTCCAAAAACAGGGCTCTCAAAAGAAGAGTCTTCGAGCTCCACGCCTTCACAAGAAGAACTACTAGGTTTTTCACTAATCAATCGACCTAGAGTGTCTCTTTTCCAAGCCCGTTCTCTAATAACCTCGGGCATACACTAGAAAAACAAAATTAAAAATAAAAATCCTAAAAGGAAGGGAAGTTCTAAGCAAACACACACAAGGCCGACTCCACCAAAGCAAACCTACTGATTTCTAGCAAACAACAAGCATGATGGCTCCACTTATATTGTTTCTATACTAGCTTCTAATCATCCAAGAGGCAACTAGGTACAATTTTAACAAACCTCGTAGGATGATCCGAATAAAGTAAGTCGCAGAGAAGAAGGAGAAGCTCAGAGGAGCTTTGATACCCCCACCTCTTTGGCAACTCTTCACTGGGTTACAAAGCGGCTCTAATCTACTTCCATTAATCTTCCTGAACTTTGAGCTAGGCTAACAAGATACCCAATATGATCCTTTTGAACGACTTTCCTATAAGCTCGTTACCCTATCGGTCTCGTTCAGTCAGTATTTTAAGCTCGGGTTCGCGTTTGGTATCGTTTTCCTAAAGCAGGACAGAAGAGAACGGTGATGAAATCTGAACCCTTATCTTTATGGCCAGGCCTTGCCCTTTACTAGGAAATTAAATCGTTTTCAGTCCTCAACATATAAGCATACGAAGGAAGACAGTAAACCCGCTGACAGGGGATTCGCGGGTGTTTAGACAAACTTACCTCCCATTCCAGACGGGGGATGAACCGCTTAAGTCGACTCGGGACACCGACTCTCCTATGTCAGTGTACGGATCCGAGGGGCCGAGGAAAAATCGTAATTTCCGTCCTTCCCTGTGTAGTTTAATATTTAATTACCCTTCCCTAGGGTTTAAGAATAAAAAAAAATGTCCCAATGTCCAATGTACAAAAAGGAAAGTGCAAAAGAAAAGGAAATTTACAAAAATAAATTCTAAAGAGAAAATCTAAAGAAATCTAAAAAAAAAAAAACTAAAATCTATAAAAAATAAATTTAATTAAAAAAATAATTAAAAAAATAAAATATATTAAATTATCTCCAACAATTATTATATTAAAAACAGAACTAGTCATAAAAACCAAGGTGACCAAACTTGTGGTACAAAAACCCCATTCAAATGTTGGGATCCATTAAAACTCCATCTTAAACAAAATTGATACAAAAACCCCAAATTTTTAAAAATTGATACAAAAACCCCAAATTTCAAAATTGGTTTCATCAAATTCTTTGGGTTTTTGTGTTACTTTTGTTTTGATGGGGTTTTTGTGTTACTTTTGTTTTGATGGGTTTTTTGTGGATGGATAGTGACACCTTTGGGGTTATAACTCGCGGACCGTATTTTAAAAAAATTATTAATTAAAATATTAAATTAATAAAAAATCTAAAATAAATAATAAAATAAAATAAAATACTGTCTTTTATTTTCGTTCTTTTCGCTTTGTCTTTTTGACTCCAAATTCTTTAATTGACCACCAAAAGCTTTGGCAACTCCTTTTTTCTTTCGCTCCAAAATTCAAAATCTGTAGTGGCAAGACAAATACCCAAAAACATAAAATAGAACAAATAAAAAAAAAAAAAACTACAAAACAAGACCTAAAAATTAAATCTAAAATTCTAAACCTAAAAGCTAGTCCGCATCGGTGGCGACAAAAATTGATGTGATTTTGTACAGTGGTAAATAATATTCGTTCAACTCGCACTTATGAAGATTCAATTTCAGATTTAATAAACAAGAATACTAAAAATAAGAAATATATACACAAAATAATAGCAAGATGGAGGAATACTAGGACTCTAGAATTTCACTGTTTTTCATAAACATGGGGTTCAAAAATCAATCCTTGACATTTAAAAAGCTCAAAACAAAAGAAATATCAACTCTATTCTTTGCCAAAATAGAATTCATAAAACATTAGTTGTAAGTTGTAAGCATTACACATCAAAATTAATTAAAACTAAGCATGCGACATCAAACAAAATAACAAATAATTAATAGAAATCATGAAACAGTTAAATTCTATGCAAATAGTTATACAAGAATTTATTTAATTTCCACATGGACGAAAAACAGCTTCCTCCATCGTCCCAGTGATGGGGTCTAGCTCATCATGATGGAAACACGCTCAAAGTATGATTTCATTGCTCAAAAGGTGCATACAAAGATGAAAATATATTAAAACAGAGATTTGTAACTCTTATATTTGTTACAATTGACACTGTTACAGAACGATACAAAAGAACTGTCGCAGTTATTGTTCAACGGTCTCTGTCAAACTGTTGCTAAGCCTAAGAATAGATGACAGTTGTTTTACGACTGTGTCTATCTTTCTGTTCTTCGTGTTCTTGATGATCACAGCAGCAGCAGAGAATGTTGATGAACTCTCGATTCTCGCCTCTGTATTCTCCCAATTCTCTCCCCCCATCTTCTCTATCACCTCAACAGACTATTTATACTCGACAGCCTCCAAATAATCTCGGTTTAAGGCCAGAATATCTTCTCTTTACTATTACGGAAATAACCGAGATTTCTTACTCTGTTTAACTTCTTCACGTGTTTGTGGATGGTTAAAACGCTCCCATATCGGGAATTTGCGTACCAGGTGACTTCAACCTTCTCCAGACACACGCAACATAGAGAAAAACTCGTGAAAGAATAAAAACCACCATGAATATTTCATGTCTCCCTGTTTGATTGAAACACCTGGGAAACTTCCTTCTTTCTTCAAACCAACGGGGTTACCAGCCCTGTTTTGTCTTAACAGGCCCATACAAGTCCAAATCCATGAAAGAATCCCCACAAAATCTTCACAAACTCGATTCAGCAATTACGCAGGCGACAATATATTTCTCCCGCCAAAACAAACTTTTGAACGATGAAGAAGGGGATGCCCCTATCCAGTACGTGGGTACCTTTTAGCAGATGGGTGCCCTGGGGTGTGATTCGTGTGAATAGCAGGTGGGTGCCCCTTAGCAAATCAGGTGCCCCTTATCCAAAGTAGGGGTCCGTTTAGCACATGTCCTCCGGGGGCGCCCGAGTAATTTTTCGAGCCGATTTTTCCAAAAATGTTTATTTCCAAAAATACCTACAAACACATAAAAACCATAATAAGTACAAAATCGAGTACCAATAATACAGAAAATTGAGGACAACTTAGACACAAAAATGTGTTTATCAGAAATGTCATGTTACACTTGAACAGGGTTGGTACGTGTTGTACAACCGGAGATGATTACACGTATTTTCTATAAAACAGGGGAAGAATATTTACTCGAGGATATTATGGGATTTTTGGTTGTATTTTTGGGAAGGTTGCGTGTGCTACAAAGAGATTAACTAAATCTAAATTGCGTTTGCAGCGTGTAGGAGTGAATCTTCATCCAACAGACGCATGAAGGAGTTAAGGATGGTAATTATTCCCCGTGAACTTCCGTGGATAAAAAAGATCATTAAGGGAGATTATTCGAATTTATGGTGGAGATTTGGAGGTGTTGTGACTATATAAATGCTTCTGGGATGTCATAGGAGGAGGAGGGAGAGATTGGGAGAGTTTAGAGCAACAACAGAGAGGTTTGATCGAGTTGCAGAGAATACTTTTCTGCTGCTGCTGTGAAGAACATGAAGAACACAAAACACTTTAACGAAGTCGTAAAGCTACAGTGACCGCGACAGTTACTTTTATCGTTCTCTGTAACAGTCTAGTTTGTAACAAATATAATTGTTACAAACCCGGTTTTCACCATTTTCTCTCATTTACATCATTTGTAAACACTTTGAGCAATGAATTCATACTTTGAGCATGTTTTCAACATAATGAACTAAACCCAATCCTTGGGGTAATGGAGGAAGCCGTTGTTTCGGTAAAAGTGATACATTTCTATTTTTAATTAATTATAACAACTCTATTATGATTTTTGCATTGAACTAAAAATTGGTTATATGATTTTGATTAGTTAGCTGATAGAGCATGCTTGCTTTATGGTTTTGATGTTCTATGCTATGATTAACAGTTATTCTTTTGAAAATCTACATGTATAGGCAATACTATTATAATCAAATTGAATGTTGAGTTGCATAATTATTATTTTATTAAATCACTAATATCGACCAATGGTGGAATCATAGCCCCAGTCTCTCCATATTACCTTTTGTTTTAAGTTTGCTATATTTTTAGTTTTATTAAGTCTAAAAATCTAAAATCTTCACAAGTCTTGAACGGACTCATATTTACCACTGTACAAAATAACATCAATGCTCTAACAACAAAATCTAAACTCAAAGGGATAATAAAAAAACATCAATACAGTATGTACTTTCAATGGAGAAGAAGAAGAGACAGTGGATCACCTATTTCTCCATTGTCCTTATGTTAAATCGTCCTGGAAATTAGACCTTAATCTTGTACAAGTTTACTCAATAGCTCTACCAAATTGTTAGACATATGTACAGAGTGGATACAAACCCTAGGGCTGAAATATCTCTAGAACTGGCTGCTACCGAAATGTGGTTTATATGTAAATAAAGATGTAACAAAGTTTTTGAGGAAAAATTTCAATCTCCTATTTAATTGTCTTTAGAAATTCAAAGACATATCCAATTCTGGTCTAAGAAAGACGGCTCCACGAAGAGCTCTCGGGAAGGAAAAAGGAAACAAACGGACCTTGGACGGCTCCTGATAGATATAGTCTTAAAATCAATGTTAATGCAGCATGGATTTTTGTAACCCAACCTTCTAGCTTTGCTTTAATTATTCGTAATTATACAAGTATTTCTGAAAGAGGGAGAGCAGGACAATCTGTTGGAAATAATGCGGTTTCGGTTTCTCGAAAAGCATGTTAGTGCGACAAACAAAAATACTAACAGAATAGAAAGTTAGAAAAACTTAAAGGATTAGGTTGACCGAGGCGAGGTAATCCTTTTTCCTTAAAGATAATTCATTCCCGCATACGGTGCTCACGATTCTACAGATGTCGTCTCCCAAGAAACAACGATCACGCGTTGTAGTAAGTAGCACTATAGTATTACTTGGCCGGCAAATATTGACAATTACCGTGATCTTAAATACGACATGACTCTTGACACTTTTGTTTCTTCAAAACCATGTTTAAATCTCATACAAAACTAATACAAGAGATGAGTATTTATGGAATCAATAGTAACTCTACAAGGTGTCTCTTCATCCATAGACGACTCTCCATATCTAATAATGACTCTCCATAATACTTGTGCACCAAGTGTCTTATGGGCGAAAAGGCATGACTCTAAACACACCTGTTAGATTTTAAACTTTGAAAAATAATTTTCACTCGCATAAATAATTTTACTCAAAATTCCAACACCATCAACTAGTTCAGACCCCCAAGAAGCAGAAGTTGTAGGTTTGCTACGGGCAGCATCATGGGAAAAAGAAAAGAACCTGGCCAACTTCAGCATAAAAGGTTATCATGAAAGCTTAATCAAGTTCCTGAATGGAAAACCAGTTGTTATTTCTTGGAGTAAACAAGCTCTTTTGGAGGAAGCAAATAAATTACTAAAATATTGTCAAAACATTTTAGAACTCCACTACGAACCCAGAACATGAAATGCAGAGGCAGATGCACTGGTAAAGGAAGCAAAATCTTTTAACGGTATTTTAGATTGGGAATGCAAAAGTTATTAGTAGATAAATCTAATATCCAGAGCGGTTCCCCTCACACCCTCCGTATTAGACGATGTTACTCATGATGTACCTGAGGCTCTGCCAACTCTTGATTTCTTTTAATGAATATCCATTTAGAAAACAGTCCGCGAGTTATAACCCCAAAGGTGTCACTATCCATCCACAAAAAACCCATCAAAACAAAAGTAACACAAAAAACCCATCAAAACAAAAGTAACACAAAAACCCCAAAGAATTTGATGAACCAATTTTGAAATTTGGGGTGTTGTATCAAATTTTAAAAAATTGGGATTTTTGTATCAATTTTGTTTAAAATGGAGTTCTAATGGATCCCAACATTTGAATGGGTTTTTTGTACCACAAGTTTGGTTACCTTAGGTTTTTATGACTAGTTGTGTTTAGAAAATAAAAATGAAGACTTGGTGCATTGCACATTCCAAGGCCAAAAGATGGACCGAAGCCCTCACCAAACCTCTTAAGTCCGGCAACTGCATTGGTCATCGGAGAGGACTGCGATTGAAAACACACACACATCCGTCTCCTATCCCCCAACAAAACCCTAAAAGAGCCGAATAACGCCTCCAAGTCCCCTCATTTCCTCTCCTGGCACTCACCATATAGCGGAGGAGGAGCATCCAAGGTTCCGTGAGTAAACCCTTCTCATCCAAACTCTCTTCTTCTCATGGCTCGGACGAAGCGTCCAAACCCCTTTCTCGAAAATCCACCAAGTGCTTCAACTTCAGAAGAAGAATTTGAAAAGGGAGGAAGAGGAGGAGCTGAAGATGAGTCTGATTCTGATGATGTACTGAAGAAATTTCATAAAGATGGGGCTGATTTCGATTCTGATAAGCTCCCAAAAAACCCTAAATCTAAACCTAATGTCGAACCACCAGAGCCAAAAAATTTCAATGCAGAAAGGGTATGGAGTGAAAAGGATGAAACTGTGGTTTTGGAAGGCTTGAGGGACTGGAAAAACAAAGGTAAGACATGGAATAAGGAAAAAGGTTGGATCCCTGTTAATGCTCTTGGTGAATTTCTTAATGGTATTAAAGAATCATTGCATTTCTTTCCTGATACGAAGACTCAATTGTATCCAAAAATTCAGAAACTTAAGATTAGATATTTTAATGCCATGAAGAACAAGTATACCGATGGTGATGAGGATCCTGTTTTTGCGAAACCTCATGATATTAGATTGTATTTGATTTCTAAAGATATTTGGAGTGATCTTTACAAAAAAATGAAGGAAATGGAGGAAAAGACTCGGAAAAATGCTGCTGGTGATAATGTGGAGGTTGGTGATGGTAATGGTAGTAATGTGAAAGCTAAATGGGGGGAGCTGCTTGCTAACTTACCTGTGTCGGGTAACTTACCCAAGTTTGGAATGAAAGACTGTCTTTCGAAGGAGGGTTTGAAATTGATTGGTGATTCTAAGGTCAAGGAGTTTGAGAAAAGATGGAAGAAATTGCATGCGGAGGAGCTTGATATGAACTTGAAACGTTTGAAATTGATGCGAGAGACGATAGAGGCTGTTTTAGGAGCTGTCAAGGCGTCAAAGGATTAACTTTTGCGAGGTAATTGGTAATGGGGATTATTAATACATACCTAATGTATATGCAGTTAGTGCCTGTTAGTCGGCTTTCTTTTGCTATTATAGAATTTGGTAGTCAAGCAAATGTTTGGGTTTTGAAATATGAAATGTTTGATTGTTTTTTTTTTCCGGAATTGTTTGAGATCCACTGGAAACGATTGGTCTTAAGCTTTTTTAAAGTATTAATTCAATTCGAAATTAATATTCACTAGACCCGACTCATTATCAGTTACTCTTAATTGGTATGCTGCAAGAATGGTATGTGAAAACTTAAACAAGCAAACACGATATCTTGGTTGATTCTTTGATTGTTGTTGTCAAATATCACATTTTTTGTAATTCATTGAATTGAAAACTGTATAATTGTTCCAGCTGTATAAACGAGACTAAGACACTTTCCTGATCACATTTGCCACGTTTAATATTTTGACTCTGTACGTATCTGTTTTGAACACTTGTTGATAGAGCTTGCTACGGGTACCTTCAAAGCAACATTTGTTTCATTGCATTCCTGCGGATGCAGGAGAAGATGAAAATGTGTTATGTCATTTTCACCCTTTTCTAATGCGTTTTCTTGTTTTTGGTTGTGTTGATTTGTTGGGCTGAGTTCGATTACATAGTTGTAGGAACTTGAAATTACTTCAGAGATAGATCTGTATTGGATAATTAGGTTTGTGGGTATCAAGCTGAGCACAGTCGTTTTGGCATAGAGATCGTCAAACTAGAAAAATAGTTTGTTTTCCTTTTTCGGGTTTTATTCAATGAGGAAAAGGATGCAGGTAGTTTGATGGAACAGACAATTACTGTCACTCCGCGTAACAACCTAAAGTTGTAGCGACAGTTCCTCTTCTTACCTATATACATACTTGAATGAGGAGAAGAATGAGTGCTCACAGAAGTTTTTGTAAACATATGGTGGATTCTCTCCAGATATCTTGGGTGAGGTTTTTTTTTGTTTTGTATGTATACTGATGGCTAAGATGATGTTGGATGCTTATGTCACTAGGAGCTGCTATTCCGAGGAATATGCAGGTTTAGAGATGTAGATTGTCTCTCCCCAGTTTCTACATCTTTTTGGTCAATTTTACGGTGTTGAGGACTAGGTGATTACAGTTTTGGTGAGTATTAAGCTGAATGTTAAGTTACGTGGCCACAACACATTACATGTATGGGCATTGGGCCATGCAGGCTTTAAGATTTCTGTGTAACATCTTCTTTGATGTTGTGTCAGGTGATTCTTCCTTTAGTATTCATGTTTTACTGAAATTACACTGCAGACCCATCCTCAAAATATTAATCAGCATATTGACACTTGGGTTACTTCTTACAGAACACACTTTTGATGACTTTTTTAGGAGTCTTGTCAAATTTTGCTATCTCTTGTAGTATTTCTTTACATGTTACAGTTATCGCCACTATGTTACAGCTTGGACGTTTGTTGGTATTTTCTCACTGGTGTGGTTTATCTCGTCAGTTTTCTATTCTATGATGGTGTGTTTTATGACCCCTTTTCTTGTGCATGAGCATGTGGTTATTATTGCTAGAAACCCTGGGAAGTTGACCGACCAGAAGGGGTCTGACTGAGTTGGTTTTAGAGCAGTACTTCAAGGTAACATATTGATGTCTTCCTTCTGCGTCAGTACTACTCAAACCTCTTAAAGCAAACTGTCTCACTTGTCGTTTCTTGTTTGTTACAGATAAGGGAACTCTTCAACATTTTGCCTCTTGCAAAGAGCCATCTGGGTGATGATGCCAATTGTCACGTCTTATGGACTAGGCCAGCTAGGCTGTTGCCTAGAGCCTCAAATTGTTAGGGCCCAAAATTTCTAATGTTTTTTACAGTTTGGTTTTCATCTGTTTTTTTGTTTTTTTTTTACCATATAGGTGGTGCTCTGACATAGTGTCGGCCACTGTTCTTGTTGATAAGTCATGCTGTTATTGAAAATCGTTTGTTTTGTAACCAGTGTGTACTACTTCCCAATTTCATTTAGCTAAAACTTTATTTTCATGTCTAGTTTCGGGCATAGGCATATTATTTGAGGCTTACTACTCTCTTCTATGAATCCAACTTCAAAATTATAAAAGAAAAATGGATTTTTCGTTGTCTGGTGCCTAGATTTTGTCTAGACTCTAAGCTTGGTACCCACATTGTTCATAGCTAAAATGTTTTACAACTAAAGGAGAAACAAAAAATAGACTAATACAATGAAGAAACTAAAAAGAAAAGCTGAAAGAGAATTTTATGCTCTAGCAAAATATGTAATAAGGTCTGCCAGGCATTTCAATCTGGGTCATAAAATGAGGTCTTCCTGCATGTTGAACTCTTTCTCCCATATGTAATCTTACTCCTTTTTTAGCTAATAGCTCAGCAGAGAAATTGATGGCCTTGTAACACTTAGCATACTGAATCTCTGACAGATTTCTGCAAGCTTTTAGCCATCTTGACTGAACAAACCAAGGAATGTTTCCATTTTTGAAGTCCTCTACTACAGCTTGTAAGTCTGATTGGATAACAATTCTCCTGCAAGATAAGATTACTGCCCATTCAATTGCACATACAACCGCCAGAATTGCTGCAATGTAGTGAGTTGCTACACCAATACCCCCTGAGATAGTACCAAGCACCTGACTGTTGTGATCCCTTGCTATAATTCCAAAACCAACATTCCCTGGATTACCAATTGATACACCACTACAGCAAAATAGCATATACCCTTCATCTGGGCCTGACCAAAAACATTCCACTATAGAACTAAATCTAGTTTTTCTGCTGGTGATATTTAAAAAAATCCAATACCTTAGTCATAGATTTGATTCCATCGTGTTCCTTTCATTCTGTAACTTCCATAGTGAACTAAGGTCATAATTATGCTTTTAAACAAGTTTTCACTAGGCTGTGCATTATAAAAAAACACTCTGTTTTTCTGGAACCATAGTTCTTTTATAATTGAGCAAGCTGCTGTGAGCCAGAGCTCTTTTATAATAGGACTTTTTTGGCTTGCAAAATGCAAAACATTATCAAAAGAACTAGGTTTTGAGAAGTTAAAGATTTCACATATCCATTGCCAGATTTTGATACTGAAACTGCAGGACCACAACAAGTGCTCCATACTATCTTGACTTTGCTTGCTGATACAATATCTTGGAGCCATTGAGAAACCTCTATTCACTTTCTTCTCATCATCCATAGAGACCCCCTGCTAAATCTTCCATACATTGCTAGCAATTCCAGGATGAAGGAAAGAATTCCAAATTTTTGAAGGCCGTTGCAGAACTGGTTCTCCATGCCTTATCTTGTTCACTGCTGCTGATGTTGAAAACTTCCCTTTCAGATCACCACTCCAAATAATTTTGTCTTCTCCACCACTTATTACTAGTAATGAAGTGGTTAAATAAGCCTGCACTTCAGAGAGTACATTCCACTGATTATGAACAATTAAATTTTGCACTTTCATGTTAAGATGAGAGTTAATAAACTCATAATAACCAATAGTTTCTATCAAAGGACAAGTTCATATCCAAGTATAAAACCATACTGAGATTTTTTATCCATTACCAATACACCACCTCACATCAACTTTGAGAGTTTGCCATGCCCACTTCAAACCAGGCCAAACTGAAGAATATTTCCACTTTGTATTCCATTGTCCATTTTTGTCCTTATACTTGGCAGCAAAGAATTTTTACCATTCAGCATCAGATGTCACCAAACTCCGCATCATTTTCATTAATAAAGCTTTGTTAACCACTTCTAATCTTCTAATTCCCAAGCCCCCTTCACTGGTTGGAGTGCAGACTTTACACCAAGCAAGAGCATCATATTTCCTAATTTCACTATCTCCTGACCATAAAAAATTCCTCATTAATCTTTCACAGATTTTTATAACTGATTTAGGCCATTTATAGACAGCCATATTATAGATAGGAATACTATAAATTACTGACTTGATCAGTACCAATCTGTGTTGAAAGGAAAAAAGCTTGCCCTTCCATGTTGCCAAGTTATGTTGCATCATTTCCACAATTGGCCATACTGTAGAGGATTTTATCCTTCCTGGCATTAATATTACTCCTAAGTACTTATCTGGGAAATGAGTAAGCTCCATTTGCATTAAATTGGAGATCTGAGATTTCTTTGTAGGGGTGCAACCATCAACAAAATATTTACTTTTTGTTCATTCGATTATTTGGCCTGAACTCTCTTGATATCTTTTAAGAAAACTTTGCAGATTGTATAAACTTCCTTTTGAGCCATTACTGAAGATAAAAACATCATCAGCAAAGAGTAAATGGGTTAGATAAATTCCTTTTTTGTTTACCATTGGTTGTACTTTTCTTGAGTTGACTAAATGAGTTAATCCCCTTCTTAAAACTTCCTCCATGAGAACAAATAAAATAGGAGACAAAGGATCTCCTTGCTTTAAGCCCCTTCCCATTGAAAAAAACCCATTAGGTCCACCATTCACCATGACTGAAATTTTTGCAGATTCAAATAATATTCTTAACCAATGACACCAGGAAGGTGAAAAACCAAACTTTTGAAGAACTTGAAATAAAAACTCCCAACTGACAGAGTCATAGGCCTGTGATATATCTAATTTCAATCCCACATTACCACCCCTTCTTTTTGTTCTCATCTCATTTACTAATTATGAAGCTAAAAGAACTTGCTCATGTATGCTTCTTCCCTTGATATAGGCTACCTGTTGAGGAGAGACTAGTTTCTACATTAAAGTTCCCATTCTTGTACTTATAATTTTTGTAAAAACCTTGAAGCTAACATTGCTTAATCCAATAGGTCTAAATTGATTAGGTTTCTTATCTCCTTGAACTGTTGGTAACAAGACAAGAAAATTTGAACTAAGCCCCTTAGGAATAAATCTTCTTCTCCAACAAAATTGAACATCACTAAAAAAATCATTTTTTATGACACCCCAACATGCTTTATAGAACATACCTGAAAAACTATCTGGCCCAGGAGCACTTTCTGCATCCATATCAAAAATAACTTGTTTGATTTCATTCTCAGTAGGTATTGTATCAAGCATGTCCTGTTCCTCTCTTGTAATCTTATTTGGAATAACCTCAAGTAAAGAATTATCTATATTAACTGCCTGATGTTGAAATTTCTGCTCATAGAACTTAACCAACATGTCTGCAATTCTTTCTTGATCTGAAATGATATTACCTTCATTGTCCTCCATATCACAAATTAAATTTTTGTTGTGCCTGATTTTCACATTTGTATGAAAGAATTGTGTATTTGCTGAGCCTTTTACCCATCTTATTCTAGATTTTTGCTTCATCATAGTGCCGTATTGGACTTCTCTAGAGTTATACTCATTTTGAGCTTCTACTAGTTCTTACAGAGCATTAGAGTTAAAAGGATTGCTATCTGAAATCTTCTATTAGAGCTTTGACATTCTCCTCTGCTTCCTTGATTTTAGTCTGCACATTACCAAACACTTCCCAGTTCCAAATTTTTAGAATATTTTTCAACCTTTTAAGTTTTTGCATGAAAACAAAAGATGGATCCCCATTCAATATTTTAGACCAACTGTCTTCTACTAACTTCATAAAACCAGGATGTTCAAGCCACATTTTCTGAAATCTCATAGGACAATTTTTTTGGTTTTGGGATATTAGCACAACCTCCCAAGAGAGGAGAGTGATCTGATACAACCCTCAAACCAACTTTGTAACCCCAATCAGTATATTTTTCAAGCCATTCCTTATTAAAACACAGCTCTATCTAAATTGCACAAAATTCTCTTATTACCATGCTGGCAGTTAGACCAAGTAAAATATAAACCAATTTTAGGAGCTTGTAGAAGTTCACACCTATCCAAACACTCATTGAAATCCAACATTGCTCTTCTAGAAGGTGATCTGCGTCCCACTTTTTCATCTACTGAAATAACCACATTAAAATCACCCAAGGCCACCCAAGGTTTCTTTAGATCACTTATCAGCTGCATTTCTGACCACAAATATCTTCTTTGGACTACATCTACATGTGCATGAATTCCTGAAATTAACACTTCCCCAACTTCTACTGTGATCATCTGACTGGTAATAGAAATAACTGAAGGAGTAGCCACAGATTGACTCCAAAATAACCAAATATTTCCTTTATGATTAGAAGAAGAATTATGAATTGCCATGGATTGCATTCC
Organism: Papaver atlanticum; assembly: GCA_023531105.1. NCBI lineage: Eukaryota > Viridiplantae > Streptophyta > Magnoliopsida > Ranunculales > Papaveraceae > Papaver > Papaver atlanticum. The sequence continues at coordinate 6,964,107 of JAJJMB010010315.1, forward strand.
TGGTAGATCTAATTTATTGCAGAAAGCAGAAGTACATTCAACTCTTGGTTCAGCTATCCAAACCAAAGTCGGGCTAAATTGATAAACTAAATTTCTTAATTTACATTGGGCCCTAGCTCTCCTAAGACCCCTTATGTTCCAAAAAAGTATCTTCATGGTTTGGATTGGAGGTTTTTTGTACCTCCTTTACCAGTATTCCTCCTAAAATTGTATAGGTAAGAACATTGACTAATTGAATTTTCAAAAAGTAAAATAACGTAAATATAAACTATGAGAACGTTAACTTATTACTAACGCGTTTTTCATTGTCACCTGAACCTTGAGGCAATCTTTAACGAGCGATATAAATTTGAAAAGGGTAGAGTACCAAGTACACCACTAAATTTTTCGTTTCAAAACCTAATAGATAATTCCTTGCATGAGCTTTAATTAATTTAAAAAGCAGACAATATCATTAGATAATCTCTAATTGAGATTCTTGAATCACAAGGATGATTAACCTACAACTTGCTTGTACTTCAACTATAAAGAATAAATTGATATAATGCAGAAAACAAATAAAGCAAGATACTAAAAATTTTGTGAATGAGGAAAACTGCGATGGTAAAAAAAACTCTGGGACATCGCCAGTTTAAACACACATTGTATTAAGCCACTACAAACACTATCCTTCTATAATGACTTTGGTATGGAATATAGTTGAGATAGAATGAACCATCCAGGATACTATACTGCAGTTGTTTCCCTAAGCCTCATGATTAAAGCAAGAGCCTACACATTTGACTCTCTTGGTGTTGTTCTTTACAGGCCTAGGAGTTTCTCCATAATCGTATTCATGAAGTCTAGTGCTACCCTGCCTCAAACATGACATAAATTAATTTACTATTAGATGATAAATCGAAGTGCCAAAAATCTTTCATTAGATTTAGACGAATTTAAATCAAAATATTAGGTCTACTTCTTTAATATTCTAGAGAATCATAATCAATCTAGCTCATAGGCATATCAATCTTAGAACAAGTCTAAATGAATTTTGTGGTATCTTCAAATTTGACTATTGATAGATAAGCGTTATACGCAATCGAATTTTAGTTTTTCCAATATTTTATTTTAATCAATAATTCTTGAATGACTTTTTAGCAGAAGAGAATGACCTATATGATAGACAAGAATTATATAACATATCAAATCAAGATACATGTTCCGTAGCTATCAAAAGAAGATATGTAGTTTTACCGGTGCTTAACGAATCTCCAAGTGAAGTTTTTCAAAGTCTCAACTTACTTCTCAAAGAACCTTCGATGTTGGTAGACAAACTTTACAACAAGATCCACAGTATGTAAGGGATTGCATGATGTCTTCAATATATATTAATTAATATCAAAGCTAGGTTGTTTTAAACGTAAGCTATGATTTTTCCAACCCTAGTAATTCTCAATGCCGTCAAATTTAAGTTATATCCTTAGATACAAAATGATTGTTTCTTTAGTTAGAACTTTATTTGCATTGTTTTTTTTTCTTCCCAATTTTGAACTGTTGAAACAATTACTGCCGAAGATAACTTCAAACTGCTAAAGTTAGGCCTGTGCATTGAATCTACCTGAATTGAGACTCAAACTTATATCTCAAGTTTGATCAATTCTTGGAGAGAACAATATAACTTTTCTTGTAAAAGAATTAGCTAAAAATAACAATTCCTAAGAGTGCGATTTTTTTTACTTAGAAAACAAAGAAGGAAAGTACAACAATTATAAAAAAGAAGTTTTTGGACGTTTTGTACCTTTAGGTTTACGAACCTAAGATTTTATATTCACGAACTGAGTTAGAAAAAGTGTCAGGAGAAGCTTTTCTAAGTATGGTTCAGAAACTCAAAATTTAGGTTCGCGAACTTCAGTAAGTTTGGGTTCATGAACCTTTCTCTCTCCACTAGGTTCGCGAACTAAAAACATAGGTTCCCGAATTTAAACCATAGCCAAGTTCAGGAAACTTTCTCCCTTTTCTAGGTTTGCGAACTTAAAATATAGGTTCACAACCTAATATGTATAAAACTAAAATTTCAAACAAATTTCTTAAATAGGTTTGAGAACCTATACTTTCAAAACTCATGAGAGAATATTTACTTGATTTTAGTTTCGAAAAAATGATAAACATGAGCTTGACATCAAAATTTCACTAGATTTGGCCGAACAACTGGTCTGTGACAAGAGCAATCTTTGCGATTCGATTATTTACCAAAGTCTTTGATTTTTCTGTGATAGATAGATAGATAGATAGAAGAGATAAGAGACTGAAATGAAAATCAATCCTCGTTACTAACCTTTGATGAAGTTCTTTAAATGATGTCTTCGTGTGATCTTCAATTTTTAATCTTCAAGAGTAACTTGGATGAACCTAAGACTTTACTACCTAACATAATCTAAACCAAAGTTAACTTTAGTAGGTTATAAATTTAGAAATAATTTTGGCATCTAAATTTGATAACATACTTGTCATATCAATAGCTGGAGGTTCAACCAAGCATTCACTCTAACAATATCCCATTTGTCAATTTAGTGACAAATTTTTTGAAATACATATGGACTTTTGAAAGTTTGACTTTCATTACAAATGCCATGATACTTTCTTGATTTCTTGAATATCTTCTACGGTTCTTCATATATCTGTTGAGTACCTGTAATAGAATATTCAATAGTGATACATAATAACTTTAACATTATGCTCCCCTTTAGAATTTGCATGGATGACTTTCATTCCGCACATAGTTGTTATCCCAATGAGTAATATCGTTTGTCACTTTTAAGCACAATATACTTTTTTAAACATACAATGTGGTACTTCTTGTTATGATTGTTGATGGTGGTTTTTAGTTTAGGGCTATGTAAAACCCTGTATTTAATGCGCCATCATTCTGCAAAGAAGTTGAGCCATTTAAAAGTGATGAGTGCTCATGCCTCTTTACTTACATGCGTATTGAGCAATTCAGTATATTTATATGAAATTTATCCAGAATGTTGCGTGTAGCAACAATCCCAAATATTCTGTAAATTTCTGAGTATTTGTTCCATAACATGTTCCAAGTTGAACTCTTAATACTGACATGACATGACGACTAATGTTCGCTCTCAGCCGAGTAGCATGAATCTCCCGAAGTGTCAGGATTGGGATGCGTGTGGAAGTACTCAACCATAGGCACGCAAAGTTATGCTGCCCTTTAATATTAAATTAGTGATTTTTGTATCAGTATGCAAAATTCACCAAAATTTGATTGGTTTTGCAGCAACCCGCAAAATTCATTCCTTTAACCTAATTTTATCAATTTGCAAAAGTTAGGTTTTTTGCGCCATGCGCAATGTCCCGAACCCTATTGGTTGAGACCAAACCTAGGTAAGCTAGGAAACTAATCCGCCATGGGGCTAGTAGGAGCAAAGTCCTACCATAAAACAAGAAATAAAGAGGAACTATGGCAAAAAGAAGCAACAGCAACAGCAGGCGCGGCCACACCACTTGGCCGGCCGATCCTCACCAACAAGCGCCGCCTGTGGCCGGCTGGCCACGCTCTATGTTGCTGCTTGCTGCCCCCCTTTCCCATCGACCAATCAGATCGCTTTAAACGCGCCATACGCACTTTTAAATAAAGTTGGAAGTTGGTTGGTCGACGCGCTTAATTCCTTAAGAAAAATAATCCTAGACTGTCTATGTCAGTCTTAAAACAATCACGGCCACGCGATTTGGCCGGCCAATTCAACAAGCTTAGCCTTTTCCTAGCGGAACTAGGCAAACTCCATGATGTTCACCGGCGGACCCACCATCATCCCAGCAAATCAGAATTCTCTTAGCCTACCAGCAACGTCCTTGATCGTTGGCGTGAACTAGGATGGTTGCGCTGCAAAAGAAAAACTCAATGAGCTAAGACCGACCATGACGGTCTCAAAACCATCGCATCCACCCAACTTAGCCAGCCTAGTTGGACGGTTTAGATCTTCTTTCGAATGATCAAAGAGGTACAGTTATGATCACCGGTGACTCGCCTCCATCCCTGGTCGGTCGAAGTACACATAGCAATCCAGGAGCGCGTCAAACTGCTTGCCCAAAGTAGGGTGATCGCGCATTTTTTAAACCCTAAATTGAGTCAGCGACATTACACAACTGCCGCAAATCGATCACGGCCGTCCATCTTCGCCAGCCTAGTCGGACGGCCTAGATCTAATTTCAGGCGGCCAATGAGATGCTGGCATGCTCGCCGGCAACCCATCTTTATGTGTACTCAATCGAATTGTCCAAATCAGCGGCAAACACCCCAAATCGTTTGGCCACACGGCTTTAACCCTAAAATTCAATCAACATCAATGTACAACTGCTGCAAATCATCTCATCCGTCCAACTTCGCTAGCCTAGTCAGATGGCTTAGCTTTAATTTCAGGTGGCCAACAGGGTGACGCTATGATCACCGGCCACCCCTCTTCCATGAGGAGCTATCGGCCAAGCCACGGGATGCGCGCATAACTCCTACCAACTCCCTGAAAAAGGGTGGTCATGCTCCTTTTAAGACATTAAGCTCCGCGACTAACTTAGACGAGCTCTAAAACAACGATGCTTCATGAACATCGATTATTTTGAGCTGCTTGTTTAAAAGCGATGCTTTATATGCATCGATTATGAACAATGTTTTATAAATATTGAATCCACAAACAATTTTTTGACCTAAAAGCACTATATGTTGTTTTAAGCGGCAAGTCTCATAACTTGACCCACTCGACAGCCTGCTGTGTATATTTTCCTACAAAATACTCGAGACATCAAACATGTCACAAACTGGGGGATGCTCACTGGGGTATTGGTCTGGCGGTTTACGGCGTGCGGCGTGTAACGCGCCCATTACAAGAAAGTGTCAGGAAAAAAGGGGACGGTTAATAGCAGTAAGAAATAGTAGTGGGCGTAAGGGCTGACCAGTCTTCCTCCATAATGGAAATGTGATGATCACCACCTTTTGCACAACCCCACTTCTCCACTACTTAACTGTCTCCACTTCCTACGAGATCAGGGTGCTCTCAATCATGACTTGTATAAATTGGTTTTAACCTGTTTCGACAAAACAACAAGTGTTATCAACACAAGTATCCAGAAAAACACCAAGAACTGATAGCTTCCATTCTGCAAGCCAGTTCCATATTCTGATACAAGTCATAAAATAGCCACACCTTCATAATTCAACATTCTGATCTCAAACACCTTCTTCGCTTCCCTCCCTAAGATCAACCCTTCTCCTTCACTTTGTGACCGAATTGAATCTGGAACGACCATTTCTTGGTTTAGGCCAGAGTCTTATAGATTGATCTCTCGAATCTAAAAGTACTCCCGTGCAGTGTATTTGTTTAGAGTTTGAATTCGTTTCTCATCAACTCACCCAAATTTACCAAAAACAGCAGAATCAGTTTTTACCCCAAAACAACGATATGTCCCCCACCCCCACCCCCACCCACCCAATTTATTCTTTACATTTCTATTTTTACTAAATAAGACGACGAACGCACATTTCTATGTCATTACTAGACTACTAGTAGACTATTAATTTTCCAGACCTTTTTGTCACAAAGTTGACAAAGGTGACGAGAATTGGGTCCCTCATGAATTAAGCCATTAGGAGATCAATTGAGACTAAGAATTCAATCATATTTTATAATGACGATTTCACTAAGTTTCACAACTTAGTTTCTTTCACCGTTGAAAGATTAATGATACTTTTCTCTCCTAAAGTCCACAACCATACTTCCCCCAAAGATATCAATTAAGAGCAAGTTCAATTAAGAACACTCCTCATTTGATGTCATTCTCAAAAGAAAATAACAAATGCGATCCTTTTTACTAGTAAAATGATTTTATCAGATTTTAACAAATCTCACATGAAGATGTAAATTAAAGATCAATCGTCAAAAGTATTCATCCGAAGTTGCTCAAGGAAGAACAATAAGGTTATAAGCATAACTTTTGAAGATTATCATGAGATCTCTCATAATGAAAAAAATAGTTGAATATAGCAATCTCATGGAAAACAATGCAGGGAAGATATATTCATGAAGATCAAGTATGTCAATTATCATCAATGAACAACTTAACTAAATAAATGCCACAGGCGATAATATAAAGAAGTAGTTAATGCGTAGTATTAATTACTATTTAAATATCAATTACAAAAATAGTTTAACAAAAAAGAAGACAAAACTCGATAATACATGCAATTATCTTCGTTAATGTATTTACTATGCGTATTACTACTAATTTAATTGCCGAAAATATCCCCTGTGTTAAAAATACAATTTATTACATATAATTTTTCAAGTACAATATGTTTCTCTCTTCTTTTTTTTTTTTCTTTTTTTTTTTTTTTTTTTTTTTTTTTTTTTTTTTTTGCGTGCAATATTTTTATGATTTTTGTGGTAAACATTTTTAGAAAAGAATTTTCTCTACAATTTCAAATAATCCATATAAGAAACAAATATCAATTTGAAATGCTGATTATCTTCTATTTATTTTTTATACTACACATAGATATAGATAAATATTCATAAGAGTGTAAAAGTAGAATGTTGTTTGGTAGAAAATCATATGTATCCTTACATTTAGTGATACGTATTACGATTATATATAAGAATGTGACTAAGTATACTTCGAAGGTGTTGTGTGCAAACATTGATTACTTATTTCAAAAAGCAAGGTCTTATAGAGACTTGAGATTCTCCAACTGACCAAAATCTTCTGGGAGCTTCCCCGACAGATGGTTGAACGACATGTCCCTATTGGATATACTAAGATAGAATTATAGGATCAGTTTTTACAAGGATGTAATAGCTTAACAAAGCTTAATTCACATGAGAAATAGAATTGTTTGTCTATAAATATAACTCACATGATCTGGATATCCCTGAGATCACCAAATTTGGATGGAATTGGAACATCAAGATGGTTGTTGCTTAAATTACTACAAGTGAAAAATGCACAAGTTAATCCTAGGTATTTTCCCTTGAAAAATGCACAAGTTAGCTTCAGATAAAGGTAGTAAAACTAACAGGGTAAGCAGATGCTCTAGATCACCAAAAGAACGGAACACGTCTTGAATAATTATTGCTAAAAATATCCCTGCGAATCATTACATAAATATGTTAGGTAAGAGATATACTTCGCAGGGGAGAAAAATATCCTATCTCTTTAGACTTACAGTGTATCAAGATTCATAATTTTCCCAACTACAGTAGAAATCTTCCTCTTAAATGATTTGTGGAGAGATTTCTGCATATCACATACAGTATACTCAAGGAGACAAAAAACACTGATTCTAAATAGAGACATATCAATATCTGGAGGTTCAACAAAGCATTCATTCTAACAACATCCCTTTTTTCAATTTAAGTGACAAAACTTTTGAAATACATATCGACTTTTGCAAGTTTGACTTTCATTACAAATGTCGTGATACTTTCTTGATTTCTTGAAATTTTAATTTTCATCTTCTACGGTTCTTCATGTAATAGAAGATTCAACAACAATAGATAAAAACTTTAACATTACCCTCCCATTTAGAATTTGCATGGATGACTTTCATTCTGCACATAGTTGTTATCCCAATGAGTAGTATCGTTTGTCACTTTTAAGAACTATATATTTTTCCAAACATCCCCCCCCCCATTCTTTACATGTCTATTTTTGCTAGATATGACGATGAACGTACATATTAATTGACCCTCATCTAAGATAATGCAACTAAAATCCATACGTCATTACAAGTAGACTATTAATTTTTGTCACCCTTTTTGTCACAAAGTTGACAAACCCTCATCTAAGATAATGAAACTAAAATCCATACGTCATTACAAGTAGACTATTAATTTTTGTCACCCTTTTTGTCACAAGGTTGACAAAAGTGATGAGAATTGGGTTCCTTATGAAGTAAGCCATTACGAGAACAATTGAGACTAAGAATTCAATCATATCGTTAATGATGATTCCACTAAGTTTCACAACTTAGTTTCTTTCACCGTAAAAAGATTAATTATACTTTTCTCTCCTAAAGTCCACAACCATATTCCCCCCAAAGATGTCAATTAAGCGCAAGTTTAATTAAGAACACTCGTCCATGTAATTTTTAAAAGAGAACAACAAATACGATTCTTTTTACTAGAAAAATGATTTTCTCGGATTTTAACAAATCTCACAAGAAGATGTAAATCAAAGATCAATCGTCCAAACTATTCATCCTAAATTGTTCAAGGAAAATCATTAGAGTTATTAGCATAACTTTTGAAGATTATCATGAGATCGCTAATAATGAAAAAATGGTTGAATGTAACAATCTCATGGAAAACAATGCACTAAAGATATATTCATGAAGAAAAGTATGGCAATTATCATCAATGAACAACTTCACTAAATAAATTCCATAATAAGAGATAATATAAAGAAGTGGGTAATGCATAATATTAATTAATATAATTATTAATCAATATTATGTATGCAATTATCTTTACAAAAAAGTTTTTTAAAAAAAAAAGACAAAACTCGATAATGCATGCAATTATCTTTGTTTACCATGCGCATTACTACTAATTTAATTGCCGAAAATATCTCCCATATGTAAAAAATTTTTTTCTAGTGGCTCAAAAAAAAGGTAACATTAAAACCCAACTCCTTATGAAAAGACGAGGGTACCAAAATACACCACAATCTTTTTATTTCAACATATAAAGTCCTCTACCGAATGTGATCGTCTATGGACAGAGTCAAGACAATAAAATTCGGTTCACACTTCGTGTGATTTTCTACGGATACGAGATCGAGACAATACAACAACAAGATAACTTGCGTGATTGACCATGGATACAAGATCGAGACAATATGACAACAAAGTGTGTTACTTGATAATAGGTTCGATAATAACCAAACTCTATAGGATCACTATCAAGTATTACAGAGTAAACGTACTTGTGTATTTTACTTAATTATAATAACAATTATAATGCAGAAGACAAAGTAAAAGACACAACAAGATTTTGTTAACGAGGAAACTGCAAATGCAGAAAACCCCCGGGACCTAGTCCAGTTTTGAATACTCTCAGAATTAAACCGCTATACAAAATCTAATACCAACTTCGTATAGTTGAGACCAAACAGACTACCCCTAGCTACTTAGTTCCCTCAGTATCCCCGCACCTTCAACTTCTAGAGTCACTCACATGAATAGCAAGTACTTTGGATCGTATTCCAAACAGCAAAGGGAGAATCTGTTTGGAAACCACTTTAATCAATCTTGCTACAAGATACAGATAAGTCGTTGAAAAAGGCTCTTCCGTTTAATCTAATAAACTCCTTTGTCTGGTTAGATCAATCTAACTTTAACTACCTAAATAGTTAATTATAGATTCGCACTCAATCAATATAGATCTTAAAGAGAAATATAGAGAATGTCGATCTCACGCAACTAATCAATCAGATATATCAAAGATAAACTGATTCTAGTTGGATCCCAGCCGATCATGGTTTGTGCACTAAATCCACAAGATATGAAACTAATAAGAAATCTTCTTCGTCTTCAAATCTTTTTTTATCTTCAAATACCTGCACAACACTAGTTGAATCTCTTGTGATCAATCACGCACAGAATGGAGTCTGTTAACAATGGATTATCACAAGATGTCTTTAGATCTAACAAAAGTTCTAAAGATCTCGTCGATACTTTGATCTAGTCTGAGTGAATCTTATATCATAAGAGAAGATTCTCAAGCATAAACAAACTAGGTGCAATCAAAGTTTGGACAACCGTTAGTCAATCAAATCAAATCGAAAACTAATAACACTGCAACTATCTAGTTTTCCACCAACGGTACTCGTAGAGCTTCTTGATCCCACAGAAGTCTTTAAACTAGCGGTCGTAAGAGATTTCACCTAATTAGGATACTTTCCTCTCCGATTAGACGGCTCCACCAGAAACAACAAGAAATGAAGTTTTCTTTGCTCTTAGGATAGTTGATGTAATTTTAAATAGTGGTAAGAATGGGGTTCGTAAGACTTGTGAAAGCTAGATTAATTTAAACTAAAAGTAGAGAAAATTTTAATCCAAATTTGTTTTTTTTTTTTTTAGAGTGAAGATAACCAAGACACTAGATTCCACTATTACACATGAATATACGATGATAAGAATTCCAAAACTCTAATTATTTTTAAAATATCTTTTTCTTAATTCACATTTTATCAAGCATATTCTCAAACATTAATTGTATCCCTTAAGCATAGATTATCTAACCAAAGCATAACCTATCTAATTGAATCACAACTAATTAGGAAAAATTATGCAAATAATTGAAATTCTGCAAAGCAGTAATTTGAGTGAATTATAAATTGCAAAATTAGAGAAAAGTAAAATAATTACCAATTATTCATGCAACAATAGCTTCCTCCATGCCTTGGTTACGCGAGAATTAGCTCATCATTATCATGGAAACATGCTCAAAATTCATCTTTATTAATGCTCAAAAATGGTTCACAAATGATGAAATGGGAGAAAAATGAATAAAATCGGGTTCTGTAACACTTATATTTGTTACAGACTCAACTGTTACAGAAAACGATAAAGAAATACCGTCACTGGCACTGTTGAAGAACGACGGTCTTGAAGGGTCTTATGTTCTTCGTATTTTCTGCACCAGCAGAAATTTTTTTTTTTTTTCTGTAACTTTTTTTTTCGATTTCTTATGCTCTAAACGTCTCCCTATTCTCCCCCTCAACTCTCTATCCCTTCTTTGAGTCTCTTAAAGCCTTTATATAGCCACAGGAACAAGAATAATATCGTAATAACCCAAAAATCTTCTCGATATCCAACCATTAACTCATGAATATTTTCTTTTATGTTTTAGGTTCTTACGCATATTTTCGACGTATACACGCTCCAGAACTTCCTTGTTTGACTCCTCCACACTTTTTCAGCAACCAAACTCCATTACAACTCATTCCATGCACATTCAAACACGTGATATTCTCGTTTCTCCCTGTTCTCTTCTTGCGGATTACTCAGCCAAATTTGGTCGAACCTAAAGCTCAAAACATGTTCATTAGGTCATATCACAACTACCCATAAGAAATCAGCCCTTTAATCTCTTCATAACATCATCAAAAATCGATCGAAACACTGCCAGTGAAATAAAAAAATTTCCCGCCAAAAATCCATTTTCAAATGATGAAGGTGAAGTGCCCTGAATCCAAAACTCGGGTGCCTTTAACAGCTCGGCTGCCTTGGGGGCGCCCTTATCCAATTTTAGGGTGCCTTTAGTAATTTTTGTGGGTGCCTTTAACACTTTTTCTGGGGTGTTTCCAACATTTTTTTCGGGGTTCCTCCGGTGTATTTCTGGGGTGCTTCCGGTGCATTTCTGGGGTGCCTTTAGTACTTCATCCTGGGATGTAAAACACCACTTTACGAGCCAATTCCGTCGCAAGAGCTTATTTCTCTAAAAATACCTACAAAGACATAAAACACCATAATAAGTACAAAAATGGGTACTAAAAATATATACAATAGAGAAGAAAATAGACACATAAATGCGTTTATCAATAGTTTTTTAGAAATGAAAACTTATGTATTTAGAGACCAAGGATGTTTGGACACCAAGGAATTTCCAAAACGGAAAATATTCTTAACATATGCAGTGAATGCCCAAATTCGGTTTTCATAATTCCAATAAATGTTGGTCCAATATTTCCAAAATCTCTCAATAGAAAATCTCCAATTAGTAAATGCACATTACTAATTTTTATTCTCTAAAGCTATGCATTAATTGCTGGTAATTAAAGCATATAAAATCAAAAACCTTAATTAAAGATTCTTAATCTATTTCGACACAGGATCACATTGAGTACCGAGGAATATCTTTGAACAATAAATGATAAGAGTTATTACTCATGTCCAAAGTATGTTGACATCTTTTCACTTCAAATCCTTATTTCATATTTACATGGATTTGCTTCTTGCAATCGGTTATACCACACTTCCAAACAAGTTTAGAATTGGTTTTCCAGTATTGCAAAACTACTATGTGATTGGTCATACCAAATCACAATGGTTAGTTGTGATCGGTCCTACCAAGTCACATACATGGGTTCGGATCGGTTATACCAATTGCTAGGATCGGTTATACCTAAACATGGTACCTACTTGTGATCGGTCACACCAGTCACTAGGATCGGTTACACCAATTACAAGGATCGGTTCCATCTACACATGGTATTTACTTGTGATCGGTCACACCAGTCACTAGGACTGGTTACACCAATTAATGATCGGTCACACAACACTTATGATCGATCACACCAATTACTAGGATCGGTCACACCAATTACAAGGATCGATCATACCATCTCAGGGTGATTACTTAGGATCGGTTACACCAATTACCAGGACCGGTCATACCAAATCATAAGTCTAGGCATTATGATCGGTTACACCAAGATACATAACCTAGGTTAAGGTCAGTTCTACCAACTCACACATATTGGTCATCAATAGATATGCAATGAATAGCTGGACCAATAAACCTATTGATTTCCCTTTCGATTCATGAAACAAGTTCATGAATGTACTTCCTTTAAACAAATGTAAAACATCGTGTCCTAGGATGAAATCTTCACCATAACCCATACAGATAATCATAAAACTATATACAAGATTATGTCGATGTCATATCTACGAAGTTCAAAAGATAAATCTTATACTTCGTAGTCTAATTCCTTAATATTAAGATCATACTATTATGATCATGTCACACCACTAGAGTATTATATACAATATGTACAGTATATACAACTTCGCAGTTATGTTTTCAATATAGCATGGCTTGAAAGATACGTTAGGAATGAAATAGTTCAAGTCAATATTACTAACCTCAAGTGGAAGGATGTCGTCGTCGTTGTAGTTCGTTACTTCTTCACATTCTTCAGGTCTTCGGAGGAATACTTATATGTCTCAACATTCCTATACTTTCTAGTCCAACCTAAACGAAGTTGACACTTGTATTTAATCATGCGACTCAAGATGAGTTTTGATACTAAAATATGACAACCATACTTGACATACCAACGCTTGGTGAGTTCAACCGAGATATGCTCTAACAATCTCCCCCTTTGTCAATTTTAGTGACAAAACTCTTATTACATATGAAGCTAAATGAATTACAAAATAACTCATTCTTCATACGCTTGATTCCAAGTTTCAATAGCACAATAAAATATATTCAATCAATAAATGCCGTTGTTGACATTTGAATAACAAAAGCTTTTACTCCCCCTAAAGGTAAGCTAGGTAAATATCCAATATGAGCATGTTTGTTATTCCTCTATTGTAGTAAGAATTACTACATAACAATATGATATGTTTCTCCCCCATAGTCAATGCTTTAACCTTTCGTTAGATATAACGTTTAAGCACAATTGTCCTTTCCTAGTGATTAAACAACCTATAAGAGTTAAGCACGAAGGTTTCACATGCCATTTTAGATAACCAATATTAAAACCGAAACTACAAAAGTAATTTAGTTTCAATATGTTATCAAGGAAACAATTGCCCGAAACAATTTTCCCTATAATCCAACAATTCGACTAAGATAATCAATTCCCTTGTTGGACCGATTGCATATGCACAATCGCTTGTTTCTATAAGACCAAAATAAAGATCAAAATTAACTTTATTTTTCTCATCAGGCTCTAATTATTCAGACAATAACTTAGACATTTCTCTTTAGACAAGACAAACACTAGGTTAGTTAACTAGTTTTTCTTGTCAAGGCATTCGATTAGACTTGAATAACCGAATCCTCCAATTGATAAGTCTAACTAAGATCAGAATTATCTTAGTTTCTCTTATCCGGAATCAATTGGACTAAGCAAATGATCCCGTATTTTGTTAATCCTCAAACAATAGATACAAACCAAAATAAATTGATTGACATAATTATTTTCTTAACCGGAAGCAATTGAACAAATATAAACATTACAACACCGCAATTGCACCGAATTTTGGTAAGCAAAAACACTTGATACCAAACAATAAGCCAAATAGATTGACACAATTTTTCTTAACCGGAAACAATTGAATTACATAAACAATCCATACACAACATAATGGAACATATCAATTGTACCAAAATTTTGTTAAGAAAAAGCAAAATATATGCAATATAAACAGGCTTTTCCTAAACAAGAAAATGATTAACTAACAAATTCGTTACCTCAATTTCCGCAGCCACATCTCCCCAGAAAGATATATCATTAAGCGCAAGTTCAAAAAAGAACTCTCCCCCAGTGTGTTGTCATCCTCTCGCGAGAACAAAAGAACATCAACAAATGCAACCTTTACCAGAGAAAGGTTGAATCAGTTTTAACTAATGCGTGCCAATAGAAAAAGTTGAAAACCCGAAACACATATGTTATGCTAAACACAACTCATGTAAATATAAATTGATTCAACATATTGTGACTTTTCACATATGAGTTTCAATCGGAACACCTTATGATCCTTTGATAAAGCCTACCAACATGGGCTAGATTTTAATACCGCTAAATCAAAAAGCCACACAAATCATAAGGGTTACAACATATGAGATCGAATATTAAGGTTAATAAAAACCGAAATTAGACATCTCATAAACCGAAAACACATAGCAAAAATATAAACATTCATACACAGCTATGTAATCGGAAACAATCACACAGAAATTATAAAATAATAATTTTATTCATAAATAATTGACCTTATACAAAAATATCGAAATAAATCGATACATTGATGTCTATTTTCTGAAACAGGGACTGATTTGAAAATCAAATCTCTTCATGATGTTGATCTCTTTTGCTTGATAGAAACAATTCTCCGAATTCCTTGAAGAGATCCTTTATTAAAGAATAATTCCTCAACCTTGAGTAAGTTAGGTTCTCCTTCATTTAATCTTTTCAGAAGTAATTCTTGTTGTTTGACAAGATGAGCTTGAACAAGTAGAGATTTTTCAAGAGAACGCTTCAACATCAAGACCTCTAAAAAAATTTCTGCACAAGTTTGTGCCATCTTGTGAAAATATTTTTCATAATCGATCATAGAATGTGAAAGATTGATATGATTACAGGAGGTGGTTTCGTTTCCATTAGAGTTATAGAACCCGGAAGGATCATAGGCCATTTTTTCAGCATACCTTTCTGAAACCTTTGCAGAGAGCTTTGCATGGTAATCTGTATTATACATAATTCTTGTTCCAAAAGGATTGACAAGATTTTTCTCCTTAAGAGATAAAGATTACCGAAACTTATATACCAATAGTTTCCAAAGGCTTGGTCATTGATTATGGAAATAAAAAATATTCTCCTTTAATATAGAAGAACCGAATTTTTTCAATATCAAAGCTTTTAAGAAGGTGCCTTCTTATGAATATTTCCGTAGATCTCGCAAGTTTTAGACTATTGTGCTATATACACTGAACTCATCAAACAATAGTTTGAGCACTTCATGAGTCAGTGTATTCAATCAAGATACTAAGTATCTAGTTGAGACAGACTATTCTCTCCAAATATTGTAGAGAATCTTCCTTTATCTGTTCTCTTAGGAATCTTACTCCTCTTATAAGATAGACCAAACTTATCATAGAAATGACTATCATCAAGATATGTAGGTATTACCTTATGTATTGATGAAATGGAGAATTTGACATATTCCTTTTTGTTTGGTTCCACCGTCTTCTTTGGTACCCATTTCCATGAGTTGCTAATATTTCAATCCTCTTTCCTCATATGATGTACTACTCTTTGAGATCTCTTTTGAGGATTCTTGTGAGAACTCTTTGATCTGAGAAAATCAGAGTTATGTATGATTTCTTTTGAAAAGGGTCTCATGTTATAACCTTGACTAGAAGTTGTTTTCTCAGAGCTTGAACAATAGGTGATTGTTGACAATCTCTTATAACATGACCTTTAATTCCACAATGAAAATATTGTATGTAATGATGTTTATGATGTTGTGGAAAACTCTGATGTCCGTAGTCCTTCTTAGGATTACTAAAGAATACAGACGCTCTTTTAGAAGATGAAAATTTCCTTGGAGATCCTTCGAGGTCATCTTTCTTTCTTTTCGAGGGAAAGGTCAAATCCGATTTTATGGATTTATCCAGGGAAGATATAACCAACTGATTTTTTTGACATCAAAGAATGCTTTTCATCTTTTATCCTTTTGACATGTTTGGAAATTGTCTTTATCTCGGAATCATATGAGATCTTTAAGGCGTTGTATTTGTTTGCTGCTGTTTTTCTTAAGATCTCAGTTCTCTTTTCTTGATCTATGCTTTTACTTAGTTTTTCTTCCAATGATTGAATATTTGAAGAAGATGTGATCTTGACAGAGTCTAAATCAACTTTCAGGGTAGTTAGATCAAGAATGAGTTGATCTTTTTCAGCATTCATATGACACAAGTCTTCTAGAAGCTTCCATTTTCTTCCTAATGCGAGAGTGAGTTCGGTTGCACATTAGAGAAATTGTTCACTTAGTTCATTTATCTGTGATGTTTTTATATTTACACAATCAATATCTTCTTTAACATTATGAAGAGATTTTTTAGAATATGAATCGTTGATTGTGAATATGGGGTTTAACTTAACCTCTTCTTGAGAAGATTCAGACATATTTTCAGAAGAGCAAGTAGAACTTGTTGAAGAAGCCCTTTTTAAACATTTGCTAAAATTAAACCCATAGTGAGACTTTCCTAAATCTTGTGATACGTTAATTGAGTCTGTTTTCTTTTTTTACTTTACCTCTCTTTAGACGCATATCTTATAAGTTGGATCGCACCAAACACTGATAATTAGATCTTTTCATGTTTTCCTGCTCTGGTACCAATTGAAAAGATGTGGGTACCAAAATACACCACAATCTTTTTGTTTCAACCTATAAGTCCTCTACCGAATGTGATCGTCTATGGACAGAGTCGAGACAATACGAAAATTCAGTTCACACTTTGTGTGATTGTCTATGGATACGAGATCGAGACAATACAACAACAAGATAACTTGTGTGGTTAACTATGGATACAAGATCGAGACAATATTGTTAGATTTTTAATGGTTTAGCAACAAATCATGTTTAGTTTGATAAAACTGGATTAATCTAATCTTAATCAAGTGTGTGTTTAATGTTTAGATCATGTACTAAAGGCAAGACTTTTACTATTTTGTTGGGATTGTACATAAGGCTAAAGTACATCAAGTTAATCCACTAAGTGGCACGCAAGTTTTTTATTTGAAGTTAAGGGATGTGTCTCCACCTCTTGATGGCTGAGTAGGTGACACATGTCTATGTAGTAGGAAGTGGACTCCCTTCTAACCTTGTTTATAAGGTAATTTCTGCCATCAGAAAAGATAAGGAGATAGAAGTGGAAAAACTTCTAGCTGAAATAGAACCTAGACTAAGGCATATACCTATAAGTAATCATCTACTTTTCTTAAAGCAAAAGTCAGGTATATCTACTCAATTATCTTCTTGTTTACTATGTGTAGATTGTCTAGTTTGATCCTAAGTATGCAACAAGTCTTAGAATGAAGTAGTTGTGTCTCAACATGATAGAGTTAAGCATAAAGCATGTTCTTTCTGTTCTATGATCATCTTGATGTTTCTATATGTAGTACATGTGATCCTAAGCATCAAGTAAGTTATGTATATATATCAGCATATGTTGTATCTTGTAATCATAATTATGTAAAGCATGCTTAGTAGCTAACCAAGTGTAGAGTAAAGTATGATTAGGGGCTGATATGCAAACAAATACGACAACAAAGAGTGTTACTTGATAATAGGTTCACTAATAACCAAATTCTATAAGATCACTATCAAGTATTACGGAGTTAACGTACTTGTGTATTTTACTTAATTATAATAACAATTATAATACGGAAAACAAAGTAAAAGACACAACAAGATTTTTTTAACGAGGAAATCGTAAATCCAGAAAAACCCAAGGACCTAGTCCAGTTTTGAATACTCTCATAATTAAGCCGTTATACAAAATCTAATACCAACTTCGTATAGTTGAGACCAAGAAGACTACCCCTAGGTACTTAGTTCCCTCAGTATCCATGTGCCTTCGACTTCTAGAGTCATGCACGTGAATAACAAGTCCTTTGGATCATAAACAACAAAGGAAGAATCTGTTTGGTAACCACTCTAATCAATCTTGCTACAAGATACAGATGAGTCGTCGAAAATGGCTCTTCCATTTAATCTAATAAACTCCTTTATCTGGTTAGATCAATCTAACTTTAACTACCGAATAGTCAATTATAGATTCGCACTCAATCAATATAGATCTCAAATAGAAATATAGAGAATGCCGATCTCACGCAATCAATCAGATCTATCAAAAATAAATTGATTCTAGTTGGATCCCATCCGATCAAGGTTTGTGCACTAAATCCACAAGATACTAATAAGAAATATTATTCGTCTTCAAATCTTCTTTTATCTTCAAATACCTTCACAACACCACTTGAATATATTGTGATCAATCACGCACAGAACGGAGTCTATTAACAATGGATTATTACAAATGGTATCAAAGCTGACGACGAGTCACCTGCCGAGGGTGAGAAGGTACGCTGGACGGGGTTGGTCCAGGTGCTTCTCATGAGGGTAGGGAACGTCGGAGATCTGGGCTTATATATATATTTCGGAGCCGAGGACGGCTCCAATTTAAGGTGGTGGTATTGTAATACCCCGATTTCGGCAGTGGTTCGCCGATGGAATGGAATATAGGTAATGGTTTTTCATTCCTTAACACCGAGGCCTTTTCAGAACAATTAGCTTAAGAGTTGGCAGAAAACTCTGCAGTTAAGCGTGCTCGGGCGGGAGTAATCCAGGGATGGGTGACCACCCGGGAAGTTGCTGCTGAATTACCGCAGTGATACCCGTTGAAAACCATACACTGTCGGATAACCGTAGTGGCTAAGTGGGGACAGTATCAGTGGAGGGTCGGGTTATTACATTAGGATAGTTTGCTAGAAATGCAAACTTAGGTTTTAATAGACCAAGGATGTTTGGACACCAAGGAATTTTCAAAACCAAAAATATTCTCAAGATAAGCAGTAAATGCCCAAATTCGGTTTTCATAATTCCAATAAATGTTGGTCCAATATTTCCGAAATCACACAATAGAAAATCTTCAATCTGTAAATGCACATTACTAATTTTTATTCTCTAGAGCTATACATTAATTGCTGGTAATTAAAGCGTATAAAATCAAAACCTGATTCTTAATTTATTTCGGCAGAGGATCACCTTGAGTACCAATGAATATCTTTGAAAAATAAATGATAAGAGTTACTGCTCGTGTTCAAAGTATGTTGATATCTTTTCACTGCAAATCCTTATTTCACATTTACATGGATTTGCTTCTTGGACTGGGTTATACCACACTTCCAAACAAGTTTAGAATTGGTTTTCCAGTATTCCAAGACTACTATGTGATTAGTCATCCCAAATCACAATGGTTAGTTGTGATCGGTCCTACCAAGTCACATACACGGGTTCGGACTGGTTATACCAACCACTAGGATTGGTTATACCTAAACATGGTACCTACTTGTGATCGGTCACACCAGTCACTAGGATCGGTTATACCAATTATAAGGATCGGTTTCATCTACACATGGTATCTATTTGTGATCGGTCACACCAGTTACTAGGATCGGTTACACCAATTACAAGGATAGGTCACACAACACTTATGATCGGTCACACCAATTACTAGGATCGGTCACACCAATTACAAGGATCGATCATACCATCTCATGGTGATTACTTAGGATCGGTTACAACAATTACCAGGACCAGTCATACCAAATCATAAGTCTAGCCATTGTGATCGGTTATACCAAGATACATAACCCGAGTTAAGATCGGTTCTACCAACTCACACATATTGGTCATCCAAAGATATGCAATGAATATCCGGACCAATAAACCTATTGATTTCTCTTTCGATTCATGAAACAAGTGCATGAATGTACTTCCTTTAAACAAATGTAAAACATTGTTTCCTAGGTTGAAATCTTCACCATAACCCATACACATAATCATAAAACTATATACAAGATTATGTCGATGTCATATCTACGAAGTTCAAAAGATAAGCGTTATACTTCGTAATCTAATTCTTTAATACTATTATCATACTATTGTGATTATTTCACATCACTAGGGTATTATATACAATATGTACAGTTTATACAACTTCGCAGTTATGTTCTCAATATAGCAAGATTTGAAAGATACGTTAGGAAGGAAGTAGTTCAAGTCAATATTACTAACCTCAAGTGGAAGGATGATGTCGTCGTTGTAGTTCGTTACTTCTTCACATTCTTCGGGTCTTCGAAGTAATACTTGTATGTCTCAACATTCCTAGATTTTTTATTCTAACCTAAACGAAGTTGACTCTAGCATTTAATCAAGCAACTCAAAATGAGTTTTGATACTAAAATATAAGAAGCAAACTTGACATACCAACGCTTGGTGAGTTCAACTTAGGTATGCTCTAACACCTTATGTTACTAAGCATTGTTATTTTTGTGGTAATAAAGGACACTTGCAATGGGGATGCAAAGTTCGTAAGATGCACTTTCTTTTGTGTCAAACGAGTTGGCTAAATTTGTTCTCCTAACGAACTCAGATCATTATTGTCCAAAGTTGAAAAGACGAGGGTACCCAAATACACCACAATCTTTTAAATATCAACCTATAAATACGATACCAAGTGTGATCGTCTATGGACAAATTCGAGATAATGCGACAACTTAATATTCTCTTGACAATAGTTACGATCCGAAACCGATTTACTATAGGATCAATATCAACTGATTATGATTTAACACACAAGTGTATTTACTTTATTATAATATATAAAATAATTATAATGCGGAAGTAAAGTAAATAACACAACACAAGATTTTGGTAACGAGGAAACCACAAATGCAGAAAAACCCCGGGACCTAGTCCAGTTTTGAATACTCTCAAAACTAATCCGTTATACAAAATCTAATGCCAACTTCGTATAGTTGATACCAAGTAGAATGCCCCTAGATACTTATTTTCCTCAATATCCCTGCGTCTTCGACCTCTTGGTCACGCACGTGAATCTCAAGATAGAAGTCACTATCTCAAGTTGCTTTACTCCTTTTGACCGTATTCCAAATAACAAAAGAATGAATCTGTTTGGTAACTGAAAAGATGAGGGTACCCAAATACACCACAATCTTTTAAATATCAACCTATAAGTCCGATACCAAGTGCGATCGTCTATGGACAAAGTAGAGGCAATACAACAACTATGATATACACTTTGTGTGATCGTCTATGAATACGAGATCGAGACAATACAACAACAAAGTGTTTACTTGATAATAGGTACGGTATAAAACCGAAACTCTATAGGATCAATATCAAGTGACTAGGATTAACGTACAAGTTTTATTTACTTTAAATTATAATAAACAAATTATAACTGCAAAATAACAAATTAAATAACACGACAAGATTTTGTTAACGGGGAAACTGCAAAAGCAGAATAACCCCGGGACCTAGTCTACTTTTTAATACTCTCATAATTAAGCCACTATACAAAATCTAATACCAACTTCGTATAGTTGAGACCAAGTAGATTACTCATAGCTACTTAGTTTCCTCAGTATCCCTATACCTTCGACTTCTAGAGTCACGCACGTGAATCACCAAATCTTTTGATCGTATTCCAAATAGTAAAGGATAAAGATGTTTAGTAACCACTCTATTTGGTAATAAGATATTATGAATCTTTGACAAAGGCTCTTCCATTTAATTAAATAAACTCCTTTGTATGGTTAGATCAATATAAAAGTTTGATTACCGAAATAACCAATTTCTAGATTCGCAACTCAAAGAGTAATTATAAAGTGATGTCGATCTCACGCAACTAGAGAATCAAGTCTATCAAAGATAAACACGATTTTAGTTGGATCCCTGCGATCAAGGTTTGTGCATTATATTCACAAGATACAAAAACTAATAAGAAAATCTACTTCGTCTTCAAAGCTTCAATTGTCTTTTTAAAAACCTGCACAACACAACTTGAATCCTCTTGTGATCAATCACACTCAAAACGGAGTCTGTTAACAATGGATTATCACAAAATGTCTTTAGATCCGCAAATTGTTTTAAAGATCCCGTCGATACTTTGTGAAAACACGGGGGTACCAAAATACACCTCCAACTTTTTTGTAGGCAATCTGTATGGACAAACTTAAATATAATTCCGAGAGTTCAACTTAATGAATCTCAATAAAAGAATAATATTCAGAGTTATATCTCTTTCTCTCACAATCAGAAAGTTTATTGAGACTAGTCCATGAACCTGATTTATGTGTGAGGGTACTTGGCTGATTCCAAAGATCAATTTCCCAAGTAATCAATCAAGTCGTATCCAACAAACGAGGATGGATGTATCTACTTTGATTGACTAACGCACAACCTGTGATATTTCAATTATAAAGATAAATAATATAATGCGGAAAAATAAATAACACAGACACCACAATTTTGTTAGCGAGGAAATCGCAAATGCAGAAAAACCCCGGGACTTAGTCCAGATTGAACACCAAACTGTATTAAGCCGCTACAAACACTAGCATACTACCAATTAACTTCGGACTAGAATATAGTTGAGACCGAATTAAACCCTCATAACAATTCAGTTACAGTCGCACTCCTTACGCCTCTTGAATCCCAACATGACT
The DNA here is from genome assembly GCA_023531105.1 of Papaver atlanticum. NCBI lineage: Eukaryota > Viridiplantae > Streptophyta > Magnoliopsida > Ranunculales > Papaveraceae > Papaver > Papaver atlanticum. The sequence goes on from JAJJMB010010315.1 coordinate 6,986,934, forward strand.
CTGTGCAATTGATTCCCTCAGTTGACGTCCTTTACAACATAAGAGTTGCTTCAACTCAATTGAAGACTTTAAACCAATCTGCCTCCCACGGTTAAGCCTATATGTGTGATTTCCTTTTTATCATAGATCAAGGGGATTGGAAATCGATAGCAATAGACAAAGTCTAGCTAACCTCAAAAATCCAGACTTTTGCAACCCGAAGTGCAACCTAAATTATTATTCACCTCACAAGTATTAAACTTGTGGAACCAATCAAAGTCTGAGACGAAGAGAACTTTGATAATTTATATGTATCTTGTTCAACTGAGAAGCTCAACAATCGAACAAGATCAGGATACTCGAGCTATCAGGTAAACAATAGCTGGACATGGCTTCACGAATCCTTATGAAGTCTTTGTAGTTGCTAAACCCTAAAAGGGTTTCTGGAGAGGACGACTCTAGTTACAACTAGGACACAACAAGCTTGAGATAGCAACACTTGTAAGTTCGACCGAGCAATGCTCTAACAATCTCCCCCTTTGTCAATTTTAGTGACAAAACTATCAATACATATGGAAAAAAAATAAAGCTTTAAACACTCCTCGAATCTATCATGCTTGATTTCTTTGGTTTCTTCAACTCCTTGAATTATTCGTTACTTCAAGTTGCAATGATTCTGAATATGTTCAACTCAGCATCGTTGTTGTTGAAGATCCGTAGCGATAACAACTTTGAAAACAAATATTCTCAATCGTCGTTATACAGAAACATAGTATTATTATCTTCTTCAAAGCTCAATTGTATCTCAACTTTGAAGTAATACTCCGGTGATATGTTTCTCCCCCTTAGTCAATACTTACATCTTTTGCATAATAGGTGAAACCTATAGATTATTTATTCGCTCCCCCTTATATAATGACATGTAAACCATATGTATGTAGTGCGAAACTACTAAATAATTCTCCCCCTTTTTGTCAATAAAATTGGCAAAGGTACAAAAATCGTGGGATCGTAATGAATACAACCAAAAGATACTTCAGGATTCCAAGGTGTTTACATATCAACTTTGTTTAGATGCTTTCACATACTAAGACAATACTTAGCCCTCATCTAGGAGATTTAAGATACAAGCATCCCCTTTAACTTCCACAGCCACATACCCCACAAAGATATAACAATTAAGCACAAGTTCATTTAAGAACTCTCCCCTATTTGATGTCATTCCCAAGAGAACAACATGGGTGACTTTTCTTTGAAAAAGAAGGATTTTGTCGGACATTAACAAATCACATGGATTTGTTTCCTAAACATCGACAAAAATACAGCGCCAGTTACGAACAAGGAGATAATTTTAGTTGGTATGACTTAACATAAGAAAATCTTACGGAGTGTGTCATGCAGTAATAACACAAAAGTGTGATCACAAGTAGATCGATACTAAAAGAAAATTCTCAAAGAGTTTGTTATATTTTCAGTTTATAAAAAAACGTAATAGATTTAACTTATGAGTATATATGAGATATCAGTTAAATTCACATAAAGTAAAGCACACATATATCTCATAAGACTTTGAGCAATATACAAGAATATCCATGAGGATCAAGTATTGCGATTATCTTTCTAAGATACATACTTATAAAGAACATACAAGATTTGACTTACTCTTAGAAGGAAGAACCAATCTTTTCCGCTAGGATTTACACCAAGATTGGCTACCAAAAGCGTATAAAAAGATTTCCTTGACAGGAAAAAAATGCATATATATAAATATATAATTCGTTAAGAATCGTGCATCATTCAAGCAATAATAACCGTGTTCAATAACACTTAAGACTTAAACTATGAATCATGATCAAAAGAGATTTAATGATAAAAGTAGTCTTAGAAGTGTTTTTAGATAATTTTTTCTAATGCCAAACATATTGTAAAAATAGTTTGAATGCATCTGAAAATTTCGGCAGGGATGGTATGCATACCGGGTATATGTACCAACCATATTCGTGAACTTTGGTATGTGTACTGGGTACGTGTACCACAAAGCAATTCACAAACTCAGAACCTTTTTGGTATCCATATTGGGTATGTGTACCAAACGTCTTTCCCGAACTCAGAACTTTCTTGGTATACGTACTGGGGTACGTGTACCGTCCCTGTTCTAGTATTTCAGTAGTATTTCTATAGACTCTCTTTAATCGATTTGAAACATTTCCAAATGACATCCACGATGAATATCATCGCTCGGGCTATTTTCAAATGATTAATCTTGACTTAAAACCTAGTTTATAAACAATAAATTGTTCTTCACTATATTTGTCAAGAATATGAACAACAATTGCTTGTATTTCGAGATTTTAAACAAGATAAGCTTGAACTCGAAACTTCTTCTTTGCAATTCACCAAAAATATCAAGTCATCGGCACTGTTTGTTTCTTCAAAACCTAAACATTTAAGAATCTTAAACACAAATCATGTTGGGTAAACATGAACGATACACAAAGTACATGGATCGTTAGCCGCATTGGTTTGTCTATAGTTAATACTTCACCTACGAACTATTAACTCTTACCAAATGGCGAAAAAAATAAGAGTACAAATATAAAAACGTTTTTTATATCAATAGATCATGGCATCAAGCATATAATAATGAAATCATAAAACTTTCTCAAGTTTATGGATATACCTTTTAGATGAATCCACTCATGAATCCCACGACTTTACCAAATATTCAATGTCTTACCTAGCACGCTTCCCTCACCGTATTCATAATAGGGCATTTCTTGGTGAGGATGCACTTTCAACACAATCAAGTTGTGTTGAGGTGAACAATGTCTTGTTCACCACAGGTGGTTGACAACAAGCTTGATATAGCAACACTTGTGAGTTCGACCGAGCAATGCTCTAACACACCTTACTAGTATCAATAATATGGTCCTCATTATGATGATATAATTTCATCAGTGTCCATATTGAAAGTGAATTTATTTATTTATTTTGCAAAATGATAATAACTGGGCCGGTTAGGTACTTCGGTCACGATTTCGTATGGGGCAGAGAAGATGGAGTGAAGTCGTAAGTGCAGTCGATCATCGGAGTTAGAGATGGAAATCAGTATTAAATAGGAAAATGAATAAGAAGACTAAAAGTCATTGTAGATTTAGATCTTTTGGATTGTGGGACATCCACATGCAGACGCTTTGCTTTTTAGGTATCAGGAAATTTTCAATAGTTTATTGAAAAAGATTATTTTAGCCACGTGAAGATTACTACTGACTCAGCTAATCGAAATATGAATGGAAAACTTGACGATGAGAGGATACGCTAATTCGAATTCTTTATGGAGGTAATGCAAATTAACAATCTTTATCGGGGAGAAAACGCAAAATACGCTAAAAAATTTCCAAAAAATTGATTCATCCACGTGCGTTCAAAACATATTTACATGGTCAAATAGCTAAATGGGTATTTTAATTTTTTTAATTTTATGTTTGATTTAGGCATCTGAATGCTAAAGGACGGGGAAAAAATTATTCAAAATGAACCACGCGCACACAAAATACATATAGCGAAAACACACACTACCTTCAATATTATATTGACAAGAAAAAAAGAAAAAAACAAAGAGCTCGACTCTTTTTTTTCGAAAAGAAATTTTTTCCGACTCTTAAGTATGGCACACCACCATAAATAAATACTAGTCAATCAAATAATCAATTATCCGCGTCAATAATTATTACTCCCTCTGTCTCAAATTAACAGTCCTAATTGACTTTGTCAAGATATTAAGGAAATCCTATAAAATGTCGTGACTAACCCTTGACTAGCCCTATTTAATGTTATGTTGTTACCAAAACTAAAATTAATAGTATTAAAAATTATAAATTGGATAATATTATTATTTTAGGAAATATTTTTAAGAAAATAAAAACAAACTTATACTGCTTTTATTATGAAGTTCATAATTAGAACTGGATGTTTTTACCAAATAAAAAATAATAATAATTAGAACGGGATGTAAGAATAAGTAGAAGTTTTATTAGGAATTTTATAACTATTCATAAATGTTTTTATTCAAAAAAAAAAATGACAATTAATACAAAGATATTGGGTAGATTTTTTTCCTTATATATGGTGATAATATTTAAGATTTTGAATTAAGTTTATATTAAAAATGATTTTATGATTATAAAAAATAAAGGGTATATTTGATAGTTTAAGGGAAAAGTATGTCTATAAACAGAGCGGACAGATAAAAAAAGACAGACCAAAATAAAAATTAGGACACATAAAAATGATTTTATAATAGGATTTATTATTTAATAAACCGTATTAATTATCTTCTCTTACTACTAAAGTGTCATTTTATGATGGCAGGGTTAAGGACTCAAAGCAAATTGGGCAAGGTGGATCTGATTTATCAACCTCCGATGTTTTCTTATCCAAACAGTCTCCATGATAAACATGTCCACAAACTAAATTGCAACAACTGAAAGCTCATTAGATGATTCCGCTTCATCTTGGTAAGGTTTCTTTTTTAACAAGTCCAGACATATGCCACACAGTGCCTTAACTATATCATGAGTTGCTGTTGCTACCACATATAAATACTAGGCAATCAAATAATCAATTATCCGCGTCAATAATTATTATTTAATAAACCATGTTCTCCTTTTTCTTTTTCTTTTTTGTAAATTTTTGTGTATGAATGTTAATTTTAATTGTAAAACTAGACTCCTTAATAAAAAATGTGAGTTGAGGTGGTATTATAGAGGAAATACATAACTTGAATAAAATGACTCTTTTTGATTCAACAACGAAGATTACAACTTATATCGTGGATTTCTTGTATTGCCAATGGCATGACTTAACTACTAAATATTTGCAACTATTAATTATCTTCTCTTACTACTACAGTGTCATTTTATGATGGCATGGTTATGGACTCAAAACAAATTGGGCAAGGTGGATCCGATTTATCAACCTCCGATGTTTTCTTATCCAAACAGTCTCCATGATAAACATGTCCACATACTAAAATTGCAACAACTGAAAGTTCATTAGATGATTCCGCTTCATCTTGGTAAGTTTTTTTTTTTAACAAGTCCAGACATATACCACACAGTGCCTTAACTATATCATGAGTTGTTGTTGTTGCATTGGTCACCGAAGAACTGACTTTCATTCTCCCTGTCTTGTGAGAAATATTTCCAAAACCATCAGTGCTGCTTGGTTGACATCCATGATGAGTATGCCACCTGTTAGCTAAATTGCAGAAGAATCTCTCGTCGAACAACGAAATATTGTTGTTGTTTAGCAAATTTATTGAATCTACATTGCTTCTCAAAGCCTGATGAGAGTAGTGATAAATGGGGTGATGTCTAGCATGTCTTAACAATACTGAACGACCCATACCATTTTGGTATACTTGCGCAAGTGAAGCATGAGTATCAAGTCCTGATGTTGAACTGTTAGGTGAATATGGTTTCATAATATTTTCATCAACTGATTTCTGCAGAAGCATTAAATCATTAGAAAGACATATTATTGACCTTACAAAACTAAACCTAGTACAATTTTAAAGTGATGAGGAGAATCAAAAGTAAGATTTATCAACTAACCATCTCTGAAGAAACGTTCTTTCCGGAGGAGCATGGCCGTGGAGTGTCTGGACGATTAGAATGATAATTATCCCACTTGTAAAAACTTTCTAAGAAACACTATTCGAGTTAAAAGAAAGGGAGCGTGTCATTCATTTCTACAATACGGGAGACATGTGAAATTGCTATATGACCCGCTCGTTGACAGCTAAATAACAGCAAAATTCGTCGTGGCACTAATGTGGTGGAGAGAACAATTTTTTTTTTTACCACGTCATCAATTAAAAAAACGGAAAAACAATACACCATAGGATCATCGTTCTGCTTTTTTTCTTTCATGCTTCAGCAGCAAGAAGGGATGGTTTAGTTAAAGATAACAACTATCAAGATCATCATCATGCGTAAATCACTTTTTTTTCCCTTGAATCACTTCAAAATTGAAATAATTTAATTGTTTACTAAGGGAAGTGGGAATAATTTAAATCCAGATGGAAAATGAAGAATTGAGAAGATCTATTGATTTGTTTAGCAGCTTGAAATCTACTTCTCCATCCCAACTCAGTATAACATCTTCTTCAGATGACCTATTGATTTAAAATAGATCTGGTCAATAAGAACCACCAATCGGTGAAGATGGGAATTATAACTTACACCCCCTTTGTTTTTTGATGTCTTCCTTCAATTCCAGAAGGATTCATAAATTTGACCCCCCACCTCGACTAATATCTCCATGAACATATTTCTTTTCTTATTGTTGTTCTTTTGTGAAAATCAGTAGTGAGCAATCTATTTTTTTTCCAATGGATTTGTTTTCAACTGTGATTTTCTTCCATCTTGATATAACTTTTATCTTCCATTAGAATTCTCAACTTCACAGGGGAAAGAAAGCAGGGACTTTAATTTGATTTTAGGTTTTGTCCCCGATCAAAAAAGAACAGTGTTTTTATTTTGATTTTTAATTATTTTTATTAATGACTTGGTAAACAAAAGCAAAACTTCTCTACGACATGTCAATGCTACGTAATCTTTGCTGTCAATCAGCTGGTAGTTAGCGGTTTATGTAGCACGGTTGGGAGACCTGTGTCCATTATTGTTTTTCAAACATCTGTTTAATCCTTATCCATGTTGATAGGATTAATGCTAATGTGCAACAAACTAATTTTAGTTTTGATGAGTTTGAACTCGGGTCGTTGGCATCATCGCCAATAACTTTGCCATGCATTATATACTGAAAAAGGAGTTTGAACTCGGGTCGTCGGTACCTTCATTCAGTCTCAGAACGTAGAAAAACAGGTAAAAAAATGCAATATGAATATATCTATTACTATATATAAAGCCAACACCCCTTAGCCACTGTAGATGAACAGTAACTGAAGCTGCAAATTTTGAGTTTCCTATTTTGCCCTTGATTTTGTTTTCTCATTTAATCTTTACTTAAATAAATGGGATGATAACAGTAATTTCAAAGAATTGAATTTTCAAATTTGATTTACTACACAAGAACAGAATCATAACCGTCAAAAACTTAGATCTAACGAGAATTCATTTAATAAAATCATAACCGTCAGAAATTAGATGCTTACAAAAAAATCAAACCAAAATCATAATAAAAAGAACAATTTCATCGTTGAAAAATTAAGGTGTATAAAGAACAATCTCTATTGATTACATTAGCCAAAAAAAAAATCGAAATTTATTTTCTCTACATCTTAAAATTTGTTTCTCTAAACTTAGAAATGAAATTGGTTGTGTAATGAAACTGAAGTTGCAAAATATTTGTTTGTCAAACTTCTTCTATTAATTTATTTGACAATCAAAAAACAAAGAACAATATGAGAAAACAACCACAATGAGTACTCCAAAAAAGAAGGTAACAATGGCGGAAGGAGAAGATTAACATGGCTTAGTCATTTGGCTGATAAGTCATTCAAATGCTCAAAATCCTTCCACCTGTTGACCATGCATGTGAGGCCATCGTATGATTCTATATATTGAGGGTGACTTAATTGATATACTCCCATTTTGTAGATCACTATGTAGCCATTGATATAACATGTATATATGTTTTCTAAATTTGACGTGGGTAAATCGATAGATTGAAATGATGTCAGTGGATAGGACTTGCGCTACGCCGAAGCATTATACTCCTATAGCATTACATTACCCTTTCTTAATTAGGGCCGCGTGTGAGAGCTAAGGGAAAAGTTATCCAACTCGGGTGGGTGTCACCAGCACGTGCATAGCATGTGCGATTTGCTTGTACTGAAAATAATAATTGGGCGGCGTCTGACCTGGGATACTACCTCTCACCGTACATATTTGTTCCCCACACAAAAAATTCTGGCTTGGGGAAGCCAATGTTTCTTGCAACACTAAATCAAAGCCATTTCCTTTGATATATGCACACTATTATGAATAAATTACGAACCTAGAATTTTCAGTCACCTACAGTTCAATACAGAAAAGAGAAGATAAATTATTTTCAAATGAAATTCAGCCCAAACATACCTGAAGAACAAAAGTGAGGTTTCTTTTGATATCTTCTCCTCTTTCCCATAAGTACTATCGATTTTTCTTTAATTTTACAAATAATAAGATACAAATAAAATACTAAACAAATCTGAAATTTGGGATTTTATTAATAAAACTTTATGGTATTGCTATCTTGATGCAGTGAACAACGGTAATCCTCCATTGTTCCTACGGTTATTAAAAAAAAATAAATAAAAAAATCAGATTCATTTCTTATTGGACCCTAAGCTTCCTTAGATTAAAAAAGCCCATTACATTACACCAAATCGACGGTCCTTATAGTATATCCATCCTTAAAACGTGGCATAATCTCAATAATGAAGTATCAACTATGTTACACATGCGCAACATCAAAATTCTCTTTTATCTTCAAAAAAAATTATTCCCAAAATTCATACCCACAGAGAAATCATGGCTGCTTCATCTTCATCTTCTCTGATCCATTTCCCAAATCTCACCACAACACGTGTCATTCATTCAAGCAGACATCTCTCCCTACAGTACAAACCACAATCATCATCAGCAGCAGGAGCCAGTAGTCTGAGTTACCAATCTAAAATAACCTCAAGAAGAAATTTGAGAGCAATTGAAAAAGGAAAAGAAGAAAATTCAGCAACAACAAAATTTGAAAATGTTGAAGGAGGAGAAGAATTGAAGAAAGAAGCATTAGAAGTTGAAGATCAATTGGGTGCAGAAATTAGAGAAGCCATGAAGGTGAAGAAGGAGGAGGAGGAGAAAGAGAATGTGAATTACTGGGATGGAGTTATAGAAGAGATTAAAGAAATTGAATGGCCAGTATTTAGTAAAGTATTAGGAACTACTGGTGTAGTTATTGGTGTTATTGCTGGATCAAGTGTTGTGTTGCTTACTGTTAATGCTTTATTAGCTGAATTCTCTGATCAGGTTTTTGCTGGTAGAGGTGTTCAAGATTTCTTTGGTTAAATCATCTACTTTTTGTTATTGCCATTGTTATTCTTCTTGCTGTTTCAACATATACATATTTGGAATTTTTCATTCTTTGTTGCATTGTCTTGGAATTCATCAAAATGTCTGTCCCAAAAATCTGAAACTAAGTGATGCAATTTAGCATTAGCAATAGCATTCTCTTTTTTGTTCTTTCATTGTCCTTTGTATCATTTTCCTGCACTTATTTGCCCAGTTCTCCCATAAATGTTAAGTACCTAAAAAGTATGACCACCTATCTTATATGCTCAATTTTCCAATAAACATGAGTCAATCATAGGATGCACACACTTTTGGTTACACTCTGCGCACTCTCTTGAGTGGAAATCAAACTTACTTGTATTTGTCATGATGGCTCAGATGATGTTGGATGCTCATGTAATTCCACGGTGGTAAGAACTAGCTGATTACTGTGTTACTGAGTAAAAGCTCAATGCTAATTTATGTGCTTAAAAAGGAGTATTAAGCTCAACGCTAAGTTATGTGCTTAAAAAGATGTTCTGCAACACATTAGATGTGTAGGCATTGAGCCACACTGGCTTTAAGGTTTCTGTGTAACAACATCTTCTTTGATGTTGCGTCAGGAGATTCTTCATTTGGTATTCATGTGTCATAGAATTTACACTGCAGACCATCCTCAAAATTCTAATCTGGATATTGACACTCGCGTTACTTCCAAGAGAATACACTTCGCTGATAAATTGTTTAAGTCTGGTCAAATTTTGCCACTTGTAGTATTTCTTTACATGTTACAGTAAAGTGTAGTCTGATATGTTCCAGCTTGGACACATCCAACTGAAGTGGCATCTATTGGTATTTCCTCACTGGTAAGGTGTATCTCATCATTTTTCTATTCTATGACAGTGTGTTCTATTTCTTTAAGTTTTAGAGCAGTACTACACGGTATGTCAAATCCAAGTTCTTGCACATTGCTGTCTTTTTTATGCATCAGTACTACACAAAGCTCTTCATGCAAACTGCCACGCTCGCTGTTTCTTGTTTGTTACAGTTTAGGGAACCCTTCAACGTTTTGTCCCTTGTAAAGAGCCAGCTGGGTGATGGGATTCATGCCTACTGTCGTACTTCTCATGCCCAACTTGCTGGAGAAAATGGGTAAGATTATCATAAACTTAATTTGACTTCTTTCTCATGTGCACCCAGCACACTTGTAACATCCTTCGAGATTGCCTCTCAAACACAAAAATTCCGTCCTGTCTCCGTAGCCGTCTGTCTCAAATGTTTGGTTTTGATCTTGGTGTTTGTTGTATCCCATATTAGACTGTTAGTGTGGGCTAGAAGTTGCCAGGGTCTCCGATAAATGGCAGATGTGATTGTGGTTCTGAGTTTGTCTTACCAATTTAAAAAATGCTCGTAGTAACCCATTAAATTGTTTGTTACTCTTTATTGTCATTTTCCAGATCCTGAAGGTATGAATAGATCTTAAGAAAGGAGAAACCAAGAAGTTTTTCTTTGGCCAACTTATTATCCAAGAAGTGGTTGCGACCGCCGCACTTGACCCTTGCCGCAATCAACCTGAAATACATTGATTATTTTGTGTATGCACTTAAACTACATTTAGCACTGCTTGTGGCGGTGCTGGGAGTGGGAATGTTGGGCTTATTTCTTTTTCTAATTTTGTATGTGAAGATATTTGGTACGCTTTTGCTAAAAGGTACATAACCTCTAAAAGGTAAGCATACTCGTTCGTTGTTTGATCATGTTATTGGTAATTTCTCCTCCACACTTGCAGGCTGGAAAAGGAATTTATCGCTGTTCATCATGAAATCCCATGCTGGTAGGACTGTTTCAATACAATCTGTTTTAGCTTGAATCTCTGTCTACTTCATGGCTGCTCATGAGATCATTTTGGTGGGGGCATAACCATAACCAGAAGAAGCTTCACTTCATAAGATGGGAGAAGTTTAACAAGTCTAAATGGGATGGTGGTTTAGGCATCAGGGTCTCTTGAGTGTATGAATAAGTCAATGATATTGGTAAGGTGGTTTGGAGGTTCTTAACTGGTGGAGATGCTCTTCGGGTCAACATCCTCAAAGCAAAATATCTGCATAATAGCTCCTATTGGAACTGCAAAAAGAAGAACTATGCCACTGCAAGATGGAGAAGGATGCTGTCTGTTCATGACAAAATTAGAGATGGATGTAACTAGTTTGTTTCCACTGGCCAGTCAACTAAAATCTGAGTGGAAGAAAAAGTTGTCAGCTTTCATTCATTGTGAAAGCTTCAAAGTAGGTCCTCTTTGCTTCTCCAATCGACTGTAGAAGCTTATCTTCAATAAAAAATTCAATGAAGTTCTCTAGGACTGGCTGAAAGAGGAAAAAGGTCTTTATACCTGCCGGGCTGTGTTATTTATGGTCTATATGGAAGAATCGAAATAGATCATCTTTTCTCCATACCTGCTCGATTGAGCTGTATTATATATGGTCTACATGGAAGAATCAAAATAATATCATTTTTCAAAAGGTGAAGTTCAATGTTCTGAAAACTATCAATGAGGCTCAGAGGTTGGTGGATGGTTTTCACAGAAGTGAAAGCTTGAATCATCACTCCACCATGAATAGCAGTGAGGATCAAGAATGAAGAGTGGAGACCCCCTAGTGAAGACTGGATAAAAATAACTGTCGATGGGCAATGCACAAGTATACATCAGCAGGTGCTGCGGTTGCCTATGACCATGAAGGGGGTTACAAAGGTGCTGAAGCAAATCTTTGGTAGAAACTGACCCTCTGGTGGTTGAGGCTCACGCTTTCTGCAAAGGTATGAATTTTGCAAAATCTCAAGCTTTTCGAAATATCTTTAGTCAGATTGTGAATATTCTCTCTCAGAAATCCTCAACTTTCCAGCCAACTCTGTGGCACATAACCTCGCAAAATATGCTGCTACTCATGGCATTGCCAATAGGTGGCTTTCTTCTCCTCCCTCTTTTCTGTTGTGCACGCTGTGCCTTGAGTTTTCCTGTACTTTTTTTTTTTTTTTTTTTTTTTGTCTGTTTCCTAGCAAAAATAAAATAAAGAAATAAATCAGGTTTGTTTTATAAGTCTGGCTTTGTTTTTTTTAATGTGAAGCGCTTTATTCTTCTCATATGAAAGTCAAAAAGTTACACTTGAGTTTTAAGGATCAGTTTGGACCGTTAAGATCGTGGGATCTAAAGGCTCACATATTCCATTTTACCTATAAATATTCAAGTCAGCTGAATCAAATTTGAGAACCAAAAACAAAATGGACTACTTCACGTCTCTTGCTCTTATCCTTCCGGCCATTTTCATTTTTCATCTACTCTACAGACGATATCGACCATCTTCCGGCAGCCTCCACCTTCCACCATCACCACCAAAACTTCCAATCATCGGCCACCTCCACCTCGTCTCCGACATGCCACATCACTCGTTCTCTAAACTCGCTCAGAAACACGGTCCAATTATGTATCTCCAACTCGGACAAGTTCCTACTCTAGTCGTTTCATCGGCAAAACTAGCTCAAGAAATTCTTAAAACACACGATCACGTTTTCTCAAACCGGCCACAAATTATTGGAGCTCAGTATCTTTCTTTCGGCTGTACTGATATAACGTTCTCACGTTACGGTCCTTATTGGCGACAAGCAAGAAAAATATGTGTTACCGAGTTACTGAGTCCAAAACGAGTTAATTCTTTTCATCTCATTCGCAATGAAGAAGTCGATATATTAATCGATTCGATATCGAAATTATCAGGATCAGAAGTAGATATGAGTGAAAAGTTCTTTGTTTTAGCTAATGATGTTTTATGTCGAGTCGCATTTGGGAAGCGTTTCATTAGTGATGACGAGTCCAATCGGTTACCCAAAGTGTTGACTGTCACACAAGAATTGTTTTCTGGGTTTAGTATTGCTGATTTCTATCCTGGGTTAGAATGGATTAACTCAGTCACCGGGTTAAAGAAAAAATTGTTGAAGAATTTGAGTGATTTAAGATCGGTTTGTGATGAAATAATATCAGAACACATGAATCGGGATAACAATCAGAATAAAACGGCCGGTGGTGGTGGTGGTGGTGGTCTTATTCCGGTGCCGGATAGAGAAGATTTCGTCGATGTTTTATTGAGGGTGCAAAAATCCGGCGACTTAGAAGTTCCAATTACGGATGATAATCTGAAAGCTCTTGTTCTGGTAATTACTTTCTTTTCCTCCGTTTTTGTTTTTGTTCGACAAGTGGTTTACATGCAACGTAAAATGACAAATGCTAGTCAAAATTTGGACATGTTTAGTATTCGTAATCAATTTGTGTTCGTATATATTTGAAAGACGCTGCTAGAACAGGATTACCAAATTCAAATTATCAGCTCAATAGATTTAATAGCGATGATTGTTTTGTTTAATAAGATTGAATAACCCGTGTAATAATAAAAATTGTGCGAAGAAAAAAATATCTCTAGACCAGAAAAGGATATCCCTCTACTCAAATCGTAAGTTCATAATTGAGTTACTTGCCCCAAACGTATTCAGCTTTAGAATTCATTGTTCATTCACAGTCCATGTTAGACAATAACCCGACGCACACTCCAGATTCAAAATTCAGGACTGGCATTTTGTCAGCATGATAAATGTGAATGATGATAAGTCCCTCTACTCCAGATTAATGGGGTACCATTTTGTTTAGGAGTGTAGCAATATACATACAAAAAAATCAATTGCCTTTGGGTTGGTACACCCCCAAATAAAATGTACCCCATTAACAGCCTTGACAACTTTGCCCATCACGGACGGTGGACAAGTCTATCCCTACGTTACATCAAAATCATTGTTCTCTATCTTATATATATTCTGATACTTTGATTTGATGCATTACATAAACATAAAATGTGCACGTATCTAACATGGTTCGAGTGTGATGTTTTTGTCATATACTATTTGTGCTTTTTTCTTTTTCATTCTTTTGAGGATAAATGATGTCTTATCTCTCAGTGGTTGGATATGATACTGTCAGATCAAAAATATTAGAGCAGTGCGCGAGCAAAATAAAATTCCTTTATCGGTTGCTAGAAAAATAATCGTGTATGCTAACATTGAGATATGTTGTGTGTTTAACAGGACATGTTTGTTGCTGGAACTGATACAACATCAGCAACACTAGAATGGACATTCACAGAATTAAGCAGGCATCCAGACATTATGAAGAAAGCTCAAGAAGAAGTAAGAAATGCAGTTGGACCCAAAGGATTAGTTGAGCTCAACCATCTTCCACAGCTTAACTATATGAGAGCTGTCATCAAAGAAACCTTCCGTATACACCCACCTGTACCTCTCTTGGTTCCTCGTGAGTCTATGGAGGACTGTAAGATCGATGGGTACGATATACCAGCAAAGACGCGTGTACTAATAAACACCTATGACATCGGTAGAGACCCGTCATCGTGGTCTAACCCACTTGAGTTCAAGCCTGAGAGATTTATGGTTGAAAGCGGTGGCAGAGACATTGATGTCAAGGGCCATCAAGATTTTGATTTACTTCCTTTTGGTGGTGGTAGGAGAGGTTGTCCTGGATACTCTTTTGCGCTTGCAACAATTGAGCTCACTTTGGCCAGGTTGATGTATCATTTTGATTGGTCAATGCCTGTTGGGGTTCGTGCTGAGGATGTGAATCTCGATGAAATATTCGGATTAGCCACTAGGAAGAAAACTGCACTGATTCTTGTACCAACCATGAATAAAGATTACATGTGTGATAGTCAAGGTCCTCAAGGACAATGAATCATGTCGTTGGTGTTAAAAGAAAATCCTTGAGCTATTGGAGTGAAATGTGTGTTGTATACTTGTATTAAAATTATCTGTTTACTTTTTGTTTTTGTTTTTTTTGATTGGCAAAGAAAATTTATTGATCACAAAATAGAGGTTATAAAGGCTATACCACCATAGTCATAATACAAGACAAAAAGAAAAATGAAAAGAATGGTAACAAACTACCAAACTATGCATGATTAAAGTAGATATTACACCAATCTGTCATGACAATAGAAGAGTTTACTGAATCAAACTCTTTAACTGCTAATGCTCAAGTGAACAAGCAGAAGATAGATTTATTGACAACTCCAATGACATTGCTCTTTTTACCAGAAAAAACTCTTGCATTCCTCACCTTCCAGATGCTCCAGATTATAGCCACATGAACAAGATTCCAAACTGCCAAACCAGCTGCATAATGTTGGGAAAGCTGCCAAGCCTGAAGAGAAGAAATAATATCCTTGTGCATACACTAAAACCACTTCAGCTTACTTAGGAAGTTATCCCAAACCTCTCTAGCAAAGGAACAGTGAAGTAGAAGATGATCACTAGATTCACAACAATTACAGAACACACAAGTTGCATGGACTTTAATACCTCTTCTTCTCAAAAGATCTCTAGTCGGAAGTCTACCATAAGCAATTATCCACAAGAAGAAGCCAATTTTTGGTGGACATTTAAGATTCCAAATAAAAGTAAAGATAGAGTTGTTTCGAACAATACCATTCTCCATAGACATTTGATCATAAGCAGATTTAACTGTGAAAGACTTTCCTTTTGTAAGAGAGCATCGTTAACTCATCTTCAACACCAAAATTTAACCTAAAAGAAGAGAGGTCTGAAATAAGAAGTAAATACTCAGTTCTTGTAGCAGGATTTAGTCTTGAGGGGACTTGAAGATTCCATGAATAATCAGGACCATCTGAATTACAAATATCTGGAACAGAAAGATGCTTAGCTCTTGATAAAGCATACAAATTAGGATAAGTAGTCTTAATAGGATGATGATAAATCCAGTTGTCATCCCATAACCTAACAGAAGCACCATTGTTAACTTTGAACTTGAAAAATTTCAAAACAAAGTCCTTATATTTCATAATTGCTCTCCAGACAGATCTCCCATAAGTGCATTTTGGGGGTTTTGGAATCCATTGAGCACCATCACAACTATATTTCTCAGCAACAATTTTCTTCCAGAGTGCATCATTCTCAACAGCAAATCTCCATGTCCATTTTGAAAGCAAAGCTTTGTTCATCTGTTTCAATCTTTTTATCCCAAGTCCACCAAACTTTTTTCTTCTGCATAGTGCTCTCCATTTCTCCTGATGAATTTTCTTTCTTCCCTTGTTGTCATTCCACAAGAAATCTCTCATGATTTTTTCTAGTTTCTTTAAGATTGAGGCAGGCATCTCAAAAAGAGACATATAGTAGATATGAAGACTGTTAAGAACACTATTTATCAAAGTGACTTTACCTGCTCTTCAAAGTACAATCTTCTTCCGTCCTGCAAGTTTAGCCATGAATTTATCAATGATCTTGTCCTACTTAGCAACACCACCACATTTGTCTCCTAAAGGTAGACCCAGGTAAGTGGTTGGCAAAGTACCATTGTAACAACCTAAAATAGAAGAAAATGCAGATAAATCCTCATCATAAGCAACACCAAAAATTTGTCTCTTAACAAAATTAATCTTCAAACTTGTAAGCATCTCAAAGGATAAAAGAATTAATCTCAAATTCTTAACTTGTTCAGCATCAGCATCAAGAAAAATAAGTGTGTCATCTGCATATTGCAAATGACTAACCACAATTCCATAAATTTTAGTTTGAAATTTAGATAAAAGACCCTCCTCCTGAGCTTTTTTGATCATAAAAGTTAAGGCTTCACCAACTAGTAAGAACAGAAAAGGTGAAATTGGGTCACTTGGTCTGATTCCTTTGTTGCTTTTAAAGTAACCAGTTGCACTTCCATTCACAAGAACTAAGAATCTTACAAATTCTACACAACATTTAATCCAGCTCCTCCACTTTTCACCAAAACCCATCAGCTTGAACATAACATATATGAAGTTCCAATTCACATGATCAAAGGCCTTCTCAAAATCAACCTTGCGTAAAAGACCTGGCTTCCCACTCCTAATTCTAGAATCTATCAGTTCATTAGCTATTAAAACACCATCAAGAATCTGTCTCTTATTAACAAAAGCTGATTGTTGTTGAGAAATAATAAAAGGAAGTGAAAAAGCGGGGGTCTAACAACCTCACCCAATATTTCGCTTAGGCAATCTGTATGGACAAACTCCAATATAATTCCAAGAGAATCAACTAGACAGTCGGACTCAATCATTGGAAATATATCCAAGAGTTGTATCTCTGTTTCACAATATAATCAGCAAATCAAACAGATAGAAATCCGCGAGCCTGATTATTATGTGAAACAACTTGAACGGTACCAAAGACCAATGCTCAAGTGTAAATCAATTTATATCAACAACCAAATGTTGGATTATCTAATTGATTGAACTACGCACAACCTGTGATATTTAAATTATATAAACAAATATAATGCGAAAAAGAAATAACACAGACACCATAAATTTTGTTAACGGGGAAACCACAAATGCATAAAACCCCCGGGACCTAGTCCATATTTGAACACCACACTGTATTAAGACGCTACAGACACTAGCCTACTCCAAGTTAATTTCGGACTGGAATGTAGTTGAGCCCTAACCAATCTCACACTGATCAAGGTACAGTCGCGTCCTTACGCCTCTGAATCCCAGCAGGACTTTACGCACTTGATTCCCTTAGCTGATCTCACCCACAACTAAGAGTTGCTACGAACCAAATTCGAAGACTTGATAAACCAATCTGTCTCATACAGAAAAGTCTATTGAATAGATAAATCTGTCTCCCGCAGAAATACCTATGAGTTTTGTTCCGTCTTTTGATAAATAAAGGTGAACAGGAACCAATTGATACACCGAACTTATATTCCTAATGAACAACCTAGTAATATCAACCACCTCACAATAATCTTAATCATATAGTAGCGAAACAAGATATTATGGAATCACAAACGATGAGACGAAAATGTTTGTGACTACTTTTTATCTTGCCTATCGGAGATTAAATCTCGAGCAAATATTAGAGAAGATAGTACTCAATCACGATAGAATACAACAAGATCTGAACACGCAACTACAGAGAAAATAGTTAGGTCTGGCTTCACAATCCCAATGAAGTCTTTAAGTCGTTAACCTATAATGGTTTTAGAAAAACCTAGGTTAAAGGAGAATCGACTCTAGTCGCAACTAGTATCACACATGAGGTGTGGTGATTAGGTTTCCCAGTTGCTAGAGTTCTCCCTTATATAGTCTTTAAATCAGGGTTTGCAATCAATGTTACCTTAATAACAAAGCATTCAACATTTACCGTTAGATGAAAACCTGATTAGACTCAAGCTAATATGGGTAACCGTACCTAAACGTGTACACCTTGTTGGCTCAACAATAGTTAACCGAAGTTAGCCATATGAACACTTTCATATCAACCTTGGTCATCTTAACACAACTAGTTCAAATGACTCAAATGAAACTAGTTATAGAGTTTTTCAATTGTTTATATTCTCATAGAAATATATAAGACACAATTGAAGCAAAATCGATTTTTGATTCACTCAAATGAATTCATGAACATTATAGCCACGGTTTGCAAAAGATTGCATTCTTTATTATATAAATGTATTAGTTCATGAACAAACCGATTTTAGAACATAAACTACTCAAGTATGCAAACGGGTACGCATACCTAAGTGGTCGGACTTGGTTTGGGTTCGCCAGTATGGAACGGGTACGCATACCTCCAAACTTAGTTGAATTCCCGGACTTGAACTTACGTCGGTACGCATACGGGTATGCATACTAAGTTCCCGGACTTTAAACTAACCAACCAGTACGCATACGGGTATGCATACTATGATTCCCGGACTTGGAATAACTTGCAACAGTTAGCATACAAGTACGCATACTGTGATATATCCAATCATGGTTAATTATTCTAAACTCCCATTTCAATCATTGAAACATTCTTAGAAGACGGAAATAACAGTCTCACACAAACTATTAGCTTCAAAGAAATTTTCAAGTGATCGATAGATAAATACGAAACATTCCGAGTCTACATCAAATGACTGTCTCACACAAATCATGTAAGATATTACCAGGCGATTTTCACATGATCAGGCATCTTTTGACTTTCGTCAATAATATAAGAAGAACTTGGTTAAAGCGAAAGCTTACCAACACATATTTCGAGAAATATGTAAGCGAGTTAAATTCAGCTGGAAATATCAAATGTGTATAATCAAAGTCTATATAGCTATACGACTTTTTTCTCAAATAGGAGATAGAGTAGATAGACTTTTGAGTGATAGATTAGTTCAAGTCTCCACATACCTTTTATTGATGAAGTTCCACAAGATCCCCTTAGTAGTTCTTCGTCTTCAATCGATGAACGCCGTGAAGTCTAAAGCTCAACTACACTTTCTATCATAATCCGAGACTTAGCTATAAGTAGACTAGAAATCAAGACTTATAGTTTTTTACAACTAAACTTGACAAACAAGCTTGAGATAGCAACGCTTGCGAGTTCGACCGAGCAGTGCTCTAACAATCTCCCCCTTTGTCAATTTTAGTGACAAAACTATCAATACATATGGATTACAAAATAAATAAACTTTATAGCTTCTCATCCAAATGCTTGATTTCCTTGGTTCTTCAATATTACTCGAAATCTTCATCACTTCCAAGTACTCCAGTGATTCTGAATGTGTTCAACTCAGCATCATAGTTATTGAAGATCCGTAGCTATAACAATGAGAAAACAGTAGCTCTCAATCATTGTTATACAGTGTCATAGTATTATTACACGACATCAAAGTCCAATCGCATCATAACTTTGACAACAATACTATGGTGATATGTATCACTCCCCCTTAGTCAATACTTCATCTCACAATGAAAACCACTCCCCCTTACAGAATGATCCGTAAAACATATGTATTTGTAGTGTGAACTACACAATAATTCTCCCCCTTTTTGTCAATATAAATTGGCAAAGGTACGAAAATTAGCGGGATCATAATGAAATTCTCATAGAGATACTTCATGACTAAAAGAGAACATATCAACTTTGTTTCTATGATTTCTCATAGTCGAAACTTAGTGTATTCATCAAGGAGTTTATAAAGATACAAGAAAACTCCTACAATATTCCACAACCGCACTCCCCACAAAGATTTAGCAATTAAGCACAAGTTCAATTAAGAACTCCCCCCCATAAAATGTCATTCCCGAAAGAACAACAAGAGCGACCTTACTTTTACAAGAAAATAAGGATTTCTTTGGACATTAACAAATTACATGAAACATGAATTTGTATCCAGAAAACTCAATTAAATTAACCACAAAAGAACCCATGATTAATTTAATCGGAAACGCTCAACATAAGAGAACTTACGGAGCCGCACAATACTTTCACATAGAAGTGGATCAGGGAAAGATCAATACTGCGGAATATTCAAAGATTCATTCTATTTTCATCAATATTTGTATAATGATACCATAGACTTGTAATCAAAAGTTCTTCTATTTTCCATCAATATTTGCATAAAGACATATAATAGACTTAACTTTTGATATATGTAGGACAATCATAGTTCACAGATGCAAACACTCATATCCCATAACAATTTTTTTTACAATATATAAAACCAATAAAGATTAATACTACAAAATCTTCTTCCAAATAAACTTTAGAATTTAAATAAATAAATCTAAAAACATTGCAAGATGAAAATCGTTAGAAATAGCTATGTGTACTCACAATAATTGCTATTCCAAACCCTAGTTATCCTTCTTAAAACACAAGAATAAATTCTCATAAGAAGTTTCCTAGACATTAAGACCTTTGAAGAATTCTTTATCGTCCCCGAACTCCTTGTCGTCAACAGCCATTGGAACATAAGGTTCATGAAGAAATGAGTCAATTCCGACAAACCTTCTTGACTGATGCCGAACCAGGGCCTTCTGAATTTCAAGAGTCCTAAAAACAATAGCCTTTATTTGCTGTATCTCCTTTCTTGTTTCCTTCAACTCTTCAAGAACACCATAAAACTTCTGAAGATTTGAAGGGACAACCCTTGGTTTCCTCACATTCCTCATTTTTCTTTTCAAGGAAGAGGGAACCGGATACTTATATTTTTCCTTCATGATTGATGGCTTAACAATCATACTAACCTATTTTCCATCAGAAGTCATAATGCTTGGAGTCTCCATACAAATATGGGTTTGTGAGAGAAATTCACAAAGCAAGCTCTACAAGCAAACTTGTGATAAAAAGAGATTTTCAAGAAAGGAAAAAAGAATGTAGGGTTACGGAACTTTTATACAAAGTAAGAATATTCACGTACGCACAACTCAAAAACCTAAAGAAGACCGAATTTTCGATTTTACCCCCCTTTTTTTTAAAGAACAAACAAGGAAACCTCTTTTCAATACCAATACAGGATATGAAAAGATAAACCAAAAAAAAAATAAAAAAAAAATCTTTATTTTAAGACCTGAAGGTGCTTAACTCTTGTGTCTTTGGAAAGAGTTCCTAAAATCCTCTTTCATAGAATATTTAGACCATGTTGTTTTTTGTAGTGGTCTAACATTTTCTTTAGAAATTAACTTCTTTGGAGAGGAGTTGAGTTTACATACCTCAGACGACTTCTGAACAAGTTTAAGCTTATTTGCTAATCGATTTTCTCTCCGTTGAAGTTTGTTGACATATCTAACTTTATGCTTGTACTTGAAACAACTAGAGAGTTCGTGACCCTTAATAGTACAGTAAGAACATGTCAAAGTGGAGGATGGTTCATACACCATAGCGGAGTAAGCTGCTAGATAAATTGTGGTACCTGAAATATTAGAAATAGAATTTCCAGTAGACAGAGAAAAATCCATTTCATCCTCCAAAATAGTTGAAGAAGTTTCTCCAGGACAAATATCAAGATTGATGTGAGTATTGCTACAATTATCAAAATCAATATTATCAGAAAGGAGCTCAACACTTGATTTTTCATCTTCATTTGGATCATAGTGATCAGAAATTTCGTTAAGAGTTGCAGCAAGACCTTTGTTTCCAGTGTATTTTCTACGATTTGGACACTCATTAGCAAAATGACCAAAACCTTTATACATGAAGCACTGAGGCATATCCTCATCATCAGTGTCGACTGTATCCCTGTTTTTAGGAGAAACGCGGTCATGAGGTTTAACTGATGATCTAGGATCATCTCTGACAAACCGTTTACTTCTCTTCAAAAGAAGATCTATAAACTATCTTGTGATCTTATCAATATCTTCATCAGACGAATCAGTCTCAATAGGATCATCCACAGAGTTGCCAACACATTTACTTTTGTCAAGCAATTTTATGTTCTTTTGTGATTTAAAAGCAATATCCTTTTCAGGTTTAGATGTATGCTCATGATCAAAGATCTTTAACTTCCCAACCAGAGTATTTCTGGATAAAGTATTAAGGTTATTTCCTTCAACTATGGCATGTTTCTTAGAATCGTATTTGGCTGGCAACGATCTGAGAATTTCATCACAATGTCCTTTTCAGGAATAGTCTTACCCAACCCAAAAGATGCATTAATAATTTCAGACACTTTGTGATTAAACTCATCAAATGAATCTTCTTCAGCCATACGAAGGTTTTCCCAATCATAATTTAGGTTTTGAATCCTAGCTTCCTTTTCAGAGGTATTCCTTTTTAAGATATCCCACACATCTTTAGACCGAGTGCACGTAGTCACATGGTGCTGAAGATCTAGGGTAATGACATGAATGATAACATTTAAATCGTCAGAATTTTGCTTTGCAACGAGAATCTCGTTAGGTTCATATCTACCAATATCCTTTGCAATAGAGACACCGTCTACTGTAACCATTGGAGGATCATAGCCATTAACAAAATAAACCCATGATTGAAAATCACGCGCTTGAAGAAAGGCACACATAGAAATTTTCCACCATAAGTAATTTGAGTCATCAAAGACTGGTGGTACGTTTACAGAGATAGCACTTCTGTCCATAGAGTCAGATCGCTACAAACACAGACTTATGAGGTCTTAAACGTGTTTGCTTGCTCTGACACTAATTGAAAAAGCGGGGGTCTAACAACCTCACCTAATACTTCGCTTAGGAAATCTTTATGGACAAACTCTAATATAATTCCAAGGGAATCAACTAGAAAGTCAGACTCAATCAATGGAAATATATCCAAGAGTTGTATCTCTGTTTCACAATATAATCAGCAAATCAAACAGATAGAAATCCGCGAGCCTGATTATTATGTGAAACAACTTGAATGGTACCAAAGACCAATGTTCAAGTGTCAATCAATTTATATCAACAACCAAAGGTTGGATTATCTAATTGATTGAACTACGCACAACCTGTGATATTTAAATTATATAAACAAATATAATGCGAAAAAGAAATAACACAGACACCAGAAATTTTGTTAACGAGGAAACCGCAAATGCAGAAAAACCCCGGGACTTAGTCCAGATTTGAACACCACATTGTATTAAGCCGCTACGGACACTAGCCTACTCTAAGTTAACTTCGGCTGGAATGTAGTTGAGCCCTAACCAATCTCACACTGATCAAGGTACAATCATATTCCTTACGCCTCTGAATCCCAGCAGGATTATACGCACTTGATTCCCTTAGATGATCTCACCCACAACTAAGAGTTGCTACGACCCAAAGTCGAAGACTTGATAAACCAATCTGTCTCACACAGAAAAGTCTATTGAATAGATAAATCTGTCTCCCACAGAAATACCTATGAGTTTTGTTCCGTCTTTTGATAAATAAAGGTGAACATGAACCAATTGATACACCGGACTTATATTCCCGAAGAACATGCTAGTAATATCAATCACCTCACAATAATCTTAATCGTATGGTAGCAAAACAAGATATTGTGGAATCACAAACGATGAGACGAAGATGTTTGTGACTACTTTTTATCTTTCTTATTAGAGATTAAATCTCGAGTAAATCTTAGAGAAGATAGTACTCAATCACGATAGAATACAACAAGATCTGAACACGCAACTACATAGAAAATAGTTGGGTCTGGCTTCACAATCCCAATGAAGTCTTTAAGTCGTTAACCTATAATAGTTTACAAAAAAACCTAAGTTAAAGGAGAATCGACTCTAGTCACAACTAGTATCACACAGGAGGTGTGGTGATTAAGTTTCCCAGTTGCTAGAGTTCTCCCTTATATAATCTTCAAATCAGGGTTTGCAATCTACATTACCTTGGTAACAAAGCATTTAATATTCACCGTTAGATGAAAACCTGATTAGACTCAAGCTAATATCTTTCAATCGTTAGATCGAACTTAGCTTGTTACACACAAATGAAAAGTGACTTCATTTAGATATGGGTAAACGTACCTAAACGTGTACACCTTGTTGGCTCAACAATAGTTAACCGAAGCTAGCCATATGAACACTTTCATATCTACCTTGTTCATCTTAACACAACTAGTTCAAATGACTCAAATGAAACTAGTTATAGAGTTGTTCAATTGTTTATATTCTCATAGAAGTATATAAAACACAATTGAAGCAAAATCGATTTTTGATTCACTCGAATGAATATATGAACATTATAGCCACGGTTTGCAAAAGACTGCATTCCTTATTATATAAATGTATTAGTTCATGAACAAACCGATTTTAGAACATAACCTACTCAAGTATGCAAACGGATACGCATACCTAAGTGGCCGGACATGGTTTGGGTTCGCCAGTATGTGAACGGGTATGCATACCTCCAAACTTAGTTGAATTCCCGGACTTGAACTTACGCTGGTACGCATACGGGTATGCATACTAAGTTCCCGGACTTTCAACTAACAAACCAGTACGCATACGTGTATGCATACTATGGTTCCCGGACTTGGAATAACTTGCAACAGTTAGCATACAAGTACACATACTGTGCTATATCCAATCATGGTTAATTGTTCTAAACTCCCATTTCAATCATTGAAACATTCTTAGAAGACGACAATAACTGTCTCACACAAACTATTAGCTTCAAAGCAATTTTCAAGTGATCGATAGATCAATACGAAACATTCTGAGTCTACATCGAATGACTGTCTCACACAAATCATGTAAGATGTTACCAGGCGATTTTCACATGATCATCTTTTGACTTTCGTCAAGAATATAAGATGAACTTGGTCAAAGAGAAAGCTTACCAACACATATTTCGAGAAATATGTAAGCTAGTTAAACTCAGCTCGAAATATCAAATGTGTATAGTCGAAGTCTATATAGCTATACGACTTTCGTCTCAAATAGGAGATAGAGTAGATAGACTTTTGAGTGATAGATGAGTTCAAGTCTCCATATACCTTTTGTTGATGAAGTTCCACAATCTCCCCTTAGTTGTTCTTCGTCTTCAATCGATGAACGTCGTGAAGTTTAAAGCTCAACTACACTTTCTATCCTAATCTGAGACTTAGCTATAAGTAGACTAGAAATCAAGACTTATAGTTTTGACAACTAAAATTGACAAACAATTTTGAGATAACAGCGCTTGCGAGTTCGAACGAGCAGTGCTCTAACAGGAAGAGTGAGTTTAAACCTTTCAGTAAGAATTTTAGAGACAATTTTGTAAGCACCATTAATAAGACTTATTGGTCTCAGATCTTTAATCTCCTCATTACAGTCTTTCTTTGGAATCAAGGTAATAAAAGTATTCTTTAGTCTCCAATCAAGAAAACCTTTACCTTGTAATTATTTGAGAATGTTGAGAAAGTTATCTTTAAGAATATCCCAGCAAATGGTGTAGAATCTGATTGGAAACCCATCTGGCGCTGGGCTTTGTACTGACCAAGTAACTTAATTAAAGCAATAGACTCCTCTTGATCAATATCTCTCTCTAACCAAGAACACATCTGCTCAATAATCTGATTAAACTACATACCTTCAGCTGTAACAATTATTTGTTGTTGTGATTGAAAAATATTTTGAAAGAATTCCACAATGTCATTTTTAATTTCATCCACATCATTAGTAATATCACCATTCACGTTTATGGAACCAATGTAGCTCCTCCTCTTCCTATCATTAGCAAGTATGTGAAAGTACTTTATATTTTTTCAAAATCCTTGAAATGAGTCACTCTGCTTCTACTTCTCCATTTTTCAGCTCTGATGATGCTTAAATTACAGTATTCCTGTCTTGTTTTAGCTCTCTCCTCCCATTGTGAGTCAGTAAGACCATTATTAGCATGATCCACAGCATCCAGATCAATAAATATATCCTCTAGCTCCTCAAGTCTTCTATCCACCTTTCCATACTCTCTTTTGCTCCAGATTCTTAGTTGATGCTTAAGTAATTAAAGTTTTTTTCAAAAAAACAAACCCAACACTACCTGTAACATCACAAAAAATTCCACATATCTCTGACAAAAGTAAGAAAATTTGGATTTAAGAACGAATAATACTCATAGCGGAATGGAGATGGACCATGCTTCACCCCTTCGCATATCAAAGATGTTGGATTGTGATCGGAACATGGACGAGCAAGAGCATGTTGTGTTTCTTGAGGATAAACAATTTCCCACGCCGGACAAATTAAAATTATATATATTCTACTCCTAATACTCCGAACTTGGTTATTTGTCCAAGTATATGGAGCACCAATCAAAGGCAAATCAAAAAGATGATGCCCAGAGATACAATTATTAAGTTTTCTCATACCAGTAGTAGATTCACATCCTGAAGTTCTTTCATGAGCAAAATGAATTTCATTGAAGTCTCCACCAAGCACCCAAGGAAAATTCCACAAACCTCTAGTTTCTTCAATCTCCCTCCAAAACAATTTAACTTCTTCAAGATTGTTAGCACAAGGAGTGTAAACTCCTGTGAACATCCATTCAAAAGAGTTGGAATGATTCTTACATAACAAAGTGATGGAATAAGGACCAATTAAAGTGTCAGTAACTTGTATTTATGAGGAACACCACAGACAAAGAATTCCCCCAGAACTGCCTTGAGATGGAGAATCAAACCAATGAATATCTCTTTTCCCCCAACATTGCCACACCAACAAATCATTGCATTGTTGAATTTTTGTTTCCTGCAGAAGAACAATACTCGATTTCTAATCCTTAATCTTCTTCTTCACTATATCCCTTCAATTGAGATCATTAAGCCCACAAATATTCCAACAAATTATTTTGATATCTATTAACATAATAAACACCTAAAACCCAAAATCCACGAAGAAAAATTAAGCAGACTTCAATTTCTCCATGTCGAAATTAAGAAGATGATCTTTGAAGGAATCCACCATAGCATCATCGATTTCACGTTGAGAACCTTGAAAATGAAAACCTAATTTCGGACATATAGACACCATTTGCATCATTATATTCTTAAAATATATTCTAAGATTAGGACTCACTTTATGTTTTAAGGTGCTCCATTTCTCATTTGTTTTCCTGAAAAAATCAAAATTAACGTCCCTTGCATTCTGAATCATATCTTGAGATACATTACTATGCAAAGAACCCATTGAATCGATCATCTGCGAATATGGAATAGAAACTGCTTCTTGCAAATATTCCTCTACATCTTCTTTGTTATTAAAAATTGGTGAACTAGCCGTTGTAGTTGGTTGGGATGGATTTAAATTTGAATTAGAATCATCTGAATCAGACCTTTCTGAGAAAGCTGACTCAACTACCACCAAACTTTGTGAATTATCTGAGTGAAAGTCAGTTTAGGAAGAAAAGCCCAACTCTAATGGTTTAGAACCCGAAGGACCCGGATCCATAAAAGAAGAGTCAGAATTATTCTCTTTAATACCAACAATAGAATTCAAATTCAAATTTAAATTGAAACTTGCATTAGAAGACTTTCCTTTTTCTGTTACAGACTATTTCCTAAACATATATTTTTCTTCGTGAATCATGGGGTCTCAGAATCGGTTGAGTGATTCTCGGCCATTCCATATTGAATGAAATATTCTTGATTGACTCAACAGCCGCTACGACTGGAACAATCTCAAGATCCTGCACACGAACTTTCTTGTACGTTTCATCGATATCACCATTAATGGTCTGTAAGGACTGTATTTTGAATGGGAATGAATATGCGCCATGATGATAAAAAAAAAGTTGATGCAATTCCATCATAACTTCAAACTTTTCAGCGAATAGCTGATACATTCTCCCAATAAAGTGTTGATGAATGAATCTGTAGAAGGCCACCAAACTAAACACTAATCTCTGAATATAAGTCTTCCCCCCACAAATTGAACGGAACTCCAAAAATATCTATCCACGATCCATTAGAGTTGATTTATTGTAAGTAAATAGAGTTTGAGCCATTCCACCACGATAACAATCTGATTGAAACATCGTCAAAATTCTAAAAGCCCTTGTGAATTAAGGAATCTTTATCATGATTTAACGCAAAAAAGAAAGCCTTATTATCCTGAAAAGGATATAGATCAAATCCCTTCTCTATATTGAATCTCTTTGCAACCTCCAATCCAATATTGTTCCATGAGTTAACTTTTCTGGATGTTTCAATAATGATTGCTTGATTCCAGTTTCTTGAAACATTTTTTTAAGGAATGGCCACTAAATGAGAGTTGATTAATTTTTGAGGAATCAAATGAGAGTTATTTGCTTGTTGGGGAATCACTTGAGTGTAGTCTTCAAAGGATTTTTTAATGAAATAATTTGTGAAAAACTGTGTACAAGTCGAGACCACCTCAAATCACCATCAATATAAGGAAGACACATTGACTGCCTGATATTGTCACATGAAAAAGTTGCTCTGAGAAACTCCCCATACTTGTTCTTATTCCTAGAGAACAAAAGGTGTTCATTACCTCTGTGAAAAATCCAGTACCAGCTTCCATAAAAACTCTTTTTTGATTCATTTCTCAAAATAATCTTCATCCAAATAACGCCTTCTGGACTAATAAGAACCCTAGTAATCTTTTTAGTGTTTCTTGTCTGCTCGTTAAATAAAACTCCATCTGATTTATTTGGTAACAAAAAAGACTTATATCCACAATCGATGATAATATCTTGATTCTGACTATTTATCTCTTTATTTTTCTTCCTATTTGAAACTGAAAAGACGAGGGTACTCAAATACACTACAATCTTTAAAATATCCACCTATAAGTCCTCTTACCGAAACTGATCGTCTATGGACAAAGTCGAGATAATTCAACAAATCGGTATTTACACTATGTGTGATTATCTATGGATACGAGATCGAGACAATAAGACTACGAAAGTGTGACACTTGATAATAGGTTCGGACTTAACCAAACTATATAGGATCACTATCAAGTATGTACGGAGTTAACGTTTGTGTAATTTACTTTAAATTATATAAACAAATATAATTGCGAAAAATAAAAGTAAATCACATAACAAGATTTTGTTAACGAGGAAAACTGCAAATGCAGAAAAACCCCGGGACCTAGTCCAGAATTGAATACTCTCAGAATTAAGCCGCTATACAAAATCTACACCAACTTCGTATAGTTGAGACCAAACTACCCCTAGTTCACTTAGTTTCCTCAGTATCCCTGCGCTTCCGACTTCGATGAGTGCACGCACTGGAACAATTCATTTGGATCGTATTCCAATCAGTAAAGGAACAACAAATCTTTTTGGTAACAACTCTTTCGATTCTTTCAAGATAAAGATATCTCAAGTCATACGCAAAGGCTCTTCCGTTTAATCTAATAAACTCCTTTGCCTGGTTATATCAATCTATCCAATAACTACCAAAGTAGTCAAGTTTAGATTCGCAATCAATCGATATAGATTCCAACAAGAAACTATAAAGTGATGCCGATCTCACACAACTAATCAATCGAATAAATCTGATTCTAGTTGGATCCCATCCGATCAAGGTTTGTACACACCCAAAGATATGAGAACGAAATAAGAAATCTTCTTTGTCTTCAAATCTTCTTTAATCTTCAATAAACAACTGCATAACACCACTTGAATCTCTTGTGATCAATCACACATAGGAGTCTGTTAACAATGGATTATCACAAGATGTCTTTAGATCTACAAACAGTTCTAAAGATCCCGTCAATACTTCGATCTAGTTTGAGTGAATCTTATATCAAAAGAGAAGATTCTCAAGAATAAACAAAATAGGTGCAATCAAAGTTTTAACAACCATTAGTCAATCAAATCAATCGAAAACTAATAACACTGCAATTATCTAGTTTCCCACCAACGGTACTCGTAGAGCTTCTTGATCCCACAAAAGTCTTTAAATGAGCGGTCGTAAGAGATTTCGCCTAATTAGGGTACTTTCCTCTCCGGATAGACGGCTCCACCAGAAACAATAAAAAGATGAAGTTTTCCTGGCTCTTAGGGTAGTTTTCTAGAAGTGCAAACTTAAGTATTTATAGACCAAGGATGTTTGGACACCAAGGAATTTCCAAACCCGAAAATATTCTGAAGATATGCAATGAATGGCAAAATTCGGTTTTCCTAATTCCAATAAATGCTTGTCCAAAATTTCCGAATTTCTCAATAGAAAATCTCCAATTAGTAAATACACACTACTAATTTTTATTCTCTAGAGATATGCATTTAATTGCTGGTAATTAAAGCATATAAAACCAAAAACCTTAATTAAAAGATTCTCAATTTATTTCGGCACATGATCTCCTTGAGTACTAAGGAATATCTTTGAACAATAAATGATAAGAGTTACTGAACGTGTTCAAAGTATGTTGACATCTTTTCACTGTAAATCCTTATTCATATTTACATGGATTTACATTCTTAGAATCGGTTATACCACACTTCCAAACAAGTTTGGAATTGATTCACCTGTATTCCAAGATCACTATGTGATTGATCAAATATCAAATCACATAAATGGGTTCAATCGGTTCTACTAATTACTAAGATCGGTTATACCTTTATATGGAAACACTTGTGATTGGTCACACAAGTTACTAGGACCGGTTACATCAGTTA
Organism: Papaver atlanticum; assembly: GCA_023531105.1. Lineage (NCBI taxonomy): Eukaryota > Viridiplantae > Streptophyta > Magnoliopsida > Ranunculales > Papaveraceae > Papaver > Papaver atlanticum. The sequence continues at coordinate 7,017,910 of JAJJMB010010315.1, forward strand.
CCAGGATCGGTTACATCAATTACCAGGATCGGTTACCACATACTCATGGTATTGCTTGTGATCGGTCACACCAGTTACCAGGATCAGTTACACCAATTACCAGGATCGGTTACACCAATTACCAGGACCGGATAAACCAATTACAAGGATCGATTACACAACTTCTCTGTGATCGGTCACACCAATTACTAAGATCGGTCACACTAATTACAAAGATCGATCATACCATCTCATGGTGATTACTTGGAATCGGTTACACTAATTAATAAAAACTAGTCATACCAAATCATAAGTCACGCATTGTGATTAGTTATACCAAGATATATAACAAAGTTATGATCGGTTCTACCATCTCACACATATTGGTAATCCAAAGATATGCAATGAATAGCCGTACCAATAAGCCTAACGATTTCCCTTTCGATTCATAAAACAAGTTCATGAATGTACTTCCTTTAAACAATTGTAAAATATTGTTTCCTAGGATGAAATCTTCACCATAACCCATTCACATAATCAAAAAAATATATACACGATTATGTCGATGTCATATCTACTAAGTTCAAAATATAAGCGTTATACTTCGTAGCTAGTCTAATTCCCTAATAGTATGATCATACAAATATGACCATGTCACATCACTAGAGTAATATATATACTATGTACAATATACAGCTTTGCAGTTATATTTTCAATATAGCATGACTTGAAAGATACGTTAGGAATGAAAGCTGTTTAAGTCAATATTTATAACCTAAAGAGGAAGGATGATGTTGTCGTTGTAGTTCGCTTCTTCTTCACTTTCTTCATGCCTTCGGAGTAATATATACACTATGTACAATATATACAGCTTCGCTGTTATGTTTTCAATATAGCACGACTTGAAAGATACGTTAGAAATGAAAGCAGTTCAAGTAAATATTACTAACCTCAAGAGGAAGGATGAAGTTGTCGTTGTAGTTCGCTTCTTCTTCACTTTCTTCAGGTCTTTGGAGTAATACTTGTATGTCTCAACATTCCTAGACTTTCTAGTCTAACCTAAACGAATTTGACTCTAGTAAACAATCAAGCGACTTTAGATGAGTTTTGAGTCACTAAAATATGACAACCAAACTTTAGATACCAACACTTGGTGAGTTCAACCGAGCTATGCTCTAACAATCTCCCCCTTTGTCAATTTTAGTGACAAAACTCTTTTTACATATGGATAAACAAATTACAAGAATTCATTTTACATACGCTTGATTCCAAGTTTCAACAACACAATAACCTGCATATATTTAATCAATAAATGTCGATGTTGACATTTGAATAACAAAGATTATACCCCCCCTAAAGGAAAGCTAGGTAGATATTCAATCCGAACCTCTTTGTTATTCCCCTTTTGTAGTCAGAATTACTACGCAACAATATGGTATGTTTCTCCCCCTTAGTCATTGCAAATATAAAGTTTAAGCACAATTGTCCTTTACTCTTTCGTTAAATATAACGTTTAATAACAATTGTCCTTTCCTTAGTTATTGCAAATCACTTGTTTACTCCATATATTTCTCCCCCTTTTTGTCACAAAATGACAAAGGTTCAAGCAAATATACCTCAATCTAAAACTTTTCCACCTATAAGTCCTTTCTTCGAAAGTGATTGTCTATGGACTGAGTCGAGACAATACAACTAATAGGTTAACACTTCGTGTGATCGTCTATGGATACGAGATCGAGACAATACGACAACAAGATAACGTGTGTGATTGACTATGGATACAAGATCGAGACAATACAACAACGAAGTATGTTTACTTGATAATAGGTTCGGACTTAACCAAAAACAATAGGATTGCTATCAAGTAAATAGGAATTAACGTTTGTGTATTTTTCTTCTAATTATAATAAAAATAAATTATAATTGCGGAAATAGAAAAGTAAAAGATACAGCAAGATTTTGTTAATGAGGAAACCGCAAATGCGGAAAAACCCCGGGACCTAGTCCAGAATTGAATACTCTATGAATTAAGACGTTATACAAAATCTAAACCAACTTCGTATAGTTGAAACCAAGCAACTAAACCTATAGTTCACCTAGTTTCCTCAGTATCCCTGCGCCTCCAACTTGTAATAAGTCACGCACTTGGAACAATTCCTTTGGTTCGTATTCCAAACAGTAAAGGAACAACAAATCTGTTCGGTAACAACTCTTTTCAAACAACGTGATATGAGTTTGACAAAAGGCTCTTCCGTTTATCCCAATAAACTCCTTTGTCAGGTTCTTAGATCTGTCTTTCAACAACTATCAAAGTAATTGTCTAGACTTATGCAATCAATACTCTTAATCACAAAGAATTGTATTGATGCCGATCTACTCAACTAATCAATCAAGGTTATCACAAAGATAAACCGATTATAGTTGGATCCCCAGCCGATCAAGTTTTGTGCACACCAAAGATTATGAACTCAAATAAGAAATCTTCTTTGTATTCAAATCTTCTTAGATCTTCAATAAACACCTGCACACAAACAACTTGAATCTCTTGTGATTAATCACACACAGAATGGAGTCTGTTAACAATGGATTATCACAAGACGTCTTTAGATCTACAAACATTCTAAAGATCCCCGTCGACACTTCGATCTAGTTTGGGTGAATCTTATATCAGAAGAGAAGATTCTCAAGCATAAACAAACTAGGTGCAATCAAAGTTCAACAACCGTTAGTCAATCAAATCAATCGAAAACTAATAATAAACTGCAATTATCTAGTTTCCCACCAACGGTACTCATAGAGCTTCCCAATCCCAAAGAAGTCTTTAAAACGAGCGGTCGTAAGAGATTTCGCCTAATTAGGGTACTTTCCTCTACGAATAGACGGCTCCACCAGTAACAACACAACTAGGTAGTTTTGCTGGCTCTGAGGATTAGTTTGCTTGAAATGCAAACTTCAATATTTATAGACCAAGGAATTTCCAAAACCGAATATTCTCAAAGATATGCAATAAACACAAAATCAGTTTCATTCCTGGAAATGCACTGTCCAAATATTGATCGAAATCTCAGTAGAAAATCTCCAATTAGTAAATGCACATTACTAATTTTTATTTTCTAAAGATATGCATTTAATTGCTGGAAATTAAAAGCATATAAAACTAAAAAACCTTAATTAAAAGATTCTCAATTTATTTCGATCCGGGATTCTCCTTTAGCTATTAAGGAATACCTTTGAACAATAAAAGGTAAGAGTTACTGCACATGTTCAAAGTATGTCGACATCTTTACTTTGTAAATCCTTTTTCATATTTACAATCTTGGAATCGATTTTCCACACTTCCAAACAAGTTTAGAATTGGTTCATCTGACTTCCAAGAACTATGTGATTGATTATCCTATCAAATCACCAATCATGGGTTTAACGGTTCTACCAAAACAAGTTTCGGTTCTACCTCCATGTGGGTACTAAGATTAGTCACGCTAGTTACCAAAAGTTGGTTGACTAGGTACTAGGATCGGTTACCACATATTTATGGTATCTAACTTGTATTCGGTTGCACAGGTCATAGGATCGGTTCCCATATTACTAAAAACTTGTTGTACCTCTTACAAGGATCTATTCCCTCTTGTGATCGGTTTCACCTCTTACTAGGATCGGTTCCCCAATATCTAGAGTTGATCATACCAATTACAACATATCGATCATACCATCTCAGGTGATTACTTAAGATCGGTTTCACTAATAAAAGTCATACCAATACAAAAGTCAGGCATTGTGAATAGTTTTACCAAGATACATAAACAAGTTATGAGCGGTTATACTAAACACACATATTGGTAATCCAAAGATTTGCAATGAATAACAATACCAATAAGCCTAGCGATTTCCCTTTCAATTCACAAAACAAGTTTATGAATTGTACTTCCTTTAAACGAATGTAAAACATTGTTTCCTAGGACGAAATATTCACCAATACCCATACATAATCACAATAGCATTCATACGATTATGTTGATGTCTTATATACAAAGTTCAAAAGATAGACGTTATACTTCGTATTATAATTCCTTAATACTATGTCTAACTAGAATATAAGCATTCACAGCTTCGCAGTTATGTTTTCAATATGCACGACTTGAAAGATATGTTAGGAATGAAACAGTTCAAGTCAAATATTACTAACCTCAAGTGGAAGGATGATGTCGTCGTTGTAGTTCTTTACTTTTTCACATTCTTCAAGTCTTCACATAATACTTGTAAGTCTCATATCCTAGTAACTTTCTAGCTAACCTATACGAAGTTGACTCTAGTAAATAATCAAGCGAATCTTTAAATGAGTTTTGATTCACTAAAATATGACAACCAAACTTGACATACCAACGCTTGTTGGGTTCAACCGAGCTATGCTCTAACAATTTCCCCCTTTGTCAATTTTAGTGACAAAACTCTTACATCATATGGATAAACAAATTACAAGAATTCATTACACGTATGCTTGATTCCAAGTTTCAACAACACAATAACCTGTATACATTCAATCCATAAATGCCGCTGTTGACATTATAATAACAAAGCGAATACTCCCCCTAAAGGTAAGATAGGTAGATTTTCAATCCGCACGTCTTTGTTATACCCTTTGTAGTTAATAATAACCACAAGTATCAATATGATATGTTACTCCCCCTTAGTCTATGCTTTACTCTTTCGTTAGATATAACGTTTAAGCACCATTGTCCTTTCCTTAGTGATACCAAATCACTTGTTTACTCCATATATTTCTCCCCCTTTTTGTCACAAAATGACAAAGGTACGAGCAAATAAAAGACAAACCGAAAGGATCTTACAAATCTAAAAGACTTGCAAAACCTATAAGAGTTAAGCACGAGGGTTCCACACACCATTTTAGACAACCAATATCAAAACCGAAACTACAAAGTAATTTTGTTTTGATATGTTACCAAGGAAACAATTGCCCGAAGCAATTTTACCTAATAGTTTAGAAAATCAAAAATTGACTAAGCACCTTAGTTCTTTTGCTAAACCGATTGTACAAATACAATCGCTTGTTCGATAAGACCAAAATAAAGATCAGAATTAACTCTATTTTTCTCATCAGGTTCTAATTATTCAAATAATAACTTAGACCTTTCACTTTTAAATAAGACAAGTACTAGGTTACTTAACTAGCATTTCTTAAGGCATTCGATTAGACTTGAATAACCGAAACCTCCACTTTTATAAGTCTAACTAAGATCATAATTAAATTAGTTTCTCTTATCCGGAATCGAATTGGACTAAACAATTGATCCCGAAAACCCTTTTGTTAAGCCATAAACAATTCATACAAACCAAATAAATCAACTTGCATAATTATTTACCTCAACCGGAAGCAATTGAAACAAACATAGACATTATAGTACCGCAATTGCACCGTAATTTTGTAAGCCTAAACAATTATAATTCGTATTGTAATTCCTTAATATTATGTCTAACAAGAGTATAATCATTCACAGCTTCACAGTTATGTTTTCAATATGCACGACTTGAAAGATACATTAGGAATGAAATAGTTCAAGTCAAATATTACCAACCTCAAGTGAAAGGATGATGTCGTCGTTGTAGTTCTTTACTTCTTCACATTCTTCAAGTCTTCACGTAATACTAGTAAGTCTCATATCCTAGTAACTTTCTAGCTAACCTATATGAAGTTGACTCTAGTAAATAATCAAGCGACTCTTTAAATGAGTTTTGATTCACTAAAATATGACAACCAAACTTGAGATACCAACGCTTGGTGGGTTCAACCGAGCTATGCTCTAACAAATGGAGTGATGGAGAAGTGGGGTTGTTGAAAACCACGTCCCTGCTATGAGGGGAGACAAGTCGGTCTACACCCACTACTTCTCTGCTGCCATTAACTGTCCATCTTTCCTGACACTTTCTCATAATGGGCGTGTTGCACGTCGCACGCTGTAAACCGCCAGACCAATACCCTGATGAACATCCCCCAGTTTTTGACATGTTTGATGTCTCGAGTATTTTATAGAAAATATGTAGCAAGTTGCTAAGTGGGTCTTGCCTAATTATTCTGACCAATCATGCTCGAGCTAGGTGGTGGGTAGTCATGTGTGACGAGCCAAATCATGAGATTTGCCGCAAAGAATAACATGTGACGCTATTGGGTTAAATAACTAAGTTATTCATGAAGCCAATACTCATATAATATCGTATGTATTCGATGCATGTAGAGCATCTCTTTTAAGCAAGCAGCTCAAAATAATTGATACATGTGAAGCATCGTTTTATTTGAACCTATCTTGGTTGGTCGCGGATCCTAATGTCTTGAAAAGAGCATGAACGGCCATTTTCAGGAAGCTGCTGAGAGCTATTTTTTCATGCCAAAGGTTGGCAGGTCGGTCCCTATGGCAGAGTTGTGGCTGACGACTATGACGACATCCTATTGGTCGCCTAAGATTAAATCTAGGTCGGTCAATTCGGCTGGCGAAGTTGGACGACCGAGATGATTTGCGGCAGTTAATGGCTTCCTTAAAATTCATGTAAACAATGCGACCATCCCCTTTTTGACGATCGTTTGAGAGCCACATGGGAAAGCCGTGGATTGGACGATTGCAGCTTGTGGAAGGGGAGTGGCCGTTGATCATGGCCACATCTTGTTGGCTGTTTAAAATAGGAGTTAGGCCGGCCAATTCGTCTGGCGAAGTTGGACAGCCGAGATGATTTGCAGCAGTTAATGGTTTCCGTTGATTTAATTTAGATTAAAAGCCGTGTGGCCAACCTATTTTGGCCAACATTTTTTAGTGTTGGCGGGTGTTGAGAGCTATTCGATCGGCTAGCTCAATAGCCGGGCCGCTGGTGAACGTATCCGCTCCTTGCACGTTGATTAAGGTTGAGTCTAGGCCGGTTTTGCGGCAGTAATGTAATGCCGCTTAATAGAAATTAGGGTTTTGTAAGTCGCGCGGCCAACTAACTTTGAGCAATCGGTTAGTGGCTCTGTTGGCGAGTTGGAAGGATTCCGATTGGCTAGAGTATTAGTGGGCCCGCTGGTGTGCACGGTGGTGCTTGTCCGTCCGCGTTAAGAAGTGACTAGACTTGATAAATCTAATGGACAAAACGTACGTCCGTGATCATTTTAAGACTGACATGGGCAGTCTATATTAAATTCCTTAAGGAATTTAGGTGTGTCGACCAGCCAACTTCCAACTTTGTTTAAAAGTGCGTGTGGCGCATTTAAAGCGATCGGATTGGTCAATAGGAAAGGGGTTGGCAAATGGCAACATGGAGTGTGGCCGACCGGCCACGGGCGGCGCCTGCTGGAGCGGATCGGCCGGCCAAGTGGCGTGGCCACGCCACCCTTTGCTGCTGCTTTTACTTGCCGCAGTTCCTATTGTTTTCTACTTTGGGTAGGATTTTGCTCCTACTAGTCTATGGCGGATTAATTTCCTAGTTTACCTTGGTTTGGTCTCGACCAATAGGGTTCGAGATATTGCGCAGGGCGCAAAAAACCTAATTTTTGCAAATTAATTAAAACTTGAATTTTGCGAGTTGTCGTAAAATTGGTAAAATTTGGTGAATTCTGTGTGTTGACACAGAAATTCTTAATTTTATTCTTAGAGAGTAGTCAGCGCGTCTTCTGACTGAGTACTTTCATGAATACCTTAATCTTGATACTTCGGGAAATTCATGCTACTCAGCTGCGAGTGAACACTAATTGTCATGTCATATCAATATTAAGGGTTCAGCCGGGGAACATAGCATAGGAAAAATACTCAATAGGCCATACATTAATGAATAATGCAGGCGAGAGATTAATAAAATTTATAGAATGTTTGGGATTGTTGCTACATGCACCATTCTGAATAAATTTTATATACATATACTGAATTGCTCAATACATATGTAAGTAAGGAGGCCTGGGCACTCATCACTCTTAAATGGCTCAGCTTCTTTGCAGAACGACGACTCATAAAATACAGGGTTTTACAATTTTAGCCCTGAACTAAAAAGCACCATCAACTTTAAGTCCCCTGTTTAGTATGCAACGGTGACATTGTTGCGGGGTAAGCACTAGATGGTGACAAATAGAGATAAAACTTACTAGGCAAAGTAGACAAATGTTACCAGGATAGAGGCCGGCTCGGTCTTTGGGAAAGACACGTTTAATAAGGTGTCAAAGCACGCAGTCCTCCTAGCACACGTCAACTGTCTCCAGGCAGATAAGTATCTAATCGGTTAATATCCCGCATCTAAGGCCTTTATATGCGGAAGGTAGAGAGTCATTTCTTTTCCCGATCTCATCAACTTGCGGAATATAAAAGGGAGAACTTGAGCTTTTCTTTTCATACCGATCATCACAGAGTTCACTCATCTTCTTTCCAGGTATTGCTTCATATTCTCTTGTAGTTAGTTTTTTTTTTTTTTTTTTACGTAGGTTGTTGATATAACCATAATGCTTCTGTGTAGTACATGATGGGAACTCCTGGTGATAATTATTCTTCTAATTATCCGGAGAAGAGTTTTGAAATTGACAAACCCAGGGTTACCACGTTCGAGGAGGTACTAGCTAAAATTGATCTTCCGTTTCGCGAAGCTGGTTGGGTCATACAGGGTATGTCTCTCACACATTTACGCATCGTTCGAGAGCGTGTTCAAGCTTTCCTGGCTTCGGTTAGCATGGAGGAAAAGTGGAGGAGCGATGAAGCATCTCAGCCAACGAGCGCCAGGGATGAAAGATTTGCGGCTCGGCTAAAACGACGAAGGATTGAGCACGAGCAGCCTTCTAGTGAGAACAAACATGATTACCCTATCCATAACGGCATCATAATTCTCGACTCTGATGTGGACGAACCGTAGCATCCTCAAGAGGCTGTTGGAGAAGTTTCTGAAAAGGATGTCGATGTCGATGCAGCTTCCAAGGAAGAGATTGAAGTAGCTTCTGGAAAGAACGTTGAAGCGGCTTCTGGAGGTAACATTGAAGCGGCCTATGGAGAGAATGTTGAAGCGGCTTCTGAAGGTAACATTGAAGCGGCCTATAGAGAGAATGTTGAAGCGGCTTCTGGAGGTAACATTGAAGCGGCCTCTGGAGAGAACGTTGAAGCGGCTTCTGAAGGTAACATTGAAGCGTCCTATGGAGCGAACGTTGAAGCGGTTTATGGAGGTAACATTGAAGCGGCCTATGGAGAGAACGTTGAAGCGGCTTCTGGAGGTAACATTGAAACGGCCCATGGAAAGAACGTTGAAGCGGCTTCTGGAGGTAACATTGAAGCGGCTTCTAAAGAGAACTCCGGTGAGGGCGCCATTAACCCTGGTTTTGATGTTGATAACTAGATTTCCCACTTCGTTATTCCCCTTCGTATATAAGCATCTTTTCGTAGCTTGTAGATGCGTTTTGATATTCAGTGATTTTATTTATGTAGCTGGAGCCAGGGCTTCATCGAATAATAATCTTTTATTCATGCTGCTCTAATAATCTTATGTTTCCAATTGGATGAATGGATGAAATCTCCTGAATGAGAAATCCAAATCCTCGGAAAAAATATCGTAATACCTTGGAACTTTAGTCGTCACATCCTTTGGTAGAGTTACAGTAGAGCCTCATATTCGTTCCTCGAACGCCATGACTAGTATCTTGATTGCGAAAACGAGTTCTTCCCATTCTATCAAGGCGATGTGGCCGATGGGAAGGAGACACACATAAGTGGTGATGCGTTTTCTTTTCATGTGAATGGATACCTCTTCCATGATGATATTTATTATGTGTAACCCTAATAACAACAGCTTGAAGTAGGGGACGTAATGACGAAAATTAAGGATTCGGCCACGAACTTGTAACTTCCATTTGATATTACCCTTGTATATCACATGTGTTGTTCTTCCAAGGGTCGTATTTATTATGTGTTGAGGCTCTATCTCCAATTAATAGCGCGTGTGACGTGATTGGACATGTCTAAAGAAGTGGTTGCAATCCAGGAGTACCACGTGCGCTAGCTTGCTGCTTCCTGATTCCATGATGGGATTTTTCAAAATATGAAAATTACAGATGGCGAAACTTCTTTCCGGGATCTAGGCACAATGAGGTGATTATTGAGAGGCCGTTTCTTCGTTGAAGCAGCTGCACTTCGGGACGCTTGCTCAAAAATCGTGTACTGGCTGCTTGATGATTTCCGTTGGTCACCTTGCTCTTTCTTTTTCTTTATGTATTCCCCTCTTCGGTGTTTTTGAAAGATATGAGATGTCTCTTTCGTATTTTTATTTTTCTGGTTTTGAATCAATGAGTAATGATTTTATGAGGGTTTGGGTTTACTCGAGACTTTACCTTGAGATGATTCAGGAGTAAAGAGATTTCTAAAAGGTAAATGATACTTTGATTAACTGATAAATTGAAACCCTAATCATTAATGCAAGCAGTGCAATCATTTTAGAGGAATTACAAATATTGTATTAAAAGGGAAATTGCTATGGGAAACACTAAAAGGAATGTTGGAGGAAATGGCGGCGTGACATCTTAGGTATTGAAGGGTTTGAGCCACCGGGTGTGTATTACTACACCTTCTAGCTCATCTGCATTGATGAGCTTGCAATAACCTCCCAAAATAACTTCTACCACTAGGTACAGCTCATCTTTCTCTTCTTCGGAATCAGACGGAGCAGGTTGAGTAGCAACTCTCACTACCAGATCTCCAACTTGAAATGGGTTTGGGCGTTGCACCGTCACTTGATTCTTAGATTCCCCATCTTTGACTGTGACAACTTCTAAACTCTTGATAAAATACTTAAAAGGACCAACATCCCATTCACATCTCCTAGTAACGGCTGGGTTGATAATCGGATCGAGTCCCCAAGCTTTGACGGGAGAAGGAGTGACTAGTTACAAAAAGGGTTGTTCGATAAAACTTACTTGTATCCGGAATATGCGAATAAATGCAGATGGGCTCTCTCCAGGCAGTTGTGTCACATTTGCGAGTTGTTGATACGGCAACAAATAGTCTTCAGGATTGGATGGCTTGTTGGAGATCCTTTCAGGTATAGACACTAGCAAAGGACATACTCCTAGCTTCGCCTTGTTGTCGTGTATCCATGAGCGCCCCAAGACCATATCATAATTCGGGTACTCTTTAACTATATGAAATTTAGCGTGTGTTAGAGCATCTCCCACCTTGATTTCAAGATTAATATACCCGTAAGCATCTCTGGCTTCTCCTTCTGAATTTTTTATTATGGTTGGGTAGTGAACAGCTTCCTGCTTTGAAATTTTTGCATCTCTCAGAGTCTTAACGGTGACAATGTTAAAGTCATAGGCCGCGTCAATCAGCGTGTTGTCAAACTCAACATTCTTCAGGTGAGCGGTAGTTAGGAGTCTCTAATTGCATTTATCAGTCGTACTCTCCAGGAGAGGTTGGGGTTTGGGAGCGGCTTCCTTGGATGGAAACAACCGCTTTCCTGATACAACATGGTTGAGGGCTGCAAATATGTCTTGACGCTGCGCTTTGGAAAAATACAGAATCTCACATAAATGCTCCATCGTAGACTGCACGGTCTTATGGACGGAGTCCCCAGAAATCATGCATCTCCTGACAGAAAGGGGGTCTCTGTGAACTCCTTTATTTCCTAATTGAAGTTCTCCTACATCTATCTTCTCTCTGAAAATGCGCTTCAATTTGTTGCAATCACTGGTTGGGTGATTGACAAACCTATGGTAACGACAATATTTGGGATTTGCCATCTCTTCTTCAATTGGTGGACGACTGAGAGGAGGTAGCTTGATGGCGTCATCTTGAATCCATGCTTCTAGGAGTTCAATTACTTCTTCAATCGGAAATGGGAATGTTAGAGCATCCTCTCCAGTTTCTTGTCGCTGTGCAGGCGTCTTAGCCGCAGCTTTTCGGGTTTGAGCTGTCTGTTGTGCTGGTGCCGCACGTTTGGGTTGTTGTTATGCAGCTGGAGCTTTTATTTTTCCTCCCTCACTTACCACGTTTACATAGGGTTGAGTGTTGTATTGTTTGTTGATGAGGCGTCTGTTCCCTCGAGTCTCGCGTGCATCTTCATTCCTGACATCATCCTTCCACTTGAGGTTAGTAATATTTGACTTGAACTGTTTCATTCCCTTACGTATCTTTAAAGTCGTGCATATTGAAAACATAACTGCGAAGCCATGAATGATTATACTCTAGTTAGACATAGTATTAAGGAATACAATACGAAGTAATGCTTATCTTTTGAACTTCGTATATAAGACATCGACATAATCGTTTGAATGCTATTGTGATTATGTATGGGTATGAGGTGAAGATTTCATCCTAGGAAACAATGTTTTACATTCGTTTAAAGGAAGTAAATTCATGAACTTGTTTTGTGAATCGAAAGGGAAATCGTTAGGCTTATTGGTATTGTTATTCATTACAAATCTTTTGAACTACCAATATTTGTGATTAGTATAACCGCTCATAACTTTCTTATGTTCTTGGTAAAACTATTCACAAGGCCTGACTTTTGTATTGGTATGACTTTTATTAGTGAAACCGATCTTAAGTAATCACCTGAGATGGTATGATCGATTTAGTGTTATTGGTATGACCAACTTTAGGCAAAGGGGAACTGATCCTAGTAAGAGGTGCAACCGATCACAAAGGGGGATCGATACTTGTAAGAGGTGCAACAACTTTCTAGATATAGGGAACCGATCCTATGAACATGTGCAACACGTTTTTAGATATTGGGAACCGATCCTATGGACATGTGCAACAAATACAAGTTAGATACCATATATATGTGGGAACCGATCCTAGTACCTAGTCAACCAAGTTTTGGTAACTAGCGTGACTAATTCTAGTACCCACATGGAAGGTAGAACCGAAACTTGTTTTGGTAGAACCGTTAATCCCATGATTGGTGATTTGATAGGATAATCAATCACATAGTTCTTGGAAGTCAGATGAACCAATTCTAAACTTGTTTGGAAGTGTGGCAAATCGATTCCAAGATTGTAAGTATGAAAGAGGACTTACAAAGTAAAGATGTCGACATAATTTGAACATGTGCAGTAACGTTTATCTTTTATTGTTCAAAGATATTCCTTAATAGCTAAAGGAAGAATCCCAGATCGAAAATAAATTGAGAATCTTTTAATTAAGGTTTTTAATTTTATATTTGGAAAATAAAAATTAGTAATGTGCATTTACTAAATGGAGATTTTCTAGTGAGATTTCGGTCATTGTTTGGACAAAGCATTTCCAAGAATTATGGAAACCGAATTTGGAATATATTGCATATCTTGAGAATATTTTCGGTTTTGGAAATTCCTTGGTGTCCAAACTTCCTTGGTCTATAAATATCAAAGTTTTCATTTCGAGCAAACTAATCCTCAGAGCCAGCAAAACTACCTAGTTGTGTTGTTACTGGTGGAGCCGCCTATTCGGAGAGGAAAGTAACCTAATTAGGCGAAATCTCTTACGGCCGCTCAGTTTAAAGACTTCTTTAGGATTGAGAAGCTCTATTAGTACCGTTGGTTGGAAACTAGATAATTGCGGTTTATTATTAGTTTTCGATTGATTTGATTGACTAACGGTTGTTGAACTTTGATTGCACCTAATTTGTTTATGCTTGAGAATCTTCTCTTCTGATATAAGATTCACGCAAACTAGATCGAAGTTTCGACGGGGATCTTTAGACTGTTTGTAGATCTAAAGACGTCTTGTGATAATCCATTGTAAACAGACTCCGTTCTGTGTGTGGTTGATAACAAGAGATTCAAGTTGATTGTGTGCAGGTGTTTATTGAAGATCTAAGAAGATTTGAAGACGAAGAAGATTTCTGATTTGGGTTCATAATCTTTGGTGTGCACAATACTTGTTTCAGTTAAATAGGATCCAGCTATAATCAGTTTATCTTTGTGATAGATTGGATTGATTAGTTGAGTAGATCGACATCAATACAATTCTTTGTGATTCAAAGTATTGATTGCAAAATCTGGACAATTACTTTGGTAGTTGTTATTGGATAGATCTAAGGACCTGACAAAGGAGTTTATTGAGATAAACGGAAGAACCTTTTGTCGAACTCATATCACTTGGTTGAAAAGAGTTGTTACCAAACAGATTTGTTGTTCCTTTACTGTTTGGAATACGAACCAAAGGAATTGTTCCAAGTGCGTGACTTATTAACAAGTTGGAGGCGCAGGGATACAGACGGAACTAGGTGAACTATAGGTTTAGTTGCTTGGTCTCAACTATACAAAGTTGGTTTGATTTTGTATAGCATCTTAATCCTGAAAGTATTCAATTCTGGACAAGGTCCCGGGGTTTTTCTGCATTTGCGGTTTCCTCGTTAACAAAATCTTGCTGTGTCTTTTACTTTTCTATTTCCGTAATTATAATTTTTTTATTATAATTAGAAGTTAAATACACAAACGTCAATTCCTATTTACTTGATAGTAATCCTATTTTGTTTGGTTAAGTCCGAACCATTTATCAAGTAAACATACTTCGCTGTTGTATTGTCTCGATCTCGTATCCATAGACGATCACACGAAGTGTGAACCGATTAGTTGTATTGTCTCGACTCGGTCTATAGACAATCACTTTCGGAGAAAGGACTTATAGGTGGATTTTTTTTAGATTGAGGTATATTTGGGTACCCTCGTCTTTTCACCACCAATTGATGCTCAGTTACATCTGAATCATGACAATCTAGTTCTTGAATCCTGAATCTCTTGACATAATAATTTGGATATTCATTGTTTCGCTGAAACATCCTTCCCAAGTCTGATAAAGTGATTTGCTCAGACACAGAGAAATATTTCTTGTAGAAAGCGGTAACCATTTCACACCAATTGGCTATGCTGTTTGGTGCGATGTTGTTGTACCAGGTGTACGCCCATCCAGTGAGTGATTTTCAGAATTCTTTCAGGCGGAGGACGTGGTTGTATTCATGCTCCCCTAGTGATTCCAATAAATGAGAGATGTGTTCACGAGCATTACCAGTACCATCGTAAAAGGAGAACTGGGGAGAAGAATATCCTCTTGGAAGGGGAATTCGTTGCACGTAAGAAGGATAAGGAGGTTGATGCTGATGAATGGTGGCTGGGTTTTCCCTGCCTCGATTCTGGAGAAGCCGCTCCAGGTCCTCTCGTGTGATAAAGTTGGAATATTGATTCCTTTCTGATGGTCGTTTAGGAGCTACACGAACTTCTTCATCCATAAAGATACGCCCTGCTGAAGTACTCGCGCCAGGTGTCATGAAAGTGTTCCTTGTATGCTCCATTTGGGGTCGACACGGTTCTGGTGGTAATCTTTTTGTTAGTGTCTTGAGAAAAGTAAGCACCTCCTTATGAGTTGTAGCCATGTCCGTCTGATCTTTGGCAAGAACTTCCTGTCTCTCCATTAAATCGGCAATGGTAATAGGAGGTGGGTTTCCTATGGCTCCTCCAGTCTCTCGTCCCGAAGAAAAAATTGTGGCATCCCTGGTGACGATTGGAGATGTCATGCTCGAAGAAATATTAGGAGTAGAAGCGGCTCTGGCTCAGGTAATAGGAGGCGTCATGCCAAAGGGGATGCTTCCGGCGCTGCTGGTGTTGGTGCTAGGGGATGTAACACCATGCGATGTGTTGACTGTGCTGGCAGGTGGTACATTGGTGTTAACGACAGGGATAATGGCACCAGAAGTGTTATCAGCGCCAGCGGCATTAGGATTGGTAACTGACCCAGACCTAAGATCTACCATCTTGAATTTGAGAAAATTGAAATGAAATTTAAAATTGATCTTTTATCTGAGAAATTAATCTCCCACTGTGGTCGCCAGTTGTTTTGGGGTTAAAACTGATTCTCCTGGAAATGGTAAATTTGGGTGTGCCACCGAGAAACGAATCTAAACCCTAAACAAATGCACTGCACGGGGGTACTTTAGATTCGAGAGATCAATCTGTACAATTCTGTCCTAAACCAAGAAATGGTCGTTCCAGACTTGCTTCGGTCACAAAGTGAAGGAGAAGGGTTGATCTTAGGGAGGGAAGCGAAGAAGGTGTTGAGATCAGAATGGTTAACTCTGAAGGTGTGGCTATTTTATAACTTGTTTCATAATATGGAACTGGCTTGTGGAATGTAAGCTATCAGTTCTTGGTGTTTTTTATGGATACTGTGTTGTTAACCAAAACTCCGTTGTTGGTTGAAATAGGTTGAAACCTATTTATACAAGTCATAGTTGAATGCACCCTAATCTCATAGGAAGTGGAGATAGTGGAGTGACGGAGAAGTGGGGTTGTTGAAAACCACGTCCCTGCTATGAGGGGAGACAGGTCGGTTTACACCCACTACTTCTCTGCTGCCACTAACTGTCCGTCTTTCCTGACACTTTCTCATAATGGGCATGTTGCACGCCGCACGTTGTAAGCCGCAAGACCAATACCCTGATGAACATCCCCCAGTTTGTGACATGTTTGATGTCTCGAGTATTTTATAGAAAATATGTAGCAAGTTGCTGAGTGGGTCTTGCATAATTATTCTGATCAAACACGCGCAAGCTAGGTTGTGGGTAGTCATGTGTGATGAGCAAAATCATGAGATTTGCCGCAAAGAATAGCATGTGATGCCATTGGGTTAAATAACCAAGTTATTCATGAAGCCGATACTCATATAATATCGTATGTATTCGATGCATGTAGAGCATCGCTTTTAAGCAAGCATCTCAAAATAATTGATGCATGTGAAGCATCGTTGTATTTGAGCCTGTCTTGGTTGGTCACGGATCCTAATGTCTTGAAAAGTGTATGACCGGCCATTTTCAGGAAGCTGATGAGAACTATTTATTCATGCCAAAGGTTGGCCGGTCGGTCCCTATAGCAGAGTGACGGCTGGTGACTATGAAGACATCCTATTGGTCGCCTAAGATTTAATCTAGGTCGGTCAATTTGGCTGGCGAAGTTGGACGGCCGAGATGATTTGCGGCAATTAATGGCTGCCTTAAAATTCATGTAAACAGCGCGACCAGCCTCTTTTGGACGATCGTTTGAGAGCCATATGGGCAAGCCGTAGATTGGACGATTGCAGCTTGTGGAAGGGGAGTGGCCGTTGATCATGGCCACATCTTGTTGGCTTTTTAAAATAGGAGTTAGGCCGGACAATTCATCTGGCGAAGTTGGACAGCCGAGATGATTTACGGCAGTTAATGGCTGTCGTTGATTTAATTTAGATTAAAAGCCGTGTGGCCAACCTATTTTGGGGCAACGTTTTTTTAGTGTTGGCGGGTGTTGGGAGCTATTCGATCGGCTAGCTCAATATCCGGGACGCTAGTGAACGTATCCGCTCCTTGCACGTCGATTAAGGTTGAGTCTAGGCCGGTCAATTCGGCTGGTGAAGTTGGACGGCTGAGATCGTTTTGCGGTAGTAATGTAATGCCGCTTAATAGAAATTAGGGTTTTGTAAGTCGCGCGTCCAACTAACTTTGAGCAATCGGTTAGTAGCTATGTTGGCGAGTTGGAAGGATTCCGATTAGCCAGGCCATTAGTTGGCCCGCTGGTGTGCACGGTGGTGCTTGTCCGTCCGCGTTAAGAAGTGACTAGACTTGATAAATCGAGTGGCCAAAACATACGGCCGTGATCATTTTAAGACTGACATGGGCAGTCTATATTAAATTCTTTAAGGAATTTAGGTGTATCGACCAGCCAACTTCCAACTTTGTTTAAAAGTGCGTGTTGCGCATTTAAAGCGATCTGATTGGTCGATGGGAAAGGGGTTGGCAAGCGGAAACATGGAGTGTGGCCGACCGGCCACGGGCGGCGCCTGCTGGAGCGGATCGGCCGGCCAAGTGGCGTGGCCACGCCTCCCTTTGTTGGTTCTTTTACTTGCCGCAGTTCCTCTTGTTTTCTACTTTTGGTAGGATTTTGCTCCTACTAGTCCATGGCGGTTTAATTTCCTAGTTTACCTAGGTTTGGTCTCGACCAATAGGGTTCGAGATACTGCACAGGGCGCAAAAAACCTAATTTTTGCAAATTAATTAGGTTAAAACTTGAATTTTGCGAGCTATCACAAAATTAGTCAAATTTGGTGAATTCTGTGTGTTGACACGGAAATTCTTAATTTTATTCTAAGAGAGCAGTCAGCGCGTCTTCTGACAGAGTACTTTCATGCAGACCTTAATCTTGATACTTCGGGAAATTCATGCTACTCAGCTGCGAGTGAACACTAATTGTCATGTCATATCAATATTAAGGGTTCAGCCGGGGAACATAGCATAGGAAAAATACTCAATAGGCCATACATTAACGAATAATGCAGGCAAGAGATTAATAAAATTTATAGAATGTTTGGGATTGTTGCTACATGCACCATTCTGAATAAATTGTGTATACATATACTGAATTGCTCAATACATATGTAAGTGAGGAGGCCTGGGCACTCATCACTCTTAAATGGCTCAGCTTCTTTGCAGAACGACGGCGCATTAAATACAGGGTTTTACAATTTTATCCCTGAACTAAAAACCACCATCAACAAAATGACAAACTTAAAAGATCTTACAAATTTAAAAGACTTGTAAAACAACCTATAAGAGTTAAGCATGAAGGTTTCACATACCACTTTAGATAACCAATATTAAAACCGAAACTACAAGTAATTTAGTTTTAATATGTTATCAAGGAAACAATTTCCCAAAGCAATTTTCCCTAATAGTTTAACAAATCGATTAAGAAACTTAATATCCTTGTTAAACCGATTGTAACATACAATCATTTATTTCGATAAGACCAAAATAAAGATCAGAATTAACTTTATTTTTCTCCTCAGGATCTAATTATTCAGACAATAACTTAGACATTTCTCTTTAGACAAGATAAACACTAGGTTAGTTAACTAGTTTTTCTTGTCAAGGTATTCGGTCAGACTTGAATAACTGAATCCTTCAGTTTGATAAGTTTAACTAAGATCAGAATTAACTTAGTTTCTCTTATCCGGAATCGATTTGGACTAAAAAAATGATCTCGTATTTTGTTAAGCCATAAACAATACATACAAAACCAAAATAAATTGACTTGCACAATTATTTTCTTACCCGGAAGCAATTGAAACAAACATAGACATTATAGCACCGCAATTGCACCGAATTTCGTTAAACAAAAAAACTTGATACCCAACAATAAAGAAGATACCAAACAATAATCCAAATAAATTGACACAGTTTTTCTTAACCGGAAACAATTGAATCATACACACACATACATCCATACACAATAATGGAACATATCAATTGTACCAAAATTTTGTTAAGAAAAAACAAAATATATGCAATATAAACAAGCTTTTCTTAAACAGGAAAATGATTAACTAACAAATTCGTAACCTCAGATTCCACAGCCTCTTCTCTCCAGAAAGATATATCATTAAGTGCAAGTTCAAGTTAGAACTCTCCCCCATTGTGTTGTGATTCTCTCGCTAGAACAAAAAAACAACAACAAGAGCAACCTTTACCAGAGAAAGGTTGAAACGGTTTTAACTAATACGTGCCAATAGCAATTGAGAATGAAGATCAGCAAGTACTTCTTTTGAATCCTTTATCATTAGTTCATGATGTCTAATGCAGCTTCTAACAGTATGAATCTGTTTTCTTAGCGAATCTTGAAGATTATCAGGTTGTAGAACATCATGAGTTTCATTCATAACTGATGCACATAGTGCCAAATCATCTAGGGATGATCCTTCTTTCACCAATTTCTCCATTGAAGGACAATAGTCTTCTTTCGGACAAGAAGAGTATGTATATAAGATAGGATAAAATTAAGGGGTGACATAATTTGGTTTATGGAAACCGAATATATTTATCCCAAAAGTAAAGGATCGATTATGAGATTATTGTTACCTATTAAAAGAACAGACTTACAAATTCTGCCCAGATTTAAGGCTTCCTCACAAAAGATTTTGGGCAACAAGTGAGGATGCATTTTTCAACACAATCAATATGTGTTGAGGTGAGGATTAATCTCACCGTAGGTAGCAAATACATCCTTAGGATGATTTATAAACACAATAGGTTGTGTTTCCTTGAGTTATTTCTTTCTCTTGCTATTATGAGAGTCTGCAACCTTTTTTCCAAAACTAATAAACTCATCAGCCTTCAAAAAATTTATGCCCTTACGAAGTGTCTTGATGAATTTATTTTGTTGGAGATTTCCATGAAAGTGTGCAGTGTGGTAATCTCTTTCACATGAAGAACTCAACATATTGTCAGAAGATCTTGAGACCAGATTCTCTTTTTCTTTGTTAACTTCTGACAACTTTGGTTTATTAGTGATGTCAACCAACTTCTCTTGGTCAGATTTTTCCTATCGAGTTTTATCCGACAAGGATTTTCTAAGATTATCAGGTTCCCTGAATAACTTTAGATTTTCCTTAATCTCAAACTCAAGTTTTTTAAAACAATTCTTTAGGAGTTGCATAACTGTAGATTTTCCTTAATCGCTAGATAGATCACTATTAGTTTTGGCAAAAAGTTCATTGCAACTCGATATTCCTTCATAGGGTTTATCCTCTGGAATATCATCTAGGGTAGTAACATAAGCCTTGTTGCACTTCTGAGCCTTTTTGCTAGAACAGTACCTTGCCATATGTCTGAACCTTCGGCATTTGAAACATTGGATTTTTCCATTACCTTTTTCATGAAAAAAAGATAATGTATCAGGACTTGATTTATTTTTCAATAAAACTTCCTTAATCCGTTGTGTTAGGAGTACAGTTGTTAAGTCAAGCTCTTTTTCAACAAGTGTTTTATCCTTTTGACAACGTTTCTCAATCTGACTTATACTTACTTCTTTCGAAGGTTGATTAGTATTATCTGAGACATTAGATCCAACATTTCTGTTCTTCAGCGAAATTTCTTTATCAAAGATCTTTAACTTTCCTACTAGAAAGCTTCGAGAAAGTATCGAAAGATCATTAACTTTCATTATATCATGTTTCTTAGACTCGTATCTGGATGGTAACGATCTGAGAATCTTGCATATTATTTCCTTTTCAGGTATAGTCTTTCCAAGAGAGAAAGATGCATTGACAATCTCAGAAAGTTTAGCGTTAAACTCCTCGAAGGTATCGTTATCATCCATTTTAAGAAATTCCCATTCAGAAGAGAGGGATTGGAGATGAGCTTCTCTTTATGAATCATTCCCTTCAAATATAGTCTCAAGAGTATCCCATGCTTCCTTAGAAGTTTTACATAAAGAGACATGATGTAAAATATCATGACTCACTGCATGTATTATGGCATTTAAACCATCTGAGTTCTTCTTTGCAAGAGCTCTTTCTTCATATGTATAGAACGATAAGCGTTTAAACTCAGTTTCCGAAAATCCCACTTTCGGTCGTTCATATCCTTTTTCGATTAATAACCAAGTATTAAAATCTCGGGATTAAAGAAAGGCTCTCATAGCAGATTTCCATAATGGATAATTTGTCCCATTAAATCGTGGTGGTACGTTAACTGAATCAGCCATTAGATTCAATTCTTATAGGTTGGATCGCACCATACACAAGATTGTTAGATCTTTTCGTGTTTTCCTGCTCTGATACCAATTGAAAAGACGAGGGTACCCAAATACACTACAATCTTTAAAATATCCACCTATAAGTCCTCTTACCGAAAGTGATCGTCTGTGTACAAAGTCGAGACAATGCAACAAATCGGTATTCACATTTTGTGTGATTTTCTATGGATACGAGATCAAGACAATACGACTACCGAAGTGTGATACTTGATAATAAGTTCGGACTTAACCAAACTTTATAGGATCACTATCAAGTATGTACAGAGTTTACGTTTGTGTAATTTACTTTGAATTATATAAACAAATATAATTGCGGAAAATAAAAGTAAATCACACAACAAGATTTTGTTAACGAGGAAAATTGAAAATGAAGAAAAACCCCGGGACCTAGTCCAGGATTGAATACTCTCAGAATTAAGCTGTTATACAAAATATTTACCAACTTCGTATAGTTGAGACCAAGCAACTACCCCTAGTTCACTTAGTTTCCTCAATATACCTTCCCTTCCGACTTCGATGAGTACAAGCACTGGAACAATTCCTTTGGATCGTATTCCAAACAGTAAAGGAACAACAAATATATTTGGTAACAACCCTTTCGATTCTTTCAAGATAAAGATATCTCAAGTCATACGCAAAGGCTCTTCCATTTAATCTAATAAACTCCTTTTCCTGGTAAGATCAATCTATCCAATAACTACCAAAGTAGTCTAGTTGGATCCCATCCGATCAAGGTTTGTGCACACCCAAAGATATGAGAACCAAATAAGAAATCTTCTTTGTCTTCAAATCTTCTTTAATCTTCAATAAACACCTGCACAATACCACTTGAATCTCTTGTGATCAATCACACACAGAACGGAGTCTGTTAACAATTGATTATCACAAAATGTCTTTAGATCTACAAACAGTTCTAAAGATGTCATCGATACTTCGATCTAGTTTTAGTGAATCTTATATCAGAAGAGAAGATTCACAAGAATAAACAAACTAGGTACAATCAAAGTTTCAACAGCCGTTAGTCAATCAAATCAGTCGAAAACTAATAACACTGCAATTATCTAGTTTCCCACCAACGGTACTCGTAGAGCTTCTTTATCCCACGTAAGTCTTTAAACGCGCGGTCGTAAGAGATTTCGCCTAATTATGGTACTTTCCTCTCTGGATAGACGGCTCCACCAGAAACAACAAAAAGATGAAGTTTGCCTGGCTCTTAGGATAGTTTGCTCAAAATGCAAACTTAGGTATTTATAGACCAATGATGTTTGGACACCAAGTAATTTCCAAAACCGAAAATATTCTTAAGATATGCCATGAATGGAAAAATTCAGTTTTCCTAATTCCAATATAAATGCTTGTCCGAAATTTCTGAAATCTCTCAATAGAAAATCTCCAATTAATAAATGTACATTACTAATTTTTATTCTCTAGAGATATGCATTAAATTGCTGGTAATTAAAGCATATAAAACCAAAAACCTTAATTAAAAGATTCTCAATTTATTTCAGCACAGGATCTCATTGAGTACTAAGGAATATCTTTGAACAATAAATGATAAGAATTACTTAATGTGTTCAAAGTATGTTGACATCTTTTCACTGTAAATACTTATTCATATTTACATGGATTTACATTCTTGGAATCGGTTATACCACACTTCCAAACAAGTTTAGAATTGATTCACCTGTATTCCAAGATTACTATGTGATTGATCAAATATCAAATCACATACATGGGTTCAATCGGTTCTGCCAATCACTAAGATCGGTTATACCTTAATATGGAAACACTTGTGTTCGGTCACACAAGTTACCAGGTCCGGTTACATCACTTACCAGTATCGGTTACATCAATTACCAGGACCGGTTACCATATACTCATGGTATTGCTTGTGATCGGTCACACCAGTTACCAGGATCGGTTACACCAATTACCAGGATCGGTTACACCAATTACCAGGACCGGTTACACCAATTACAAGGATCAATTACACAACTTCTCTGTGATCGGTCACACCAATTACTAGGACCGGTCACACCAATTACAAATATCGATCATACCATCTCATGGCGATTACTTAGAATCGTTTACACTAATTAACAAAAACTAGTCATACCAAATCATAAGTCAGGCATTGTGATTAGTTATACCAAGATACATAACAAAGTTACGATCGGTTCTACCATCTCAAACATATTGGTAATCCAAAGATATGCAATGAATAACCTTACCAATAAGCCTAACGATTTCCCTTTCGATTCATAAAACAAGTTCATGAATGTACTTCCTTTAAACAAATGTAAAACATTGTTTCCTATGATGAAATCTTCACAATAACCCATCCACATAATCAAAACAATATATACACGATTATGTCGATGTCATATCTACGAAGTTCAAAAGATAAGCGTTATACTTTGCAGTCTAATTCCCTAATACTATGATCATACAAATATGACCATGTCACATCACTAGAGTAATATATACACTATGTACAATATATACAGCTTTGCTGTTATGTTTTCAATATAGCACGACTTGAAAGATACGTTAGAAATGAAAGCAGTTCAAGTAAATATTACTAACCTCAAGAGGAAGGATGATGTTGTCGTTGTAGTTCGCTTCTTCTTCACTTTCTTCAGGTCTTCGGAGTAATACTTGTATGTCTCAACATTCCTAGACTTTCTAGTCTAACCTAAACGAAGTTGACTCTAGTATACAATCAAGCGACTTTAGATGAGTTTTGAGTCACTAAAATATGACAACCGAACTTGACATACCCACGCTTGGTGAGTTCAACCGAGCTATGCTCTAATAGAAACCACCTGCCATCCTTTTGAATTTTTGTTTTCTGCTGAAAAATTGTTCTTCTGATGTTGATCTCGCACCACTGCTACCCAAGTCTTTGAACCCTGTAAACTCTGTTTTCTATGCATGCCGATCTGAATCCAATAACCCTGCTCTGCTCTGTTGATAAGATGATTTTCTCACTATTTTTCTTGGATTCCATTTTTTTTTATCAAGTTTCTTTTCTTTTCTTTCTTCTATATTTTTCCTATTGGGCATTTCAAGCCTTTTACACTCCTTTTCTGATCAATAAAATCCTTCTCTTATCGGTAAAAAAAAAAAAACTGATTTTAAGTACAAGTGTTAGTCTCAATACCCAACACGTCCTAAACAAAATTGAGCGGTAAGAGGACCAACCCACATATGCTCTATCAAAGAGCACTTTAATAAAAGCCTGTTTGGATGTTAAGTTGTTTTTGGAATCTTGGAAGCGGAAAAGTTAACTTTTTGTATAATATGCTTCCGACTTCTGCTTCAGGCTATAAATAACAGTTAACTCTAGTGGTAATCGGCAATCTGATAGTCTATTTTTTCGACTTTTCTTTCCCATTGGCACACTGTTTGAGCATCATCTACCAACATCACAATTTCATTAGAAAACATGAGCAATATTTAATCAGTTCATATAATTGATACGAATTTTTGTTTCGCCTAATGTTTTTGCAAATATCATTATAACTAATCATTTTATGTTGTTAAATAAAAAATGTTCGAACGGTGGGAGTAAAATATTCTTCCAATTATATATAAGAATGTTTTGTGCATAGATATACAATATGCAATCAAGAGACTAACATACATCACAACCAAGGCGAAAAGATGGAGCTGACTCCTCCGACAACAATAAGCCTCTTAGCTAATAAATACTAGTAGCTAAAAACTTTACGAACCAAATCAATTATTTGCTCGATAAATTGGTTACAAATCATACCTTACTCAATTATCTCCTAGTAAGAATTTAATTTATTTTATTTTTTCTATTTATCACTAAAGAATTAGTGCTGACGAGTTTCGAACTCAAAGCAGTGGTATCATCACCGGATGACTTTATCACTGTACTACAGTGGTATCCCTCCGACTTCAATGCAAGAATCCGAAAAATTAAAGAACAAGAAATAAGTAAACATCTAACACACGACATGAGTCTGATCCATTCAAAAAAGGCGTGAAATACTTCCGAGTCAGATTTCATGTCATGCACCAATAAAAATTGAAAAACAAACCAAAGAATCTGACATGGCCTGAGTCAGATCATATTTTGAGTTAGGCTTCGAGTCAGACTTATGGAGAAAAGGCCTAAAATGTATCGGTAAGGCCTATCCGTATGCACATGGAAAAAAAATCTTGTTTGGCATACTAGGTGGCATGGCAAACGAGTTGCGCCACTATAGGAAAACTTCAGAGCAACGGAGTTTCTAGCGAACGAAATAAAAAATATCGCCAGCGCTACCATGAATATCGCTCGATGTAAAGTTTAGTGCCAACGGCTAGTTCTTTGTTGCCTATAAATAGGTAATTTTCAAACAAAACATTGCACCCAAAAAAATTTACACAAAATTTTTCTCCATTTCTCTATTTCTCAATCTAATTATTTTTTCAATTTTTCCCAAATGACACAATTTCAAACCCAATTTGATTTTTCTGGAGTAGTGCTTGAAGGTGCCGTTAAGAAGATATTTGATAGTTATAAAAAATAGGTAAAAAGCAAAGAAGTCTTCAAGTTTTGGATATTAACCAAGTCAAAACCGCAACTAAGAAAAGGCAAAGAAAAGTTCAAGGCAAGGAAAATCAAGGAAAAACAAATTCGAAGACAAAGAAGAAGATAAACAAAGGAAACTTCGTTCATGAACACATTGATTGGAAGTTTTGTAAAATGAAGAAGATTAACAAGATGAAGAACATTGACCCAAATTTTTATTTTTAAAGTCTATATTTCAGATCGTTATTGTCTAGTTTTATGTCTTGTAAAATGATTATTAATGACTAATTCGAAGTTTAATGAGTATGAAAATTTGACTCGTATTGTTGAAAACTAAGCTTAATTTTATTCTTAATTCAATCTTACATTTTAATTAGAGTTAAATTCTAGTTTAAACTAAAGTAAGACAAATACTAAAACTAATACTTAAGTTGGAACATATCATTAAACTTAGACTTAAGTTGACAATTAAGAAACTAAAACATAAACATTGGATTATATTTGGGCAACCTTCTTAAAATCTCGAAACAACTTCCAAATTGGAAGTTCCTTCCGTTGATGCGACAATATTCCTCACGACACCTTTGTTCAAAATTCCATCATGGTTTCACCATCCCTCATGTTTGGACCTTCTTGTTGAAGTATAACAAGATATGTTCTAATTTCTTTATTCATTACAGTGAGGCGATGAGACAACCCTGAAACATCACGATTGTTGGGGTTCATTGTTTGTTCTTGAGATTTTCCAAATATCCTTTCGCAAAATGTTTGGGGATTTAATGCATCTACGAATATAGTCTTAGTTAAAGAAACATAATTCCTGTAAATACATTCATCTTCCTCAGTAGTAAATTTCGCTAATCGCCTCCTCCTAATTCGATTAGCAACTCTTTGATTTTCGGCAACATGTTGGTTTGCTATGAACTCAGCCATGTTCATATTATCAGCCATGCTCTTTGAGGATTTGAAAGAGTGATGAAAAGAATTGAAGATTGAGAAATTCTAGTGAGATTTAGAAATTCTAGTGTGAGTTGAAATGAGTTTAAAATTGGGTATTTATAGATGGGGGAAATTATAGCCTTTGGATGAGGAATTGATGAGAGATGATCAACCCAGCGAGCGACAGCTCGATAGACACTCTATCGCTCGTTAGAGACTCCGTCATGTATGCCTAACTGTTATTCCTGGCATATAGGCATATATGTTTGGCACTTTGGCATACCCATAGTGGGTGCTAAAGTGGCACAATCATCTACTTGGCATGTGCATAGGAATAGGCCTAAGGCCGGTTCCTATGGGCATGGCAAAGCCCCAGTTTTGCCACTTTTGCACCCACTATGGGCATGTCAAAGTGGCAAACAGACATGCTAAGTGGCAACTTTGCCACTTAGCCAGGTCAGTTCAAGTTTCTACCGAGCGATTGAGACTCGACCGCTCGGTGTGGTTTACACTGGCCGGATTTGTTTAGATTGCCAGCGGTTTACACTCGGCCGGTAGGTCTAGTCTTCATCGCCCAGTAGAATCTGATCCAACGTCCATAAATCTCCTCCCCCCTATAAATACCAAATTCCACTTCCATTTTAACCAACACCTTCTCTACTCTTCACACTTCTCACATTTGTTAAATCTAAAACAAATTTCATCATCCAACTCTTTCATTCACTCGTATTGTGTATTTTTTTTTTGAATATGTCTCAATCTAATTCTCAATTGACTAAAACTAAGAAGATTATGGGTCCAAAATTACCTTAGCCGAAGATGAAAGCATTTACAGAAACTATGTGTTCTTTACACAAGATAATATCGATGGTGCCCAACAACAAACTACCAAGTTGTGGGATACATATTTGCTAAATTTCGTGAACAAACTATCAACATCAACAATGGTGATGCAAATGGATTGTCCGGTCGCTTCGTTGTATCAACGCCCAAGTTGCATTGTATGTTGCTGCTATAATGCATGCTGCTCGTGCTCGAGCGAGCGATATTGTCGATGTTGATATCGAACGAAAGTGTTGAAATGATTGGCACCACAAACATAGGAAAAAATTTGGTTATGAAAGTTGTTATCGTATTTTGAAAGTGTTGCATAAATATAATTCAGAAGTGTTAGCAAATATGCAGAATGTACCTGCAAGTTCACCATACACTTCTTCTCCTTCAACACCAGCTTCACAACCATCTCAATCATCTCAACCCCTTCCGGAGAATCCATTTTCTTAACCATAAACCACAACAAACTACAATTCCAACTTGAATCTCAATGCTACGATTAAGAGAAAACTATTAGGAAGAAACGCTGCAAGAGCAGCGAGAAAAGATGCCCAAGAAGGAGAAGAAAGTGAAGGTTTTTTGGATACTTTAATAAATCATCAGAAGACCGTCGAAAAACAAAGAGCAATAGACCGGCAGTTCATGACTAGAATAAGATTCTAAATGCAAACACCTCAACAATGACCCCTAGACAATTGATGGTATGGGAGATGGAGATGGACAGGTTAGCAGAGGAGTTGGAAGAAAAACGTAACAAGAGAAATTTGGAAAAACACTTTGGAGGTCAAGCTGAAGATGAGGATGATGAAGACCACGATGAAGTGGTGCCACTTAATTAATTAATGTATCAGCTTTAATTTTAATGAAAATGTAGTAGTTCGGTTATGATGAATGAAGTTGTACTAGTTTTTCATGAAATTAAAACTTTGTAGTAGTTTTTTATTACATCAAAACTTAAACTTGACAACATCCATTGAAATTAAATATTAAATTAAAAATTGACAACATCCATTAAAACTTAAAACTAATACTAAACTTAAGACTAACATCTAATACGAGTTATAAGAAACTCCTTAAGAATTTGGAAATACGCTTCCTATTCAAAAAAAATTCCTTTCCATCTTCGCCACTCGTATCGAGTTCGTATTCGCAATTTAGCATTGGTATCACCTCTAAGACGATATCGATTGAAAATCCGTCTCATTGCTATAAAATCCACAAGATATTTTTTGATAGTCATGAATCAACAAAACAAAGCAGCTCGAACCCGGTTATGAGGATTACATGTCTTTGTGCAGAAGGTTTCATGAATTTTACCCCAATAACTCAGACTGGGTAAACCATTCATCCGTCGTTCTTCACCTCTCTTCGGGTAGTATATTACATAGTTTCTACAAAGAGATAAATCTCCATCTTCAGTAAATCTAGGATCATCCATAAATTACCCAAAATGTAGAGAAGCTTTTAAGTGAAGGTGTGATTTTGAAATGGATGAAGTGGTATGTATATATAAGGATTGTTTGCAATTGAGTCTATGCCGCTAGCGAATGTGTCTAGATTGCTACTTCTAGTGAAAAACGTAAAAAAATTAAAATGATTCGAACAACTTCAAAACTAAACTATGAAACAAACAATTAAACTTACAAATCTTAACTTTACAACACTACTCAATTAACATTCTTCCAAACTCATCCCACATATTCGCTCTGAGATTTTCCCTTAACCTATCATACAGAGCTTTGTTCTCAATGTGACTAGTCATTTGCGCATACTTCTTTGCAGGTAATCCTCTTTCTGGTTGAATCTCAGGCCTTAAGTCTTTATCTTCATGGTCAGTCTAATTTTTATTAAGACGGGTTTCTTGAAATACCATGTTATGCATAATTACGCAAGTCAGCATAGTCTTATGCATTTCACGAGCACTTAGACCACAATAAGGCCCACAAATGATGGCGAACTTCTGCTTCAGAATTCCAAAAGCCCGTTCCACATCCTTTCTCAGTTCCATTTGTCTACTATTGAAATACGAGTATGAACGACCCATTTCATTGGCAGTTGGCTGACAGTAACATTAATCTAAAGTTGACCATTTTGGTTAAATTTCATGCGCAAGATAATAACCATGAGTGTAGCGATTCCCGTTGATAGTGAAATTTACCCGAGGACTAATTCCATACTTTAAATCTTCAAACGAATGTGATTTGTGTAAAACATTTATATCGTTTTGAGATCTCGGAAGACCAAAAAAAGCGTGACATATCCAACAATCATAAGAAGCAGCAGCCTCAAGGATAGTCGTTGGTTTTGCGTAGTGACCCTTATACTGACCGGCTCAATAGGTAGGGCATCAAGTCCATACCCAATGCATGCAGTCAAGACTACCCATCATTCCTGGAAATCCCATTTCCTGATTTTGCTTTAATATTTCTCTAACATCTGCGTGAGATGGTTTTCGTAAATAGGTTGGACCAAAATGATTAATCATTAATTGCTTCGTAAAACAACGCAATATACTTGTATGCGGTTATTTTTCTCATACGAAGGTTCTCATTATTAGAATATGGAGGTTTGCCATATCCTAGAATCCTTAAGGCCGAAGTAACCTTTTGTTCAGGGCTATGACCTCTAATATTCAGTGTATCATACTGATAATTAAATTGAGGTTCTACCTGACAAAGAAAATTGTTGGTTAGTTCTCTATCTTCATCTGACTGATCATCAATTTGTCGCAATGCCTGAACGAACATTCATTGTTGTTCTTCAAATCGATCCATATGAATATGCACCTCTTCGTCAGAAGAATCCATTGATTTGAATCTAAAAATTAAACCGAGGATTAAGGTACAAAAGAATATGATGATAGAGTTAATGAAAAAATGAGGTGTGATTAAATTGAATTGGGTGAATTTATAGGGAGACGTGGGGGAAATAGCCGTTACATCATTATCTAATAAGTGACCAACTCTATATCACGCGATCGGCACTCGACCGCCAGCGGTCTAGTTTCTATCTGAGAGATCGAGTCTAGACCGCTAGCGGTGCAGTCTCTACCGGTCGGTAGAGCCTCGATCGCTTAACCATTTTCCCAAAGTAGCACGGCCAGTTTGCAAGGCCAACTGCCATGGCAAATGGGTGGGTTAGCCACCCCCATAGGAACCGGCCTAAGATGAGGTGCTTGATGGGGTGAGCATTTGGCCCGTAATCCGCGGATTTAACCGGGACCAACCGTTCTTTTGCGGATGGATGTCTGGACCGTTTGTTAATGGGTTGGATGCGGATGGAATTTTTGAAATCCAACGGATTATGGATCGGCCCTGGATGTAATCTTGAAAATTCGTTGGACATCCATATCCGTTAAATTAAGGGCACTTATATAGTTCTAGAAAATACTATAGATCATTTAGGAATTCTTAAGGTGTTTTCTTGGGGTATTGTACATGACATTTTCATATTTGTATACGTATACGTATATAGGATATGTAGGTTTTATAAGGAGTCATTTGTGTTGGCTTTATTTTTTTTATTATAAATTTTAACTCAAACAAATTCATTGGATTACCCGAATCCAATCCATCTGCGCATCCATTTGGATGCAAACCTGTTGGATGTTGCGGATGCCAAATTTTAAATCTATAATGTACTGGATTGGATGCAGATGAGGTGAAAACCGGTCTACCGGCCCATATTCACCCTCGGGTGCTTGCCATTGTATCCGCGAACACAAAACCCACAAAACCCTAAAATAGCTGAACAGGTTTCCGCATTGACCATAAGCCCTTTCGTTTCCTCTTTTTTATCCAACACCCTGTGAGTAAAGCCTCTAATCTAGAAGCGTCTCTTCTCAAACACCATTACAAGTCTCTTCTTCCTCATGGGTCGGATGAATCATCCTTCTTCCTGTCCTGAAGATCCCCCAAGTGCTTCATCTTCACCAGAAGAAGAAGTCGAGAATTCAAAAAGTGAAGCTTCAGAAGGAGAAGCTGAAAAAGAAATCGAGATTTCAGGCAGTGAGGCATCAGAAGGAGAAGATGAGTCTGATTCTGATTCCGAGTTTGTTGATCATAAATGTAAGCGAACGAAAGCTGGAAACAAACCCACTTCTTCATCTTTTTCAAAAGCAAAATCAAGTAGTAACATAGTTAAGAAGAGACGAAAACGAACACCCATTTCAAGGCTAATCAGTGTTGAGGATGAAATTGTGATTCTGGAAGGCTTGAGGGAATGGAAAAGGAAAGGTTGGTTCCCTCTATTAGCTCGTGAAGAATTTACTGATTA
Source organism: Papaver atlanticum (assembly GCA_023531105.1). NCBI lineage: Eukaryota > Viridiplantae > Streptophyta > Magnoliopsida > Ranunculales > Papaveraceae > Papaver > Papaver atlanticum. The sequence continues at coordinate 7,050,024 of JAJJMB010010315.1, forward strand.
CATTAGAGACTCATTGCATTTTAATCCTGTAAATAAGTCTCAAGTGGTTCGCCAAGTTTGGCAATTGAAGAAGAGATTTTGTAAATTCTTAGAGAAGAAGAGTGATGATGATGCAGACCCTGTGTTTGAGGATCCCAATGATTATAAATTGTATTTGATTATGAAAGATATTTGGGGTGATGAATACCCAGTAATAAGGAAAAAGAATGTCAAGTATGATGATGATAATTTAGGAGGGAATGGTAATGGTAGGAAGGTGAAATCTAAAAGGGAGCTGCTTGATAAATTACCAGTGTTGGGAATAAAAGATTGTGTTTCGGAGGAGGGTTTGAGATTGATTGGTGATTCTAAGGTCAAGAAGTTTGAGAAGAAATGGAAGAAATTGCATCAAGAGGAGCTTCATTTGAATTTGAAACGTACGGAATTGATGGAAGAAATGACACAGGCTCTTCTTGCAGCTGTCAAGGCTTCAAAGGATTAACTTTTGCGAGGTAATTGGTTATGGGGATGGTTAATGCGTGTCTTATTCAAATGCTTGTTAGTGCCGGTAAGTCGGCTATCTTTTGTTATGATAGACTGTTTAGGTTTTGAAATCAATATGACATGTTTGATTGTCATTTTAGGTAGAATTGATTGGGATATGCTGCCAATGTCTGGTCTTAAACTTTATAGTGTTTTTGATATTTTTGTAATTGAAGACTTGCAGTGTTTAAGAAAAATTTTAACCTTTTAAAGATGAAATCTTCTCGTTTTGAGTTTTGTCTAGTTTTGTTTGGAAATGCAGAATTAGGGTAGTACCATGTGTGATGCTTATTCGAAACGAACTCTATATGACTATTAGTCTGAGCAAACATCTCTGGTGCAAACAAAGACTAAATAATTGTGACTGGGCTGACAGATTACTCATTGTTTAGTCCCACTTTATCCCTAGTTGCATTAGAATTGGAATGATGCTTACTGAATCTCTTTGTTACTGTATCCATTCCTTGTATTCTAGTATTTATCGGTAACTTGTCTTCATCGTCAAGTTATAACGATGGTTCCCTTTTGTACCTGTGTTTTCTGGATTAGGAGAATGCTCACAGAAAATTCTTGTGTGAAACATACTGTGAATCTGCTTCGGATATCTAGTGCGAGGTTTTCCTTTGTTTGGTCAGAATTTGTAATTGTAATATAATAGCGAATAATATGTTGGATGCTCATATGTCACAAGGAGCTGCAATTTCAAAGAATACGCATAATTAGAGATTATACCATGCTCATGGGTTGGAGACATACCTAAGCACTTCTCCAACCAACTCTTTAGATATGTGCCTTGTCTCTTTCCTAGTCTCTACAAGTTTTTGGTTAATTTACGCTATTTAGGATTAGTCAATTACAGTTTCAGTGAGTGATGTCTTGCAACACATTAATGTATTGGGACACACAGGCATTTAGGTACCAGTGTATGAACTTCTTCTTCTTAGCTGCTGCAACAGGAGATTCTCTATGTGATATTCATATTTCATGGAACTTACACTGCAGACAATCCTCAAAACAACTCACTTTGCTAATGAGTTTTTAAGAGATCGCTCAAATTTTGCCAACTACAGAATTTGAGTCCTTCTTCTCACTGGTAAGGTTTATCTTGTCATTTTTCTATTTTTATGAGAGTATTCATGCATCAGGTATGTGTCGATGTAAGTGCTAAAGCCCTACAAAGGTTCAGGCCTAGATGACAAAAACAGAAGGGATCTGACTGAGTTGGTTTTAGAGCATAGATGCAAGCTGGGTGATGGGATTCATGCTGATTGTCGTATTTCTCATGCTCAAAGCTTTAAACTGATGTAGAACTTAGGTAATATTATCATACACTAAATTTGACATCTCTCTTGTGTGCACACAACACACTCCTAAGATCTTTCGGGATGGCCTCTGAGACACAAAGTCTGGCGTACATAGCCATCTGTCTCAAAGGTTTGGTTTTGGCCTTGGTGTTTGTTGATGCCCAAGTTAGACGTTAGTGTGGGTCAGAGGTTGACATCCCTTTATGTTGACTTGTTATCTTGGTCCAACAATATACATTAAACTTGCTACTACTACCATATTCGTGCAGCAGAGTTAGGGCCATCTTACTACAGTTTAGTGCCAAACTTTTCGTCGAGGCTGAAGCATATGATTGTTCTTTTATTTGGTTTATTTCGATTCTCTGGACATCTGTTAGCATATTATTAGGAAAAGATCGGCTATGTTAAATGGTCTAGTGACTCTAGTCAATCTAGAGCAGACCTACTCGCATGAAAAGCAAGCACCTGATTGTAGCTTTATGACGGGTCTCCGTTAAATGGCAGATGTGATAGGTCCTGTGTTTTTCGTATTCTATATCCGAGTTTATCTACCAATTTGGCAAGTGCTCATATTAACCTCCTAATATGTTTTTACTTTTCAATGTCAATTTCCAGTTCCTGGAGAAATGAAGAAAGCTTAAGATGAAATGAGAAACCAAGGGGCTCTTCTATGCCAACTTGTTACCAAGAAGTGGTTGAGACTGGGACTGCCCCTTACCACAATGAACCGGAAATACATTTTGATGATCTGAGATTTTCAACTTTTCCCAAAAACTAGATGTATACTTCGAGAGAATTGTAAAGATTTTCTGGATGTCAGAAGTAGTGTGTTTCTCATTGTATGCTTCAAAATCTTCTTCAAAGTATATTTTTCTGGTTATATATTAGTTTAAAATCTCTCTTAGAGTTTATGTTATTGATTGCAGTTTCCAAACTTTGAGAGATTTACATGTAACTTAAGTATTAGGCCAAACAATCTCCAAAAATCCATGGAGTTTACACATTTCATGCAGCGAAACAACCTCCAAAAGCCACAAAACAACAGCTTAGGTAAATGAAAGATAAATGATCTTCAAGTCATTTTACCACAGACATACAATAGCGAAAAAATACAATGAGGAGAAGAAATAAAAGCCAGATAGATATCCATATGAACACTATACAAACAGAGATATATTCATAAATTAACACTCTATGAAGCCTTGTTGTGGCCTTCTTCTCCCTTGCATTCATAGTTCCCTTGCATTCATAGTTCCAGACATGAGAGAGCCTATTCTGTTGCTTTACAAGAAGCTTTGTTGTGGCCTTCTCCCTTGCACATAGTGCAGTGAAGTGGTCTTTTTACTGCATCTTGGTTAAAATTTCGTCGCTGTCTCTTTGGTCGGCCTGGCTCACTTGTTCGATTACGGGATCTGGTGCATGGAGGATTTACTTGAACCTTATCTGACATTTCACTACTAGCAGGCTTCTCTATCTCTGGGAGAGGGTTTATTGATTCTGAATATGTTAACTGTAACATCTCACCAGTGAAGTACTTAGAGCAAAAATCATACTGATTCCTACTCGTGCTGTTAAAGACAGCTATTGCATGAGAGCAAGGTAATCCAGTAACTTTCCACTTTCTGCAACTACATTCTTGTTTGTCCATGTCAACTACATTTATGAAATCATCATGAACTTCAAAGATGCTGTCTGACGAGAACAAAACTTTAAGGCGTTTGGCTTTTGTCGACTCTTCTTTCAACTTTTCCTCCTTAGATGGAGTTAGTTTTGAAATACACTTGCTTGAATCCATCCGCCTTGTATTGATCAACTCCATCATCTTGATTCTTATTGCGTCAAACTTATGCACTATTGGTAATTCACGCACCTCTGATATCCAGTCCCTGAATAAATGTACAACACTTACTGAAATATGGTTGAATTGCTCACCTTCAAATTGAGAATTCGCCCAAAACTGCGGTTCACTACTCATGATCCAATCATAAGCTTCCTGTGAAACAGTTTTTATGTCCTCGGTGTATTTTCTAAACCCCTCGAGCCGAAGTGCTTGGGCAGCAGCCATAAAGTTGATCGGTAAAGAACCCTTTCCAGCCCCATGAAAAGGACCCTTTGAGCATTTCTTACACTTCTCCACCAGGCGGTGTATACAGTACCCATGTCGAGCATTCTCAAACACCTTGAGAACCTTTTCACTTAAACCCTTAGCTTTGTCAGACACAAATGTTATCGACCGAGATGCTGGTATTATAGACTTCAACTGCTCCAAAAACCAATGCCAATTATCAAAATCCTCAACGTCGACCATGGCGAAGGCAATTGGAAAAGCATCATCATTCGCATCGACTGCAGTTGCAACCAACATGGTCTCAAGGTATTTCGATTTTACATACATTGCATCCAGAAAAATGAGGGGGCGGCAACCATTTTCAAAACCATGTATAGTGGCATGAAAAGAGATAAAGAGACGATGGAAGTTTTGGTCATCCTTCGTAGTAAGGTTAGCAAAACTGCCCGGGTTTGTCTCCATCACCTTCTCACAATACCATGGGAATTGATTATACGCATCTTTGTATGAGCCCTGAAGTTGCTCTCTGGCAATTTCCATCCCCCGCCAAGCTTGTGAATAGTTCAGCTCAATCCCAAAATCTTGGCATATTGCAGTAACAATCTCCTTGGGCTTGTAATGTGGGCTCTCTTGCAACATCTCTTTTACTAGCGTCGCCAGCCAATTTTTTGTTGCTTGAGGATGATGGGCGGGTGAGCTATCATCACATGTATGGAAATTTTCAAACTTTTTTATCCTAAATGATACTTTAGCTTGGACCCAGGATGCATGAATCCTCCATGAACATCCATCAACTTTACATCTGGCACTTACACGATCCGTATCATTTTTCTTGTACCGGTAGACAAAGCGATTTGAAATGGCATATTTCCGCAGTATATCACGAAAGTCATGGACGTTCTTGAACTCCTGACCGACGCCAGTAATGCCATTCTTCCATGAATCAATCAGCTTATGCCGTCCTTCTACAAAATCATCGGTAACATAATCAGTGTGATTGCTCTGGTTATCATGGTCAGATGATTCAGAGGGAAAGTGTTCCCCATGGTCATCATCACCGGAAGAAACAGTGTCTGGATTATTCCACTTGGTTCCAGCAGGCACTTGCTTCTCTGCGTCATCTGCAATGGAAACAATAGTGAAACCTTTTGCACCAAATTTCCACGATGCAGTGCGTCCTGTTTTCTTCGCAACACCATCAGCAATGAAATCAGCCACAGAAGTAAAACCAGCAACACCACCATCCTTGCCACGTCTAGTTCTGGGGTCCAGTGCAACAGCACCACTAGTAGAGGGGCTCGCAGCAGCAAGATCAATGACTGCGTTTCCTGTGGGAGCAATGGGGGAATCAGCAACAACTCCATTATTCACATCAGAAGCAGTTCCAACAATTTGAGTTGCGGACGGAGTTATTGTGGTAGTCCCAACTACATTGTTAGTAGCTCTACTTTCCCTGCAACAATAAGCATCTAATTTGAGTAACATTACACAAGGAGGTCAATAAGATCATCATTAAGAGTGTCAAAATCAGATTATTAAACTACCTGTTGACAGGAGTCTTCGGTTTAGGTTGAGTCACAATCTCTTTTTCCACTACAAAAACATCCGCTGTAGCAGAAGTGTCATGGAAATGCATCATTCGTCTAAGATCTCTGTCATTAGCTAATGTTATAAGAGTACGGTTGTTACTCGGGAGAAAGTATTTCATAGTGATGAATTCAAAATCAATGCTACAGGTATCTGAAATTTCCAACTTGAGATCATCAAATCGAGTTTCAAGATTAATATCTACAGCATGTGCCTCTCCACCATTATACGACAAGGACCCATCCTTTTCCGGTACAAACTTCCCTCCATACTGACATATCAATATCAAATTTTGCGCGCCCATGGCCTCGCATGTAAGTCTACCAACAAAAAAATGAAACTGGAGTAAGTTAGTAAAATATTTCCGTCGACAGAAGGATAAAATGTATAATATCTAACAGTAAACACATCGAAAATCAGTCCCATTCCAAAAAAAACTTGCTCATAAGTCCTGCATAATGCTGTAATGATTTTTAGAGCCAGAACCTAACAATGCTGCTACCAATGTAACATAGTTCTTATCAAACGCAAACCAAAAACATTCACCTCACCTAGGAACACTTAAACTCAAGTACTATGACAATTAGTCTGCTAAATGAAACAAAATTTTCACCATTCTTTAGAAACTACACAATAAAATTATCATGATTATGATCAAAAAGGATTAATCTGAATTGGTGCAACAATCTGATCCAGAGAATCAAAAAAAAAAGTACTAGTTTGACCTAGTCATATGAAAATTATCTTTGAAAATAGAAATTTGATGTTGTTCATAAATCATCGAAGGATTCAAAAGAGAAAATTACCTGGATGTTTTTGAGAAAAGGACCTTCACGGTGATGGAAACCCTAATTTGGGGGGTTTCGTAAAATTAGGGAAGAAGAAAAGAGTTTCGAAGAAAAAATGAAATACAAGGACTGGTTGGAAACATAGATATAAGGTCCGAAGGTTAAAAAAATGGCCTCAGTGAGGACGTTTCGAGAATTTAAAAAAGTTTCACCATCTTTGGTCAATCTGACTCAGCCAGACCCGAGTCAGATGTCAAATCATTTGAGTCACTTATGACTCCAAGTATTTGAGTCAGATACCTGATGCGCACACATTTGATTGGATTCAAAAAAATTATACTCTAATTATATAGTTTACATAATTCATTTTAAACAAAAAAAATCATGACATTACATTTATTTCTGGAACAAAGCACAAACATGAGAATATATATTCAATCTTTATGATTTTAAATATCGGAAACTTGTAATTAGCCTCTACTGGGAATTACCGGAGGTTTATGTCTCATTTGGAAAATCAATGTTAAGCTAGATATCATAATTATGATCATAATTGTATAAATGTGGACATTCACGCTAGGATCAATAGGCCTTCTAAGATGTACTAACATGTTTCTACGGGAGTTCGTATAGGACAGAAAAACTGAAATCTCGGAATATAATCAAACATATGGCACTTAACAATGTCCATCCATAGATAATTATAGGGGATTGTAATAATTATGTTATTGATGTAGTACATCTTTCCTAATACTCTGCTTGCTTATTTTAGTTTCTTTTATTTCTTGTCTTACAAGACTTTGCTTTCCTAGTTTAGGTAGATTTCCTTTCTTTACCTAGTCGCCTATTGTAAGTCTATATATAGAGGCTAAGTCTATTGTTTAGAGATCATCTTATTATTATCAATCACATTATTATCTTGATTATCAATTCTCTTAATCCTCTTATTCTTTTTTATAGAAATCTCCTCTTCGTATATCCAACAATCTCCGTATTGCTTTCATCTCCTTTGTTTTACATTAATTTCATAGGGAAGAAAAGAGAAGTAGATTTCCTTTCGATGAGTCTGAACCAAAAACTTTCAGTAAACTTAGTAGCAATAGTGGGTTAATGGACCTAGGATTCACAAGAAATACTTATACCAGAAATAATAGGAAATTAAATTCCGATTCCATATAGAAAAGATTAGCCAGATTATTGGTTAATTCAAGCTGGAAAACTAGTGAAAATGAGAGGGTATCAAGTACACCGCCAACTTTTTTGTTCGCCAACTTGTATGGACAAAACCTAATACAATTGCAAGTAGACCAACTTAATGATCCTCCACAATATGTATGCAGAGTTTATATCTCTATATCTTCTCAATCAGTATGTATAGACTAAGGAGTTCGAGAACCTGATTGTTAAGAAGAGTACTTGGACGATCTCAAATATCAATATCCAAGATCAATCTAGTCGTGTCCAAATAATCAAATCGGAATTCTGCCAAGTAATAAACTTGTTATCTATCTTTCAAGATACGAATTCTACAAGAAACAAGTCTCGTAATCAGTCACAATTATATGGTCGCATCTACTAAGTTTAAATAGTACCACTTGTGTAAATCCTATTATAAAGATAAAAATAAAATGCGGAAAGGGAAAAAAATAAAACACCAGAAGTTCGGTTAACGAGGAAACCACAACAGCATAAAAACCCCGGGACCTCGTCCAGATTTGAACACCAAACTGTATTAAGCCGCTGCAGACACTTGCCTACTATCATAGTTCAGACTCGAATGTGGTTGAGACCGAATCCACCCTCCAAGCGATTTAGTTAAAGTCGCGCTTCTTACGTCTCTTGAACCTCGCAAGGTTCTATGTAATTGATTCCCTTAGATGACATCCTTTACAGCCTAAGAGTTGCTTCAACCTAAGTGAATACTTTTGATACCAATCTGCCTCTAACAGATCCTATTTGATTTCTCTTTAGATTAATGATCAAGGCATGGAAATCTATTTGCAACAGACAAAGCTAGCAAACCTCACAAATCCGAAACACTTACACTCACTTAGATAAGAAGCCTGGATTCTTTACCACCTCTCAAGAACAATCTTCAACATATCAATTAAGAATAGTTTTCAGATATCTATCTTGAGGACTCACAAAGTCTGAGAAGAAAAGAACTTTGCGATTACTATCTATCTTGCCTGAAAGAGATTACGAGAACCTCGATAACAAAAAAAGAAAGATTACAATATACGAACTATCAAGGTAAAAGATAGCAGGACATGGATTCAGGAATCCCCAAAGCGAAGTCTTTCAGTGTAAACCTAATAACGTTTCACGGAGGAAACTTAGGTCAATAGAGGACGACCCTAGCTAACAACTAGGACACAAAGTTTCAGGGATTGAATTTCCCAGTTGAAAGAGCATCTCTATTTATAGTTTTTCAAGACTGAGGGTTGCTTAGAATTCAAGGCTAAGATAACTTGAGAATCAAGTAAACATTTTCTTTGTTTTGATGAAACTCTAATTAGGGTTTTAAGTAAGCATGTGAGAAATTGTCTTGAAAACTACATAATAGAATATACACGGTGGTCCGGTTACGGAACCGTGTATAATGACCATTCTGTTTGGAAAATATGCCTTATGAACTATAAGCAACTTGATGTTCATTCAAACACTTAAGACATACATAAGTGTTTTAGTGATCAATAAAGTCTTAGAGGTGTTTAAGAGAGTCATAGTAATGCTAAACATATTTAAAACTTTGAGCATCTGCTAAGTTCTACTAGGATTTGTGAAACAGTTTGTGAACCGTAAGGCTAGTTCACTAGTTAGGGTGCTACGGTTCGTGAACCAAGTTCACCATCCCTACTCGGCTCGAGAACTCAGACATTGTTCGTGAACTTGGTTCACCAACCGTACTCGGTTTATGAACTCAGATGAACACAGTTCGTGAACTGGGTTCTCCAATCTTAAGCCTTTTACACCAACATAAAAATTCAGTTCACTACGGTTCGTGAACTGTCATATTCTAAACTTGCGGTTTGCGAACTGGTTCGCCAACCTACCCTGATTCGAAATATCATAAGTTCTGAATTTCTCACTTTTGATGTTTGAAACATTCCCAGGTGATAAAATCACTTGCATGGACAATTTTCAATTTATCCACAAATTAATTCTTGAACAATAAATTGTTTTAAACTAATATTGTTAAGGACCTTTGAACATCTATCCTTGAATCATATTTCGAGATTTTTAGCAAGACAAGCTTGACTCGAAATTTCTTCTTTGTAAATATAGTAGAAGTCATACGACATGGTCTCACAAAACAGAATGGTAAGATAATGAGTAAAATAGAATGGTTCAGTCTTTATATACCTGATTAATGAAGTTCTTCAAATGTCTTCGTCGATCTTCAGTCATCGAGGGTGATGTCTAATACTCAACTACCGAATTCTAACCTAGTCCGAGACTTGATTTAGTAGACTAGAAATCAAGATATAGTTTTTATCAACTAACATTGACAACAAGCTTGAGATAGCAAAACTTGTGAGTTCAACCGAGCATTGCTCTAACAACTAGTTTTCCAAACTATAGTATAAGACATTTAGATCCTCCCGCATCTGATGATGTACCTATTCATCTTAATCTTAATACTCATAATGTTTGAAATGATGGACCAACACCATTTAAATATTTTGGAGGATGGATGAAACATGAACGATGTAAGCCTCTAATTCAGGAATGGTGGATTGATGAGATTAGGGATTCACCAGCTTACACTTTCAACAAAAAAAACTTTCCTCGTGTAAGCATTCCCTTAGACTATGGAATAAATCTACTTCCGATTATATAAAAACAAACATAGATTTGATTAAGAACAAGCTGAACCACACAAATAAAAGAGACTTTTACCCTGATAAGGCTATGGATTTAACAAATTTAAATATTGATCAGCTAAGTAATTGGTATTGAGCACATGAAAAATTCTAGAAGGACAAAACTAGATATAAGAGCTTAGTTAGGCATACCAGATATTTCTATAGTAAGGCTAACAAAAGGTTTAGAAGAAATATGATAAAAACTACACTGGGTGGCAAATGTATTTGGGTTAATAGTACAAAGAAAATTGCTACATGTATAACAATTTTTTGCATGGTATTGCTACAGCTGTTAATCCCAATATCAATGAGAAAATGGTTGACAAAATTCCTACTTGCAATACTAAAAATGACAATAACATTCTCTTTTCAACTCCATCATAATTGAAATAGAAAGAATTGTTTTCTCTAAGGATCTTGATAAAAGTCCTAGACCTGATGGTTTCCCACCAAGAAATTTTCAACACAACTAGAGAACTATTGGAACAGACTTAACTCTTATAGTCCAAAATTTCTTTGAAACTGGTCATATTTCTAAGGATATGGATGTTTCTTTCATCCCTATGATCCCTAAAACCCTAAACCTTGCAACTCCAACGGAGTTTATCCCATAGCTCTTACTAATACTTCATATAAGATTATAGCTAAACTTATGGAAGGTAGGATGATATGATTACTAGATAAGATAATATCACATCCAATTTTTCTTGGTTTCTTGAAGGAAGATTTATGACAGTATCACTATAGCTTATGAATCAATTCATAAAAATGAGTGATAGAAAAAATAGGCGAAAAGACGAGGGTACCCAAATACACCACCATCTTTTAAATATCAACCTATAAGTACGATATCAAGTGTGATTCTCTGTGGACAAAGTCGAGACAATACAACAACAAAGTTTTCACTTAATAATCAGTACGGTATAAAACCGAAACACTATAGGATCAATATCAAGTGTTATTTACTTTAAATTATAATAACAAATTATAATTGCGGAATAATAAAGTAAATTACACACCAAGATTTTGTTAACGAGGAAACCGCAAATGCAGAAAAACTCCGGGACCTAGTCCAGTTTTGAATACTCTCATAATTAAGCCGATATACAAAATCTAATACCAACTTCGTATAGTTGAGACCAAGTAAACTACCCCTAGCTACTTAGTTTCCTCAGTATCCATGCGCATTCGAATTCTAGAGTCACGCACGTGAATCACCAATCCTTTTGATCGTGTTCCAAACAGTAAAGGATAAAGTTGTTTGGTAACCAGACTATTCAATCTTTTGTAATAAGATATTTATGAGTCGTTGACAAAGGTTCTTCCGTTTAATCTAATAAACCCCTTTGTCTGATTATATGAATTTAAACTTTGATTACCGAAATAATCAATTTCTAGATTCGCAATCAATCAATATGGAACAATAAGAGTAACTATAAAGTGATGTCGATCTCACATAACTAGACAATCAAGTCTATCAAAGATAAAAACGATTTTAGTTAGATCCCAGCCGATCAAGGTTTGTGCACTATATTCACAAGATACGAAAACTAATAAGAAAATCTTCTTCGTCTTCAAATCTTCAATTGTCTTCTTAATAACCTGCACAACACAACTTGAATCTCTTGTGATCAATCACGCACTGAACAGAGTCTGTTAACAATGGATTGTCACAAGATGTCTTTAGATTTAAAAACATTTCTAAAGATCCCGTCGATACTTTGATCTAGTCTGAGTGAATGTTATATCAGAAGAGAAGATTCTCAAGCATAAAAAAACTAGATGCAATCAAAGTTTCAACAACCATTAGTCAATCAAATCAAATCGAAAATTATCTAGTTTCCCACCAACGGTACTCGTAGAGCTTCTTGATCCCACGTAAGTCTTTAAACGAGCGGTCGTAAGAGATTTCACCTAATTAGGATACTTTCCTCTGCAATTAGACGGCTCCACCAGAAACAACAAGAAATGAAGTTTTCCTTGCTCTAAGGATAGTTTGCTAGAAATGCAAACTTAGGTATTTATGGACCAAGGATGTTTGGACACCAATGAATTTAAAAAACCGAAAGTATTCTCAAGATATGCAATAAATGCCCAAATTCGGTTTTCATAATTCCAATAAATGTTGGTCCAATATTTCCCGAAATCTCTCAATAGAAAATCTCCAATTATTAAATGCACATTACTAATTTTTATTCTCTAGAGCTATGCATTAATTGCTGGTAGTTAAAGTATATAAAATCAAAAACCTTAATTAAAAGATTCTCAATTTATTTCGGCACAGGATCACCTTGAGTACCAAGGAATATCTTTGAACAATAAATGATAAGAGTTACTTCTCGTGTTCAAAGTATGTTGACATCTTTTCTATGCAAATCCTTATTTTATATTTATATGGATTTGCTTTCTTGGAATCGGTTATATCACACTTCCAAACAAGTTTAGAATTGGTTTGCCAGTATTCCATGACTACTATGTGATTGATCAAACCAAACCACAATGGTTAGTTGTGATCGGTCTTACCAAGTCACATACATAGGTTCGGATCGGTTATACCAATCACTTGGATCGGCTATACCTAAATATGGTACCTACTTGTGATCGGTCACACCAGTCACTAGGATCGGTTATAAAAAAATTAGGATCGGTTCCATATACACATGGTATCTACTTGTGATCGGTCACATCAGTTACCAGGACCGGTTACACCAATTACAAGGATCGGTCACACAACACTTATGATCGGTCACACCAATTACTAGGATCGGTCACACCAATTACAAGGATCGATCATACCATCTCATGGTGATTACTTAGGATCGATTACACCAATGGTCATACCAAATCATAAATTTAGGCATTGTGATCAGTTATACCAAGATACATAACCTGAGTTAAGATCAGTTCTACCAACTCACACATGTTGGTCATCCAAAGATATGTAATGAATAGCCAGACCAATAAGCCTAATGATTTCCCTTTCGATTCACGAAACAAGTTCATGAATGTACTTCCTTTAAACAAATGTAAAATATTGTTTCCTATGACGAAATCTTAACCATAACCCGTTCACATAATCATAACACTATATACAATATTTTGTCGATGCCATATCTATGAAGTTCAAAAGATAAGCGTTATACTCCGTAGTCTAATTCTTTAATACTATGATCATACTATTATGATCATATCACATCACTAGAGTATTACATACAATATGTACAATATATACAGCTTCGCACTTATGTTTTCAATATAGCACGACTTGAAAGATACGTTAGGAATGAAACAGTTCAAGTCAATATTACTAACCTCAAGTGGAAGGATGATGTCATCGTTATAGTTCGTTACTTCTTCACATTCTTCAGGTCTTCGGAGTAATACTTATATGTGTAACCATATCTAGACTTTCTAGTCTAACCTAAAAGAAGTTGACTCTAGTATTTAATCAAACGACTCTATATGAGTTTTGATACTAAAATATGACAACCAAACTTGATATACCAATGCTTGGTGAGTTCAACCGAGCTATGCTCTAACAAACTCCTTTGTATGGTTAGATCAATCTAAACTTTGATTATCGAAATAATCAATTTCTAGATTCACAATCAATCAATATAGAACTCAAAGAGTAACTATAAAGTTATGCCGATCTCACATAACTAGACAATCAAGTCTATCAAAGATAAACACGATTCTAGTTGGATTCCAGCCGATCAAGGTTTGTGTACTATATTCACAAGATACGAAAACTAATAAGAAAATCTTCTTCGTCTTCAAATCTTTGATTGTCTTCTTAATAACCTGCACAACACAACTTGAATCCTCTTGTGATCAATCACAAACAGAACGGAGTCTGTTAACAATGGATTATCACAAGATACCTTTAGATCCGAAAGTGGTTCTAAAGATCCCGTCGATACTTTGATCTAGTTTGAGTGACCCTTATGTCAGAAGAGAAGACTCTCAAGAATAATCAAACTAGGTGCAATCAAAGTTACAACAACCGTTAGTCAATCAAATCAATAATCTAAAACTAAAATAACAATACAATTATCTAGTTTACCACCAACTGTACTCGTAGATCTTCTTGATCCCACAAAAGTCTTTAAACGAGCGGCCGTAAGGGATTTCTCCTAATTAGGGTACTTTCCTCTCCAGATAGACGGCTCCACCAGAAACAACACGAATGAAGTTTGCCTGGATCTTAGGATAGTTTGCAAGAAATGCAAACTCAAGTATTTATAGACCAAGGTTGTTTGGACAACAAGGAAATTCCAAAACCGAAAATATTCTCAAGATATTCATTAAAGTACCTAATTTCGGTTTTCCTATTTCCAATTAATTACCAAACCATATTTCGGAAATCTTTTATTTTTAGTATAGCACATTAACTAATAATATTTTCCAGAGGATATGCTTTAATTGCTGGTAATTAAAACATATATTATTAAAATCATAATTAAATGATTTTCAATATTTCAGTTTGGGATCACCTTGAGTATAGGGGAATATATTTGAACAATTAATGATAAGAGTTATGTACATGTTCAAATACTGTCGACATCTAGAAATTTCTCTCAGCAAACCCTAATTCCAAGATCACACAAAACATAAAGAGATATGTGAATATTGGAAACTCGGTTTTGCTCCCTGGGATCGGTTCTACCATGACTCACAATTTAAGTTGTGACCCGTTATACCATGCTTCCCAAACTAAGTTGTGACCGGTTACACCATGCTTCCAAAAGTAGCTTGTGATCGGTTACACGTTACTTCCCAAGTTAACTTGTGATTGGTTACACCTTGGTTCCAAAAGTAGCTTGTGACCGATTACAACTAACTTCCCAAATTAGCTTGTGATCGGTTACACCTTGCTTCCAAAAGTAGCTTGTGACCAATTACAACTAACTTTCCAATGTAGCTTGTGACCGGTTACACCTTCCTTCACAAAGTAGCTTGTGATCGATTACAACATGCTACATATTATAGGCTATGACCGGTTATACCTCAATTCTCAACATAAGTTAAGATAGGTTCTACCTTGTCATCTTGCATTGGTCATCCAAAAGATATTCAATAAAGAACCGGACCAATCATGATTTCCCTTTCAATTATGAAACAAGTTTATACATCTACTTCCTTAAACTAATGTAATAATACATAGTTTTCTAGGATGAAATCACACATATATCTTACACATAATCAAGTAACTAAATACAAAAATTATGTTGATGTCGTATTTACAAAGTTCCAAAAGATAAGCGTTTATACTTCGTAATTCAAGAAATTCATTGACACTTAGATCATAATGATATGACCAAGTCTAACCACTAAAGTATTACATATATACAGCTTCGCATGTTATGTTTTTAATATAATACGACTTGAAAGATACGTTAGGAATGGAAACAAGATCAAGTCAATATTACCAACCTCAAGTGGAAGGATGATGTCTTCGTTGTAGTCGTTACTTCTTCTCATTCTTCAGGTCTTCGGAGTAATACTTGTATGTCTCAACATTCCTATACTTTATAATCTAACCTAAACGAAGTTGACTCAAGTATTTAATCAAGCGACTCTAGATGAGTTTTGATACTAAAATATGACAACCAAACTTGACATACCTACGCTTAGTGGGTTCAACCGAGCTATGCTCTAACAGTAAGCAAGATTTAATGAGACTTACAATCGATATGCCAAAAGCTTTTGGCATTGTGGGGTGGATTCTTTTAATCAAAATCATGAATAAATTAGGCTTTAATAAAAAATGGTTTAACCTGGTACATGAGTGTATTGTTATAGCCACTTTAGATGTGCTGATAAATGAGACTCCAACTGATTTTTTCAAACAAACAAGGGGTTTGAGATAAGGAGACCTACTATCACCCTAATTTTTCTTATTTTGTATGAATTTACTGTCAAGAACTATCCTGCAGAGTGAAACTCTGGAACTCATAAAAGGCGTAAAAATCACAACTCAGTCTCTCTCAGTAAGGCATTAACTATTTGTTGATGATTGGTTAATATTGTTTATGAAACTAACACTAAAACTAGTCAAAATATGGTGACCTTGTTTAAATATTTTGGCGAAGTCTCTAGACACCTCATAAACCTTAGCAAATCTGGCATTTTCTTTAGTCTTAAAACATGTATAGATACTAAAAGAGAAATATTAGGGTTCAACATTATACATCTATAAATGATACATACCACCGATGCCATTGTAGTACCATGGTAAATACATTGAGTGTTGATACCAATGACCTGAGTTCGAAACTCGTCAGCACCAAATTCTTTACAGATCAAATAAATAAATAAATGATACGTATATAGGCTCTCCCTTATTTGTTAACAATCTTAGATAAAGATTTTGAATTTATAGTAGATAAATTGAGTTCACGACTGTTGTCTTGGAAGGATAATAATCTGAACACTGCTGAAGGAATTATTATGATAAAGAGTATTATATATTCTTTGTGTATGTATTAAATGAATTGCTTTAAAATTCCTGTAAAAATTTGACATACGTTAACTAAAATGCAAAAGGACTTTTGGTGGGGAAAAAAAAGAGAAAATCGAGAATAAGAAAGCCGAGAAAGAATACCTTAAGTCTTGGAGTTCTATTTCAAACCAATTAGTGAGGGAGGTTTAGGAATACAAGGTACTTTTGGTGGGGGAATCAGAAAGGTGATAAAGGCAAGAAAAGAGTATGCTTTAAGTGTTGGAGTTCTATTTGCAAACCAATCAGTGAGGTAGGTTTAGGAATACAAAATAGGCAAGATTTTAATTTTGCAATGATAGATAAAACAGGCTGGAGATCGAAAGAGAACGCAACATCTCTATATAAAATAACATATACCAAAAGCCAAATACTTTCCAAGCAGTGATATTCTTCATGTTAATTCCAAACCTAAATAACGAGATGATTGGATATGGAAAGGTATTTTGTCATGTATCAATCATATCAAGACCAATTTGTTTTGTGAGTTAGGAAACATAGGGACATGGTAAAAATTTGGGGAGATCTGGATACCAGAGATCAAGCCATCTCTTGTAAAACAAACAAATATGTGCTCAAGACTTTATTAAGGTAAGCCAACTAAACTTACACAGATGGGATAAAAAAACTGAAAAATTTGTTTCAACCGGAGCACTATTTTCAAGATTCTAAGCAAATGTAAGAAGGGAAGATAAGCCACATTGGACTCTGAATAGTACAAGAATTTTCTCTGAAAAATCATTTTACAATGTTTTTAACACTAATGGGTTAACTTTTCGTAATACCAAAGCTTGGAACACAATCTAGAACTTAAAGGTAACTCCCGCAGTCAAAACTTCTGTTTGGAAAGCTGTCTACTTTATACTTCCCTATAAATGGGATAAAAAAACTGAAAAATTTGTTTCAACTGAAGCACTATTGTCAAGATTCTAAGCAAATGTAAGAAGGGAAGATAAGCTACATTGGACTCTGAATAATACAAGAATTTTCTCTGATAAATCATTTTATAATGTTTTTAATACTAATGGGTCAACTTTCCGCAATCCCAAGGCTTGGAACATAATCTAGAACTTTAAGGTAACTCCGGCAGTCAAAAGTTATGTTTGGAAAGCTGTCTAATTTATACTTCGCTATAGTATGAGAGTGGCAACATTTTTTCTAAATATAAATACTAGTTGCACTTTGTGCAATAATGGTGATGAAACTCTTTCACACTTGCTAATGCAATGTGATTTATACGACATATTTGGATGCATTTGCATTTTAACATGCAATTTGTCTCCAATGGTAGAAATTGTTTCATGATTGGCTAAACTTTTGGTTTGGAAACTAGAATGTAAAGGGAAAGCTTTGGACTGGTCTGCTTTATACAACATAGTTATCTGGCATATTTGTAATGCTAGATATGAGCTAGTCTTTAGAAAAGTAATACAAATTATAATGCTCAAATAACCATAACAATTGACAAGTAAATAAATAGCTACACAAACATAAGCAAAAAAGGATTATGACATCATGCAAAACACTTTAATATAACCTAATGAATGATGCAACTCTATAGATTTCATGCAGATCAGGAAATAAATGAATCTTTCATGATTGTTAAGATTAATGTAACTATGTTTATGACTTGAATATGCAGGTACCCCAACGGAAGCCAGAGGGTACCACGCAGATTGTAGAATCAGAGGAAAGCTTGAATTAAGAGGAGCAGAAACTACATTCCAGTGGCCAACAAAATAAAGTAATCACATAATCATTTTTCATAGTGATTCAGATCTACTCTAATGTTGTTGATCGGAATTTATGCTAAAGCAAGGAAGAAAACATATTCAATTAGCTAAGACTTTAACTACAGTACAAAAAACTTGTATTAATTTCAAAGCTCAAGGTTTTCTTTTAACTAGCAGATTCCAAATCCTTGAAGCAACTAATATATCTAATTACTTCTATAAACTAAGTATAAATAACTCTTGCTCAGGAAATTTTTTTAGAGTCATGCTAGACAACCTTCATCATCAATCTTGGTACATATATATAACTATTCTACTATACTTTTCACCTAGCAGTAACAATTTGAGGTTTCCATCTCTTTTCAAAAATAAATAAATAATAATTTATGAGTTAAGATGTAACAAGATTACGATATAATGAGTTAGGTCCAGACGAGTCAATTGAATCAGAAATAAACAAACAACCTGTTAGTCTAATTTTGAGTAATAAGATATTGATGTTCATTTTCTAGCATAGTTAGATCATTAAAGATATGATAACAGTTTAACAAGTCATTTTACCAGTGGTTGGTTGTGATTATATGTGTAAGAGCACTTAGGTAATGAAAAAATTATGAAATTAAATAGATTAATCGTGTTTATTTTTGTAATAAAATTAGAATAACATTTATGCATTAAGACTAAAAATAGTAGTCTTCTTCTTAAGGATTCCGATTATACTACTACGTATATCAAACCATATTTTAAAACAATTGTGCACCTTCTTAATGCTAGCCAACAAGCTATTCCTTTAAAAATTGAAAAGAATATTGAATAGTGTCTCATATCTGAGGGAAAAGTATTAGCCGATTCATGTACATCACATTTATCATGAAAATACGAGTCAATTTACATCCAACATGTTTATCATGAAGCAAATTATGCAACTTATTTTATTGCCAGTACCTGCCAACTAACGAATTCCAGTTGTTCACTCCAAAATCATTCACATAAGACTCGAAAAAGATCATATTTGATGGTTTTGAAAGGAAAAATCATTTTTTTTTCTTCCTTCCTTCCTTATAACGTGTTTTGGTTTGTTCCTCAACCTTCTTCGCAAACAATTAGGCCTAACTTTCCAAAACAGATTCAGCCATTTGTGAACCAGCTCCCCTGCTGATCCAACCGCTATCTCCGACATCAAAGTCCTCCTATCTCAACTCTAACGATAAATTATCTACCATGGGATTTAAGTTCACACCTAGTCTCCCACCCTTCTTGAGTATCAAAACCTCCTCTTCCAAATGTAGATTTATGGTATCACAAATCCAAGTATCAAAGTCACCTGCTATCTTAACATCTAAGTCTTCAGTTCACTATTCAAGTACTAGAGTAGTATTCAAGTGGATTAAATGATTGACCGCCTACAATAGTCGGGTTCAAACTTCAAACTCAGCTCTCAACTCACAACCAGACCGACAGTTGGCATAGATAAAACATAGTAACGTTGACCTGTTGTTGTTCCCATCCCATGAATCTCCTTTCCGGACATCACACGTTATGACGCTATCCATTTTACAACCTTTTATGGGTTTAACAACTTAGATTTTTACGCTCGAATTTGATTGGTCCATTTATCGGTCTGAAAATGAAATTATCTGAAAGACCCCTTATCGGCTGACGTAACACACTTCTTTATTTTAAGGAATTTTGTCCCACATTAGATCTGTCAGGTCTGTCTTCAGTCTTACCACCACCACTAATTTAAATATGCGGGACCGAATTACACACCTCAAATTAAAGTAACGGAAAAACCGAAACTTGGTTAACTGCTGACGGTTAAAGTTCCTACCTGTGCTCCGCTGAGATAATGTTGATAATATTTAGATTTGTTTTATAAATGAAAGTAACTCCGATTTGTGTATGCAATCCGCAAGATGGCCTATAAAGAAAAAGGTCGGTTCAATAACCTTCAAGATGTCGCACATTCTATGACCTAGATTTCCTAGTATCGACTCGATTTAAGTGACTGACACCCCGCATAGTCGCCTTCAAACTTCAACTTACAACTTACCAGACCGACAGTTGGCCCTTGTGCGGACATCACATGTTATGACGCTATCCATTTTGCGTTAAAGGAAATACCAACACATCTCAAACATTTACGCCCAGAATTTAATTGGCCAGTCAATCTAATCCCCTGGATAAAAGATTGATGTAAACAACAATTATTCGGTTTATATTTATGGGAACCATGTTCTTCTTAAGATTGTCGTGTACAACTTCTTTTTTTAGTGATAGGGCTTGATCATGGATCACTGCAGGTGCTCACATTTTGAAGTCAAAAGTATTAGCAGAATAGCTGAGTTACCAAGTTAGTACTCTACAGTGTAGGATAAGAAAGGAAGTGGCGTAGGTTAACAGGCTGGCACAGACTGCCACTCACGTGCTTGTTCTGTTTATGTTATATCACATGTTTATTTCCTACATGTTAATGTCGGTCACTAGCTGTTAGAGTGTACTTTAAATACAATCTTTATGGCAACTGTATTTTGTAATGAAACTCATTGTAATTTATTGATTTCTTCTCTGTAATAATCACCATCAACACTATGTTGTTATGGTATCAGACAGGTTAGGGTTAACTTTAATCCTTTTTCGATCCAATTATCTTTCACAACAGCAACAACAATTCTGTTGTTGGTTCATCTCTTCATCAAGAGCTTTTCTGTGTGATTGTTTGGTGATCTTGTACTGTCTTTGTCTCAGTTCTTGTGTATTACTTTGAGTTTCTTGTTTCTCAAATCAGATTCAACTATTGTTCGGATCTGCTATCAAACAAACTTCCTTCAACTTTCTTACGGTGAGATTTTCTCTTTACAACTTTGGCTACGTTTCTTGGTAATTTTTCCTTTTGAATCTCAGATCTGTTTATGATTCAAGAGTTTGGTTCTACATCTTCAATGGAGAATCCTACTGCTTCAGCTTTCTTAAAAGTACCGCTCAATCAAATCACTAATTTTGTTCATCTGAAACTTAAAGAAGACAATTATTACACCTAGAGAAATTTGATGTATCATGTCATTCAACGATACAAACTAAAGAAATTTCTTGATGGTTCTTATCCTTGTCCTGTTCAATATACTTCTCCAAGAAATGAAGCTAATGGAATTGAAAATCAAAATTACACAGACTGGTTTGAGGAGGATTCCACCATCATTATGTGAATTAATTCGACTATATCTGATTCAGTAATTGTGTATTTCTCTAGATCTACATCATCTTATGAATTGTGGAAGAGCATTGAAGATCGCTTTGTTAAGGCATCATCTACACATTCTATTCAGCTGCGCACTAAGCTTCTATCCCTCACTCAAGGTGATAAATCAATTCCTATGCTTATAAATGAGATCAAACTTTTATCTGATCAATTAGCCGCTGCCGGTGAAATTGTATCTGATAAAGAAATAATTGTTATAACTCTCGAGGCTTTAAATTCGAACTACATTCCATTTGCTACATCCATGAGGCACAGGAATCCACCTATTACCAGTATTGAATTGGATAATAATCTACTCAGTGAAGAATCTGTGGTGAGTGAGAGACTCAAAACCACTAAACATGAAATGGATGCTAAAGCCTTTTTAGCTAACAATAACTTTAGAGGTTCTTTTAGAGGTTCTTCTAGTAGAGGATTTTACAAAGGTAGGAATTCTAATGGTGGAAGATATTCAAATGGTGGGAGATATCCAAATCCTGCAATTTTTACAAGACCTTCTTATGGAAGAGGTAATTCGACCAGTGAAGTTATCCCTTGTCAGATATGCCTATCTGATACTCATCTTGCTCCTAACTGCACTCAAAGATTGAACTTCTCCTACAAAGGAAGACCACCACCAACAAATCTCAATGCAATGTTTGCTGTAGCAGATATATTTGATAAAGATGAATGGATTGTAGACAGTGGAGCTAATAGTCATATCATTTCAGATGTTTCTTTGCTGCAAGAAGCTACTTCTTATGATGGCACTGAACTCATCAAACCAATAGAGAAGGTATGCCTATAACTCATACATGACACTCTAGTAGAACTGTTAATGATCATTCCTTTGTCTTAAATGATATTCTTCTTGTTTCAAAAGCCTCTCACAATCTTTTATCATCTCATAAATTTACTTCAGACAATAATTGTTCTCCAACTCTTGATTCTCATGGTTTCTCTGTGAAGGATCATACCTCTGGGAAGATTCTCTTCCAAGGTCCACATAAAAATGGATTATATCCTATCAACTTTCATTCATCTGTCCATGCTTATTCCTCCAAACTCTTCAGAAAATTTGTAAAACTTTGAATTTAGTTAATGTTTCTAATAAAACTTTTTGCTGTAATGAGTGCAAGCTATGTAGATCTCAAAAATTACCATTTCAACTATCTATTACATCAGCTCAACAACCTCTAGAGTTGTTACACATGGACCTCTGGGGTCCTTGTCATGTTGCATCTGTATCTGGAAGTTTGTACTATGCAAACATTATTGATGAATATACGAAGTATTACTGGATTCTCCCTTTGTCCACTAAAGCTGATTTTAAACATGCTTTTGTATCTTTTGTCACTAGAATAGAAAAGTTACTTGCACACTCAGTTATCACCATTAGAACTGACAATGGTGGTGAATTCTTAAACACTTTTCTGTCTCAATACTGCTCCTCAAGAGGTATTACTCATGAGCTTAGCTGTCCTAATACACCTGAGCAAAATGGTGTGGCAGAAGTCAAACATAAACATCTTCTAGGTGTCACTAGAACTCTTCTACTTCAATCTGGTTTGCCAAATATGTATTGGGTTGAGGCTATTCAAACTGCCAATTACTTAATTAACAGGCTTCTTACTAGGTCTCTCAACTTCACTACACCATTTGAGACTTTATTCCACAAACATCCAGACTACAATTTTTTGAAAGCATTTGGCTGTGCCTGTTTTCCATGGTTAAAACCATACACCACAAACAAGCTTGAACCAAGAAGCAAATTATGTATTTTTCTAGGTTATAGCTTGCAACACAAAGGGTATAGGTGCTTAGAGCCTATTTCAGGGAAAATTTATATCTCCAGACATGTTTCCTTTAATGAAAGTTGTTTTCCATATGCTGATTTTGCTTCCACTGCCACCACTTCTGATGCATTAACTTTTTCACCTCCACCTTCAGTTCAACCTTCACCTGTATTATCTTTACCTTCTTCTACTTCTACTACTATTCCTAAAAATGATCATTGCATGACTACTAGAGGTAAAAATGGGATTTTTACACCAAAATCTTACTTTGCTACTAAGCATCCATTGTCAGCTTCTTTCATCTGTAATGTTCCAAAGAGTATAGGTGCTGCTAACAAGGTTGAAGGATTGGAAAATATCTTCTGTATCAGAATACAATGCTCAACATCTCATTGGTTGAGCATTGTATCAGAATCAGGTACCTGGTCTCTTGTTCCACCTGATTCTTCTCAACATCTCATTGGTTGCAAGTGGGTTTTTAGACTGAAACATAATCCAGATGGTACCATTGATAAACATAAAGCTAGACTGGTTGCTAAGGGCTACCATCAGCAACATGGTTTGGACTTTGATGAGGCTTTTAGTCATGTGGAAAAACCAGTTACTATCAGGATTATTCTCTCTATGGCTGTTCAGTATAACTAGAAAATGCACCAACTTGATGTCAGTAATGCATTTCTGCATGGTGATTTGCAAGAGGAAGTCTACATGACTCAGCCTCCTGGATTTGTAGATCCTACCAAACCAGATCATGTTAGTTTGCTTCACAAAGCCATCTATGGTTTTAAGCAGGCACTCAGGGCTTGGTATGACAAGCTAAATACAGCTTTAAAGGATTTGCATTTTGTGAATTCTGTAGCTGACCCATCTTTATTTGTTCATAAACAAGGAACTCAACTGTCAGTAGCTCTGGTGTATGTTGATGATATTTTGCTCACTGGTTCAAACTCTGGTTTCCTTCAGCATGTAATTTCAAGATTATAGGAATTATTTCCTTTAAACGACTTGGGAGATATGCATTATTTTCTTGGTTTGGAGGTTCACAGGTCTGCATCTTCTTTATATCTCACTCAAACCAAGTATGCTGTTGATCTTCTTCACAAGCATCACATGGAAGCTGCTAAACCATGTCAGACATCTGTTTCTCTTAACACCAAACTAAGTCTTACTTCTGGAGAACTTCTTGATAACCCTACAGAGTATAGAAGTTTGGTAGGTGCACTGCAATACATTATATGGACCAGACCAGATATCTCTTTTGTAGTAAATCAAGTTTGTCAGTACATGCAACATCCTAGAACTGAGCATCTACTGGATGCCAAAAGAATTTTGAGATATCTCAGAGGCTCTTTGGAGTATGGTATTCATTTTACTAAAGGTGATTCTTTTCTTTTTGGATTTTCTGATGCTGATTGGGATGGTAATATTGATGATAGAAGATCCACAGGAGGGTATTGTGTATTTTTGGGGTCCAACATTGTTTCATGGTCTTCTAAGAAGCAAACCACAGTGGCAAGGTCTAGTACAGAAGCTGAATACGGAACCTTAGCTACAGTGCAGCAGAAATGGTATGGATTTGCTACATTTTGAATGATTTACACTTTCCTATATATGGGATTCCTAAACTGGGCTGTGACAACATTAGTTCAATCTCTTTAGCCTCAAATCCAGTTCTGCATTCCAGGATGAAGCATGTCCATTTGGACTATCATTTCATTCGAGAACTTGTTCAGTCAAAATGCCTTGATGTCTTCTATGTGCATACTCTGGATCAGCTAGCTGATATCTTTACAAAAGGTTTACATGGTCCTCGTTTTCTTGCTCTCAGATCCAAGCTCAAGAGTATTGCTTTGCCCATGAGCTTGAAGGGTGATATTAGCAGAATAACTGAGTTACCAAGTTAGTACTCTGCAGTGTAGGATAAGAAAGGAAGTGGTGTAGGTTAACAGGCTGTCACTCACGTGCTTGTTCTGTTTCTGTTATATCACACGTTTATTTCCTACGTGTTAATGTCGGTCACTAGCTGTTAGAGTGTACTTTAAATACAGTCTTTATGGCAACTGTATTCTGTAATGAAACTCATTGTAATTGATTGATTTCTTCTCTGTAATAATCACCATCAACACTATGTTGTTAAAAGGTTAAACATTTTTATAGAATTTTTGTCGATCAGTGTAGAATTGTCATTTACAGGATTGAATTTGATCGGATGAATAAATCAAATTATTGTCATGTAATTGTTTATAGATTTAAAGTATACCATTTTAAGACTTGGTGTTTGAAAAGGTGAGCCGAGAAATGTGAGACGCATTCACAAATTACCTCTAAAAAATTGACATCTTCTTTAACTTTATTATTCCTTTTTATTTTAAAAGGGAAAGGTAATTAAGAAAAAGAGTCTAATCTGATCTCTTCCGAATTTCAGACTCTCAATTTATAAGTGTCAATCACTATAACGTGCTGGAATGTATCACTTTGATTGAGAGCACCAAAGTACAAAGTTTCATATTATGAGTGTCGAGAGATTCACATTTAGAACAAAATACCCCATTATGCATGCATTCAAGCATAGTAAACATCCAGCCCACCTGATGGTCTCAAGCTTCCTCGTATAAGGGTTGGGGACCGAAATTCTGTAATAGTATAAATCCTAGGCTAAGACATCTGGATGTAGTTCTGGAGACCACTACTCTAACTCATCAAAAAGAAAAGAAAATCTTTTTGCTAATGTACAAGGTTCCATCTCCAAGTGTTTTAGAGTCGAAGCTACAACGTAGAAATGAATATTTATTGTTTTGAAAGCGTAATTGATTACTGTCGTCGACACTCCACTCCAAATCACCCAAATAGAATTGACAGCACTCGTCGACAGTAGATTCTTAACTTGGCAGCGTCTCATGTAATTTATCGTCAACCTCTTGAAGACGAGGGACCATTGATATATGAACATTTAAGGAGAATATGCATGTTACGTAGTACTTGAAAAAGTTTAAGACGGTAGGAACCCATGATCAGCAGTAATAGGCCATAGGGTCACATGTCCCGTAATTTCATATGTGGCCTCGTATTTCGTTCCTTCAATGGTGTCATGATCTGTTCATCAAGTTTAACTTCTTTATAAATGAAGTAACTCGGATTTGTTATCGAAATGGTTGCTCTCAATGTGTAAACAATTGTCTTGTATGTTAGATGGCATTGGTTGCGGATCCTTAAAGGCCTATTCCTATGGGTATGGCAGAAAAATGTTGTTTGGCATACCAGGTGGCATGACAAACGAGTTGCGCCACTATGGGAAAACCACTGAACGACAGAGTTTTTAGCGGTCGATATTTTCAATAACGCCAGCGATAAAGTCTTTATCGCCAGCGATATTATGAATATCGCTCGATGTTAACTCTAGCGCTAACGATTAGTTCTTTTTCGCTATAAATAGGTAATTTTCAAACACAGAAGTTACCCCAAAAAAATTTACACAATTTTTTTTCTCTAATTCTCTTTTTCTTAATCTAAATTTCTCTATTTCTCAATCTAATATATTTTTTTGAAATTTCCCAAATGGCACAATTTCAAACCCAACTTGATTCGGCAACACAACTTGATTTTTATGGAGTAGTGCTTGAAGGTGCCGTTAAGAAGATATGTGATAAGTATAAAGAAATAGGTAAGAAGCAAAGAAGTCTTCAAGTTTTGGATATTAACCAAGTCAAAACCGCAAATAAGAAAAGGCAAAGAAAAGTTCAAGGCAAGGAAAATCAAAACAAAACAAATTTGAAGCCAAAGAAGAAGATAAACAAAGGAAATTCCATTCATGAGCGTATTGATTGGAAGTTTTGTGAAATGAAGAAGATTAACAAGATGAAGAGCATTGTCCCAAACTTTTATTTTTGAAGTCTTTCAAATTATTGTCTAGTTTTATATCTTATAAAAATGACTATTAATGAATTTGAAAATTTGACGAATATTGTTGAAAATTAATATTAATTATATTCTCCAATCTTACAATTAAGAAATTAAAACATAAGAACTTAAGTGGACGATTGAGAAATTACAACATAAATGTTGGACAATATCTGGGCAAATATTTTAAAATCTCGAAACAACTTTCAAAATGGAATTTTTCCCCATAGATGCGACGATATTCCGCACCACACCTTTCCATCATGGTTTCACCACTTCTCAAGTTTGGACCTTCTTGCTGAAGTAAAGCAACATACCTAGTAACTTCCTGCTTAATTGTAGTGAAGCGCTGAATCAACTCTGAAACATCACGATTGTTGAGGTTCATTGTTTGTTCTTGAAATTTCCCAAAAATCCTTTGCCACAAAAGTTCGGGATGAAATGCATCCTTAGTAAAATAAATATAATTCCTGCAAATACATTCATCTTCCGCAATAGTGAATTTTGGTTTTCGCCTCATAAATTGACGTCTCCTAATTTGACTTCTCCTAATTTCACTTTCCACATTGGCACGATCAACAATTCTTCGATTTGCGGCAGCACGTTGGTTTGCTACGAACTCAGAGAACTCAGCAATATTCATATTTTCATCCATGCTCTATGAGGAATTGGAAGAGTGATGAAAAGAATTGGAGATTGAGAAATTCTAGAGAGGTTTAGAAATTCTGGTGTGAGTTAAAATGAGTTTGAAATGATGTATTTATAGAGGAAAGAAATAGTAGCCGTTGGATGAAGATCTGATAAGCGATGATCAGAGAGCCGAGCGATAGCTTGACTAGCGCTGGCGCTGAAATGACCAGCGAGCGCTGGCTTGACCATCGAGCGATGGACACTCTATCGCTCGCTGGAAAATCTGTCGTGTATGCCTATATGTTATTCCTGGCATATAGGCATATGAGTTTGGCATACCCATAGTGGGTGCATATATGCCAAATATCAGTGTTTGGCATGTGCATAGGAATAGGCCTAAAAAGAAAGAATTTTTTTTTTGAAAAACCTGGCTTTCATTTGTGTTAAGATGAGATATTATTGATCGTTTGATGTCAAAGCAAGTATACCTCTTAATGTCGTGAAGAAAATGTAATCCATATCCAATTATGTACGGAAGAAAGACAATATTATCCCGGTATCTATATGGCCTAGCACGGATGGAGAATACAAGTCGATTATGGCAGCTAGGAGGTTTGAGTGTTAAAACGCTTTTAACAACAAATACTTTGCCTAAACGATAATTATTTGTCATCTAAGTCAATTAAAAACGTTATCTGCATTTTCAGAAAAGGGATAGTGTCGCTTTTTCATTTTAGTCTAAAGAAAAACCAAATTGAAAAAGTGATAGTAAACTCTTTTCCAAAAGGGAAAGGAGTAGCATAACTAGCACACTTTATATATTATTTAGTGTATTCATTTGGACAATGCTTCTCTTGAAGTAGAATGGCGCAATGCCAGACTCCTTTAACAACTCCTTCCCAATAACCCTTGCTCTTATACACACAAAAACGAGAAGACATCTTGTTAGGTGAACCAACCATAGTCCTAAAGCACACTAGTGATTCAAGTGAAAGCATATTTGTGAGCACATTCAATATTCTCAGCATTATTTGTGTTACACCCCATACTATAGGTCCTCAACTTTCTTTTACAAAATCATTGACCAGCTGTTGGACCACATTTTTCTTCATACAACTATACAAGTCCCAACCATAAATCATGTTTCCAGGCCAAAACACACTAGGCACCAAAACTAAACAAACGGTTCCAATAAATCGGCAAATTAAAAAAAATACCCCACTATTTCACATTAAACTAAAGTCCCTCCGAAAAGAAGATGCGGATCTTAATATAAGAACATTCGAATTTCAATTTCAAAATCCGAATTTCACCAATTTTTATATAAATATAAAATCCTCCCTCATAATTTTCCCACTTCAACCCTAGATTAAAATTCCTAGTATAATTCGCCAGCTCGGATTCTCCTCTGTCATTAACGTCTCCTTCTTCTTCGCTTTCTTCTCCCAATCGTCCATTCTCTGTAGAATTCTTCTTCTCTCAACAATCCCTCTAATTCTCCTCCTCGGAGAAGAAGAAGACGACGACGACTAGGTTTAGGTCTCCTCCTCCTCCTTGCCTTCTTCTTCTTCTTCCGGTGAAAAATTTGGCTGCCGGAGGGGGGATTTAACAATGGTGATGTCAGTGGTGTCGCCGAGGAGATCGATAAGAGATACAGTGATTCAAAGTGTTGGATATTTGAATAGTCATCATTATAATAATAATACCAAGAGAATTACGAATGGTGCAGCTTCAGATGATGAATCTACAGTTGAATTAACACAGATTGGTGCTGAAACTACTAAGAATGTTTTGATCTTAATGAGTGATACTGGTGGTGGTCATAGAGCTTCTGCTGAAGCTATTCGTGATGCTTTTAGACTCGAATACGGCGACGAATACCGGGTAAATTTTATATAATTGATCAATTTCACCTTTTCTTCTTCTTAATATCTCATCATTTTTATTTAGATTTTACAATTCTGTTGATTTCCTGTACAAAACCATGGATTTTACATGGTTTATGCGTTTGGATCGGTTTACTGTTAATTGATGATTTTAATTGTTTTTGTTTTTCAATTGTATGTTGTAGATCTTTGTGAAGGATGTGTGGAAGGAATATACAGGATGGCCATTAAACGATATGGAAAGTCAATACAAGTTTATGGTGAAACATGTACAGCTTTGGAAGGTCGCTTTTCACAGTACTTCCCCTCGTTGGATTCACTGCGTTTATCTTGCCGCCATTGCTGCTTTCTACGCCAAGTAGGTTTTCTTTTCCTTCTCAATGTTGTTCATCAACCTTGCAGGCAAACATTGATGTGGAGAAACATAAAGAATTCTTAATCGTTTTGTTAAATTATAATGTTTTGCAAGTGGATGATAATTTACTCATATATAATGGAGAGATTCCTGCATATGATTCTAATTGTGGTGCACAAATCATGCGGTAGGTCTGACTTTGGCTTTTTTAATGAGAGCCCATGATGTCAGCCATTTCTAGCTGAAATCAAATATTGATTTTTGATCTGGCTGCTCGAATCGCCTGCAGCTTACATGAAGCCTAGAATCATTTTTTAATTTAGAAATTCTGTTCATATGTTAAAAGACAATTTAAAAAGTAGTTAGGTCCTAAATCATGGGGGAGGCTTAATTATGTGTTTGTATATATTGTCAATAGTAAGACTTTCGAGTTTCTTACGGGTGACCCAGATATATAATGATGAGAACATTGAATTGATTGAAGTTTTGTAAAATGTTTAATGGATTTCAGATTTCTAACCGGAATATGTTTTTTTTATTTTGTGACTGCAGAGAGGTGGAGGCTGGTCTGATGGAATACAAACCAGACATCATCATTAGTGTGCATCCCCTTATGCAACACATTCCCTTATGGGTGCTTAAATGGCAAAACCTTCAGAAGAAGGTTGTCTTTGTTACTGTTATTACAGATCTCAACACCTGCCATCGCACATGGTGATCTCCTTATTCTTATCAGTGTGAATTAGTGCATATCAGAAAAATTGTTCAAATGAGTGAAACATTTTCTCAGAAGAATATTTTTGACCATGCTTTTGATGTACAGAAATGGGATCAGTTTATTCATACTACGAACAAACCGTACTTCGCTTGAGGATGATCTGTGAGCTTATAAAATCATTCTTTTTTGTTTCAGGTTCAACACTGGTGTCAACCGATGCTACTGCCCTTCAGACGAGGTTGCCAAGAGGGCATTGGTTGATGGCCTAGAGTCTTCCCAGATTCGCGTGTTCGGTTTGCCAGTCAGGCCCTCGTTTTGTCGGGCAATTCTTTTAAAGGTTAAGTTCTGAGATAATGTCTGATATCAATAGCAGTATCCCAATTTTGATAGTGGAGAGGATCTTGAATGTTATTTTTCCGCTATTATACAGGATCAATTACGGGAAGAACTACAGATGGATCCTAATTTGCCTGCGGTGTTGTTAATGGGTGGTGGTGAAGGGATGGGTCCTGTAAAGAAAACTGCAAGAGCTCTCGGCGAAGCACTATTCGATGCAGAACTTGGTAAACCAATTGGACAGATCATAATCATATGTGGCCGTAACAAAATCTTAGCTTCTACACTAGAAACCGGTCCATGGAAAGTCCCAGTACAGGTAATTCACTTGTTCTGTATATCTAACTATGTAGTCAAGTGGGATTGTTTTTTTGATAAAATCACTTTTAGATGCTTTTACTGGAGTCAATAACAGTTTTCTTTGTTCACCACAGATCAGAGGATTCGAGACCCAAATGGAGAAATGGATGGGTGCTTGTGACTGCATTATAACCAAAGTATGGAGACACATTTCTTCTTATTAGTATTTTCCTGGACACCCATCCAAATAGGTTACTTTATCCATCTTTACTTGCATTGTCTTGTTTTTTAGTTCTTATGATTTATTTACTTTTGTAGGCTGGACCTGGAACAATTGCCGAGGCGTTGATAAGGGGCCTTCCAATCATCCTCAATGATTTCATCCCAGGACAGGTAAAGCTTTGAAATTTGAACGCCATTGCGTTGCTAAGAAGATTATGTTGTTTAAGTCGATGTATGTTCTCCCTTTTCACATTGTTTCTTTTCTTGCAGGAAAAAGGAAACGTCCCTTATGTGGTAGAGAACGGAGCAGGAGTTTTCTCTCGAAGTCCAAAGCAAACAGCAAGCTTAGTTGCAGCATGGTTCAGCACGAAATCTGACGAATTAAAGAGAATGTCTGAAAACGCACTTAAATTAGCACAACCAGAGGCAGTATTCAACATTGTTAGAGACATTAACGATTTAGCACGGCAACGTGAGCCCCTCGCGAATATACCATATTCACTGACTTCTTCCTTTTGTTCTTATCCAATCTAATCCTTAAAGCAAGACCATCAACTATCAAAACCCATGTTGCTATCAAGAAGTAAGTCTATTTTGATTCACAAAAGAAGTAGTAAGTCTATTTTTTTCCTCTCTAAAGGCCGCTTCCCACTTAGTACGTGTTAATGTACAGTAGTTGTAATTCTTTTGGCCTTCTAACCGTGGCTTGGATTGCTGAATAATTTGTTGTAAAGAGACTTCTTTTATGCAAGTTTGTTTGTGTTTTGGTTATGTATTTTTCTTTCTTGGTTGCTTAATATAGAAAGTTCTTTGATTTAACTTTATTCTATATACACTGAAATGGTGTGAAGTTTGGCTTGCTTTTTGGTTGCTTAAGCAGAGCTGGTAACTTTCTTCCTCAAGGAATATCTGTGTGTTTCTTGTGGGTATC
Organism: Papaver atlanticum; assembly: GCA_023531105.1. NCBI lineage: Eukaryota > Viridiplantae > Streptophyta > Magnoliopsida > Ranunculales > Papaveraceae > Papaver > Papaver atlanticum. The sequence goes on from JAJJMB010010315.1 coordinate 7,082,706, forward strand.
TCTTGGTTTATTCATTGTTTGTTGTGATTCTCCCTTGTGACGAACCTCATAGGATGTTTGCGCGCGATGTCTTCTTGTATTTTTCCCATACGCGATTTGTTTGAATCTGTCATCTCTACTTGCGAATGTCGTGTGGTTGTAACAGAACCAGTAGTTTAATTGTTAATCTCATCAAAATTGTTTTCTTGTATGGCTTTTTTCTTTTTGTTGAATAGACGTTGGCACATTTTTTTTTTATAGGATCAACTACTTGTCAAGATCTTTCACTTAGTAAAAGGACCACTAAATTAAACGAAAGCAACAAAAGAAAATGAAGGAGACCCCTAACCTAACTAAGGGGGCCAGCCGAAAAAGAAAAAATATTGTAAAAGATGGGAGATGTAGTCATTTTCTTTCAAGCTGCACTATGAATCCAGATGTGTGTCCTCTCAAAGTACAGTAGCTACTGTTTCAGGAATAATCTTTATGAGATGCCAAGGTACGCCTTCATTTGAGTTGCTTGGAGGATGGTGGAACAGTCATCCTGGTGGGCTGAGATCCTCGAAGCAAAATACTATATCAATAGTTCTGTTTTTTCGGCTAAGGAAAACAATAGTGCAAATATGGATTTGGGTATGCATTTTGCAGGGGCCTATTCTTGTCCATAACCTTTGGTCTGACAAGTGGATTCCTGGTCTTGACTCAACTCTAGACCAGGCGTTGTTCCATCAGGAAAACCTCTTTAACTGGCAGATTTGATTGACCCTGCCTGTTAGGGTACCAGCCGCTAGGTGCCCTACATCTCATCAGGAAAACCTCTAGCTAGGCTGTTATGTTGACTCAATTAACAAGAAGTGCATCTTTTGTGATAATGCTCATGAAACAATGAGGCATCTGTTTTTTGAAATGTCATTTTGCAAGGACTGTGTGGATGCTGCTGCCTCCAAATCCAAATCCAAATCCAAATCCAAAGTCTTTTCCAGTAGCAAGTACCGGGTCGACTAGAGAATATCTCCAAAAAAATATAACATAGTTTTTACGCCGGCCTGTCAAAGCCTTGCACAACTCGCACCAGGGCAAGCAAAATACTTGACGCTACCCGCGCCGCGATTGTTTATGGACCAGGTTGTAAGTAATCACCGTTTCATGGGATTACGAATTCTCGACCATTAATGCGGATATGCTTACACCATGTCCTTGTTGCGGATGCTACGGGGTTTTACCCCTTCACAATCTGCATGGTTGCCTTTGCGTGTTCGCTGATTGAGTAGCAATGAAATTGACGAAAAATATAGAAAAGGAGTTTGTTAGTTTTCGTACCTGAGACCTACCTCTTCCATGCGTATCGCCGCCCTCCATCTGTCTGTCCAACTCCTGCTCTATTGAAAGATAGTGCTACTTATTAGGAGGATCGACCTGTTCGCATACTCGTAAGGGGGATAGACCTGTTCTCATACTTGTTATGGGATCGACCTGCTCGCATACTTGTTTGGGGGATCGACCTGTTCGCATACTTGTTAGGGGGATCGACCTGTTCGCATACTTGTTAGGGAAAGTGTTAGTCAATTCCCTAGCGTCTGAGAGACTCTGGCTTGTCGTTCGCCGCCCAGGGCAGAGAGCCAACAAGCACTAAAGTCTCCAAAAACAACTCATACGCCAACACGTATTGTCCCCAAACAACAATTATTTCTGGTAACACTAGCAACACAAGCCAATTAAGGCAAGGAAACACGAGCACCAGGAACAAATTGTTCCAGGCGGACACGCTGAGCGTTCAAAGATCTATCCCCATCACGATGAAATTTTCGAAGATTGCCCGGGCCTGTCGGCCAAGGATATATACTCGTTGAATACATCAGTGTAGCGCGCGTGCGGCCCAGAACATCTAAGGGAATCACAGACCTGTTATTGCCTCAAACTTCCGTGGCCTAAACGGCCATAGTCCCTCTAAGAAGCTGGCCGCGGAGGGAATCCTCCGCATAGCTAGTTAGCAGGCTGAGGTCTCGTTCGTTAACGGAATTAACCAGACAAATCGCTCCACCAACTAAGAACGTCCATGCACTACCACCCATAGAATCAAGAAAGAGCTCTCAGTCTGTCAATCCTTACTATGTATGGACTTGGTAAGTTTCCCCGTGTTGAGTAAAATTAAGCCGCAGGCTCCACTCCTGGTGGTGCCCTTCCGTCAATACCAGGAGTGGATCCTGCGGCTTAATTTGACTCAACACGGGGAAATTAAGTACGTCACAAACTTGTGGTCTCTGTTAATGTGTCAATCCAACTGGGTGCAGCAGCAAGGTGGCAAAATCCATATTCATATACAACTAGGGGTTTCCTACCAATCCTAATCCGTGTATAATTCAAACTCCTTTTTCATATATTTATACCCGATCTCAATAATGCTGAGAAACCCAATCATCATAGAAAGAGTAATCTTTGGGGAAAAGAACAAGAAGGAAGCAGCAGAGAACAAGAAGGAAGCAGCAGCATGCCTCACCCGTTTTCGAAATTTTTCACTGCATGCACTACCGGAGGAAAACGAGAAATTCTGGAAAAAAAATCATGTCAACTAAAAATCGATCAAGGAGAAGAGGAGATCAAAGAGCAGCACGACAAAGAAATTTATCTTCCTGAGGAATTGATAGTTGATAGTATTCTGACGAGATGGACTCTAGCAGTTTGCAGTTGCGTCAGTAAGTTATGGTACAATTCAATCTTTAATGATTCAAGATTTTCTGTGGTTCACTATACTCAAAACAAAAATAAACTATCTCTAGTCTTTAACATTCTTAACGTAGGCAGGAGATATACTTACACTTACAGTTTATTAGAACGAGAAAAGGCAACGGATATTAAATATCTCTTTGCTCTAGATACCCAAACTAATATATACGAAACAGTAGGTTTTTGCAACGGCGTAGTCTGTATGAAATTCATCTACAACTACAATGATACTCGTAATGCAATAGTTGTCAGCAACCCGAACAGGTGTGATACACTTATCATCCCTTATTTACATCCTACTGGGGGATACATCTACTTGTGTCATGGTTTTGGTTTCGATCCATTATCACAAGTATACAAGGTTGTAATGATTTTTTACTTCAGAAGCCAACAACGAGTTTCTTTGCATGGTCATTACATTGGGAACTTTGTCATGGAGAAAGATAGTTACTTGTATTGTTGATATCTCACCACCACCGGGTTCTTCTCCTTTTCCAAGTTGAATGGTCACTAGAGTTGCAAGGACGTTATGTAGACAAGCCACCTTATGCGGAGGTGATCTTCTCTGGAGGACAAAGAATAATGGCATTAAAATGTTGCTCTCGTTCGACCTCCACAACGAGAATATTCACTTCATTAAATCCCGACTGAATGTAGTACTCTGACGTCAACACCAACAACTGAGCGTCAGTATTTAGCAGATAATCATCTTCTGGAGTTCAAAGGATACCCTTGTATTGCACGTTCTGAGAGGAGAATGACAAGATCCAACAATGATCATTACGGCCATCGTTGTAATTATCAGGCCGGTGTTTGTTGTTGTTGTTTCAAGGTTCATATGTATATATTGAAGGACAAGGACAAACAAGTATGGAGCAGGGAGGAAATTTTCGATGTTTTGGTTATGGACCGGAAAAGTTTAGTACCAACTCATCCCCTCTGTTGGTACTTTGGCACTTATGCTGCTACGCCTCCTACACGTATGTTGACTTTCTCCGATCAGGTATTGTTGTACTGGTTTAATGGAAAACGTCTTATATTCTACAATTTGCAAGAGAAAAATTTCAAGGTGGTGGAATGCTCCCGCTCCGATCCTACTGTTTTTCAAACTAAGATGAACGAAAACCTAGAGCGTCATACTGATGATGATGATAATATTTATTGCCCATCCATGGATTATCAGCTGCACGCTCAAGTGGAAAACATCATTTCTCTGAAAACCTTAATTCCTAAAGAAGCTAAAACTAGTGAATATTCCAATGGTGCTGATGAGAGGCACCATTTAGATAACAAGCTTGCAGCAGGATGGCTAATGACGGGAAGAAGAATATCTACTTATTATGTTTTCTCTTAGTTTTGTGTGTGTGTTTTTTTTATAGTTTTCTATCCAAACTACTAATTTTCATTTGAGTATTTTTATCTGTTATTTTATTTCTTTGAATATCTATGCTTAACAATTTCCTAATTCAGGTTTCCGAATTCCTGTACAACTACAGATTTCCTAACACATAACCTTTTTATTAGTTACCTCCTCTTTCATATATAAATACATTCAATCTCCATGATACTTAGCGAACCAAACATCATCATTCAAAGAGTAACCTTTGAGAGAAAGAAAATCTTGTTGAAGAAAGCATGCCTCACCCGTTTTTGAGTTTCTTCATTGCATGCATTACTGGAAGACAAAAAAGAGCAATTTCGAAAACAATTAATCAAAGAGAAGAGAAGAAGGAGCAGCACGACAAGGAATGGATATGTGAAAATCTTCCAGAGGAATTGGTGATTGAAAGTATTCTGACGAGATTACCAGCCCGGACTCTAGCAGTATGCTGTTGCGTCAGTAAGTCATGGTACAATTCAATCCTTAATGATTCAAGATTTCCTGTGCTTCACTACACTCAAAACAAAAACAACGTATCCCTAGTCTTTGATCTACTTAATGCATCGAGAGACGGCGAGGAAAGGGCCTAATTTTTCAGTTTATCAGGACGGGAAAAGGCAATGGATATTAGATGTTTCTCAGCTCCAAGTATGCAGGGTAACTTTGAACTAGTAGGTTTTTGCAATGGCTTAGCTTGTATGCAGATAGTAGGAGAACCTACTAGTACTCATGGTTCAGTAAGTATTCTTAACCCGACCAGGGGTGAATCACTTGTCCTCCCTTATTTACGTCCTACCGGGAAATACAGATTCTTGTGTCATGGTTTTGGTTTTGATTCATTATCACAAGTATACAAGGCTGTAATGATATTTACTTGGGCAGCCAACAACGAGTTTCTTTGCATGGTCATTACACTGGGAACTATGTCATGGAGAAAGATCGTTACTAGTACTTTTGATATCTCACCGCCACCGGGTTCTTCTCCTTTTCCTAGTCGAATGGTCATTAGAGTTGCAAAGACGTTATGTAGACAAGCCACCTTATGCGGGGGTGATCTTTTTTTGGAGGACGAAGAATAAAGTTAGTAACAATAATTACATTGAGATGTTGCTCTCGTTTGACCTCCACGACGAAAAGATTCGCTTCATTCGACTCCCGACTGAATGTACTCCGATAACAGCAGCATATGAGCGTCAGTATTCAGTAGTTGATCAGCTTTTGGAGTTTAAAGGATACCCTTGTTTTGCACGTTCTGGGAGAATAACAACAAGATCCAACAATAATAATTGCGGACATCGTTGTAATTGTCAGACCGGTGTTTGTTGTTATTGTGGTTATTACAAGGTTCATATGTATATATTGAAGGACAAGGACAACCAAGTATGGACCAGGGAGGAAACTTTTGATGTTCAGATTACGGATCAGATTATGGATCGTAAAGATTTAGTACCAACTCCCCTCTGTTGCTACTTTGACACTTGTACTACTCCTACTCCTCGTACACGTATATTGACTTTCTCCGATCAGGTGTTATTGTATTGGTTTAATGGTGAACGTCTTGTATTCTACAATTTGCAAGAAAAACATCTCAAGGTCGTGGAATGCTCTCGCTGCTATCCTAGAATTTTTGGAACCAGGATGAATGAAGACTTAGAGCGGCGTATTGGTGATGATGATATAATTCATTGCCCGTCCATGGATTATCAGCTGCACGCTTAAGTGGAGAACATGGTTTCTTTGAAAACCTTCATTCCTAAAGAAGCTAAAATTAGTGAATCTGATTGTGCTGATGAGAGAGACAGTTTCGCTAATACCCTAGCAGTAGGATGGCTGATTACTGGCAGGAAAATATGTACATATTATGCCTAAACAGGTTTTTAGCAGTTAGAAAGGGATTGAGATAACTGGGATTGAGATAGATAGGGATTGAGATATAACTAGGGCCATGTTAGTGAGACCTGATGGACATCCAGGGATCAATTGGTACCAACTGTATCTTCAGTGGTGTCTGCCTGGGCCTGTATATGTATAGAATGAATTATTGTTTGCTGTGGACAACAGAGTTAAAGTAGGGTCCATGGATCATTGGCTATTTCATTTTCTCATTGCATGTACGTAACTCTACATAAGATGGTTGGGATGCATTGCAATGAAACTTTTTCTTTCTTAGCAAATTACTACTATAGTGGTGTTGTCCAAAAAAAGAAAAAAAAGTTACATACAAATTAGATCAAGTAATAACCCTAACCTCCCCACCCACCCCAGCATTGCCACAAACAGCGCTAAATGAGACCTAGCTGCGTACACGATAAAAAATGGGTGAAACTAAAAATGCTCAAAAAATCAATGTTTTTTCTGGTCGATTGCGACAAGGGTCAGTCTAGATCTCAACCACTTCTTGGTAACAAGCTTGACAAAGAAGGGTTGTTTCCCACTGATTCTTGAGCTCTCTTCAATTCTTCAGGATCTGGAAATGACAATAAAAAGTAACAAACATATTAGGTTTAATAGTAGCACTCTGTGTACTGCATGACAAATTACAGAATCAGAATTACATCTGCCCTTTTTCACAGACCCAGCTAGAAAGCTGCAGTTGAGTGCTTGATTCTTATGCAGATTAGGTCTACTCAAGATTAACTAAACCATATAATATAGTGGATCTTTGACTGAGAATATGGTAACAGATTTCCAGAAAATGGAAATTGAACTAAATAAATTAACAATCATATGTTTCTGGCACAAACTCAAAGGCCAGGCCATGAAACTGTTGAAGGATGGTCAAGAACAAGATAGCAGTAGCGGTTTGATTTCTACCCAATGCATGTTCTTGGACCAAGACAAAATTACACAATTTGGCTAACGCAAGGTTCTAGGACACAAGTCAACAGAAAGGGATGGCAACTTCTGGCCTAGACTAGCAGAGTCTACCATGGGCCTCCTACCAACACCAAGACAGATCGCACATCCAAAGGAAAATAGGAGATATCAAAACTAAGTGTCTGTTAAACTTACCCATGTTCTCCATCAGTTTGGGCATGAGAAATACGACAACCACCATGAATCCCATCATCAGACCCATAGGGCTCTTTAGAAGAGACATAACATTAAAGGGTTCCCTTATCTGTAACAAAGAGGAAGCAGGGAGTTACAAATAAGAGTTTTGCACAGTACTAATTCAAATAAGAAAAACAAAACAAATGGAAGAGTTGATGAACTAAGATTGACCTACCTCATAATAATGTTCCTCTTTTAAAGGTTCTAAAACCAACTCAGTCAGACCCCTTCTGGTTTCTGTCAATGCTGCCTGAACCTTCCCAGGGTTTCTAGCACTGACATCTACACGTACCTGATGCGTGAAAAGGGGTTCATAAGAGATATACTAGTACGCAATAAAAACCTGAAATTAAGGTAACACAAGATTGACAAGATAAACCTTACCGGTGAAAAGAAAAAACCAACAGACGCAACTTCAATTAGATGAGTTCCAGCTGGAACGTTGTGGCTATAAGTGTAACTGGTTAAGAAATACTTCAAGAGTTGACAAACTGTACATGTTCTTTTTAGATATTATCGCATCGGCCAATACCCAATTTTGCTTGGTTAAATTAGTGGGTAACGTACCATTTATCTCTGATTCACGTTCACCAAAGTGGGTGAAACATTATGAATGTGCACCACATACGTGTCAATGTATAATTCTGATGAGAAAAGTTAGATATTAAAACTATTTTGAAAGAAAATAGACTTTCCTACGGATGGAATTTAAACGGTATTGCAGTCCCAAAAGTATTGATTTAATGTAATCATGCAGGTGTAAAGAACTAAAGATGATAGGATACAATGAAAAATAACCATCAGGCCTAAGAAAAGAAGTCCTCTGGCCACCATTAAGCATGACTTTGGCATTTGATAATTTCCCAAGAATACCATAGCCTTTTGCTCCCATACCTGTCATATTAAAACATCAGTAAACCAAGAAGAACCAGTAGGCCAACTTCAAGTAACATTTATCAGTTTAAGATTGAAGATTATCACCAATTACATAATCATTTAGTACAGCGTGAATGCTATGAAAAAGATAAGATGATCATTATTTCAGGGCCAAATTGAGGAATAGAAATATGTGGTGCAGAAGTTGTTTGGCTGCTATAATCCTCAAAAACATCGATTTAAAAAATTCCGCATCTGCATTGGTTATATCCTCGATCTCTATTATGATACATTACGGTTTCCAAACTTCTTTTCTTCCTTAACCAATCAATTCCAAAGATGTTGCACAATAAGACACTTAACAGAAACACAAAAATTTGACCAAACTCTTAAGAACTCATCTGTGAAGTGTATCGTTTTGAAAGCAACCTAAGTGTCCATATCCTAATCTAACAAACACTTTGAGGATGATCTCCAGTGACATTTCCATGAACATGAATATCAAATATGGAAACTCCCTGTAGCAGCACAAAAGAAGAAGTTGACACCCAGAAAACTAAATGTCAGTATCACATTCATTATTAGTATTATGAGTGTTGCAGGATATCTCTTGAAGAACATCGGTTCACTAACTTTAAGTTTACTCAGTGAAAATATATTCAGTTTAACCCTTAACCATAGAATTGACTATATAAAAAACATTGCGACTAGTGAAATAGACGGTCTACATATTGAAGCCTAGTTTGCTATTATTGATTGCCGCGGCCTACATATTTGAGCCTAGTTTAACCACAAAATACCCGGTGGCCTGTGGCCTGTACACTGATGTGCTTTTGAATAATCAGCTGTGAGATATAAAAATACATTAAAGAATACTCATGTCTTCAACCCATGAGAACTGTATGATCTCTAATTCTGTAAATTCTTCAAAACAGCAACACTCAACATCATCATCTTCGTCACTATACACAAGTTCCAAACAAAAACAAAAGCAACAAAAACCTCACACTAGAGAACTGAATAAAAATCCTATCTCATCTCCTAATTCAGTGCATAGGTACATTAAATGAACCATCCATCATTACGACTTTTAACTAATTACACATTGTAACACTAACTCTGTATCTTAATACTCTAATGCACATATCACTGAATTACTTAAAGAAAAAAAACACCTAATTATCCAATAGAGATCTAAAAATCACAAGCAAAATCATGAACAAAAAAGTATTAGAAAAGGCTAGTGTATAAATTACTACCTTCAACTTTGACTCGACCAACAATAGTGTATCCTTCGCCATTCCTACAAATTCATCAAAAAAAAAATCAAAACCCTAACAGATCTTAGCTGACATACCTTTTTTATTCATATAAATTTGAATTGATGAAGTTATTATTACCCAGATGCAATTGACAGAAATTGAAGAAGAAGAAGAAGTAGAACGGAGATGATTGATTTAGATCTCTTCATCGTCATCATCGTTTGGAACTCTCGATTGTAAGTCGTTGCTGTTTTCTGGTGATTTTTTTTATTTTTTCTGTTTTTCGGTTTTCACAAAGTGGGAGTGTTTTTCTTTGTACAGAGACGTGTGCTGGTTGGTTAATATGGACAATGTTTCAAAAACCGATTTGGAAATTGGGTACGGGCTATCACCGTGCCGGTAACTATCCAAATTCTGAAAAAAGACCTGTATATTTTTTTATTTTTTTAAGAAAAACTTAGGCTTTTTGGAGTAATTATGAGAAAGAGAACAACAATGGAAGAGAGAAGAACTTTCTATTAACCAAAGAGGCAGCACCATTATAGAGGTATAGTATTCTATTTATACAAGAAATGGAAAACTCTAGTATTCTAGTGGATCGCACATCCATGGGCCATAGGCCCTATAACACTCCCCCTCGTGCGGTTCAAAAGCGGAACTTCAAATATGTTGCCTCATTAAAACCTTGGCAAGGAAAACCCAATGGGACAAAACCTTGACGAAGGAAAAAGAGTACAACGTGTTGAGTCATAGTAAAATTGCTTTATAACGCTGGCCACTTCTCTTCAGAAAATCCTAAAATATAAAAACCCTATGGGAAAAAGACAATCTCAACCGGGGAGTCATAATCCTGGTGTTGTTGTTGTTGTCTCATTAAAAACCTTGTCGAGTAACAAAACCCATTGGGACAAAATAAACTCGGTGAAGGGAAAAAGAGTTCAACAGACACTCCCCCTGATGTCGACTTCATATCATTAGATAGTCCCCCTGATGTCGCCATCCCACCTGATTGCAATCAAGGGAGTTCGAACAATTTTCTTAGTCCGATACTTTTGACGTGCTTTTCAAAAGTCGATTTAGGCAATGACTTAGTAAATAGGTCTGCCGCATTCTCATCAGATTTTACTTGATTGACTTGAATTTTCAGAAGAGACTTATGTTGCTGATTGTAAAAGAACTTTGGTGATATATGTTTCGTATTATCACCCTTAATGTACCCTTTCTTCATCTGTTCGATGCAAGCTGCATTATCCTCATAAATGCAAGTTGGCTCATCAGTGGTAGAACTCATACCACTTGTCCCTCGAATGTGTGTAATGATAGACCTTAACCGTACACACTCACAAACCGCCTCGTGTAGGGAAATGATCTCAGAGTGGTTCGTAGAGGTAGCCACAAGAGTCTGCTTGGTCGATCTCCAAGATATCGTTGTGTTTCCAATGGTAAACACATAACCAGTTTGTGATCGACCTTTATGTGGGTTGGAGAGGTACCCAGCATCAGCAAAACCAACCAAAACATTGTTTGGGGTTTCAGTGTAGGGAGTTGCATTTCCACTAGCGGTCCTTCTTACTTATTCATAGGGATAGAATAAACCCAGGTCAATGGTTCCTTTCAGGTATCTGACAACATTCTTTATACCATTCCAATGACGCTGCGTAGGCGCTAAGCTGTATCTAGCTAACAAGTTCACTGAGAATGATATATCAGGTCGAGTACATTGCGGTAAGTACAATAATGCACCTATTGCACTTAGGTAGGGAATTTCATCTCCCAATACCTCTTCGTCATCTTCCTTAGGACGAAATGGATCCTTTTGTACATCTAAACTTCGACCAATCATGGGAGTGCTAGCAGGATGCACCTTGTCCATATTGAATTGCCTGAGTATCTTATGGACATATGCATACTGGTGGATTAATATTCCACATGCTCGGTGTTCTAGTTCAAGTCCTAGACGAAACCGAGTTTTCCCAAGATCTTTCATCTCAAATTCAGATTTCAGATAACTTGCGGTTTCTCTTATTTCATCAAGAGTACCTATTATGTTCATATCATCAACATAAACAGCTATGATTGCAAATCCGGAACTCGTTTTCTTTATAAATACGCAGGGGCATAACTCATTATTTGTATATCCCTTTCCAATCAAATAATTACTTAGACGGGTATAACACATCCGTCCGGATTGCTTTAATCCGTAAAGTGAGCGTTTCAACTTAATTGAAAACGTATCCTGTGGTTTACAGTTACTTGATTCAGGCAATGGAAGGCCATCAGGCACGTACTTTCATGTATATCTCTGAATCAAGATCCCCATAGGGATATGTTGTAACCACATCCATAAGCTGCATTTCAAGTCCATCTGAAACTACCAAGCTAACTAAGTAGCGGAACGTTATGACGTCCATTACGGGAGAGTATGTTTCCTCATAATCAATTCCAGGGCGTTATGAGAAACCTTGCGCCACAAGGCGAGCCTTATACCTCAAGACTTCATTCTTATCATTACGCTTTCTGAAAAATACCCATTTATGTCCTACTGGCTTTACACCTAGTGGGGTTAGCACTACTGCACCAAATACCCATCTCTTTGCCAGTGAATTTAATTCTTCCTGGATTGCAACTTCTCATTTAGGCCAGTATGCTCTTTTTTGACATTCTGCAATAGAGCGTGGTTCGATGTCATCGTGCTCAATGACTCTTGAGCAATAGTGTATGCAAATGCATCATCAATCTGCGTGGAGGATCTTTCCATCAACACGTATGCACTCTCATAATCCATAGAGATTTCTTTGTTTTCTGGAATCATTTCAAACATCAGAGCGTCCTCCAGCATTGACTCGTGGACATAACTATAATCAGAGACAATTTCATGAGAAGGATTATCTGTATTGATGATAAATGGATCGGGTTGTGCCTTACTCACTCTTTTCCTCCTTGGGTGAGTATCTACCGAACTAGGTGGTCCTCCCCTCTTCCTTTGGGGCGCCACGGCCTCATCTACACTTCCACCAAGTGTAGGTTTGACACCTCTATATAGGATGCCTTTTCCCGTATTAGGGATTTCTAACCTTGCAGGCACGTTTGCAGCTGGTATGTGTGATCTCGTCACTTTGGTGATATCAGTGAATGCATCGGGCATTGAATTTTCCACATTCTGAAGATCAATAATTCTTTTCACTTCACTTCTACATTGTGAGGTACGGGTATCAAGATGAGACAAACTGGGAACACACCACGACAATTCCTGTTGTTCCCTTAGGAAATCCTTTTCCATACCTCCCTCTAACGACGGGAAGGTTGTCTCATCAAAGTGACAGTCCACAAATATAGTGGTAAAGAGATCGCATGTCAAAGGTTCCAAATAACGGATAATTGTTGGGGATTCATATCCAACATAAATACTTAATTGTCTTTGGGGACCCATTTTAGTACGTTGTGGGGGCATAATAGGCACGTATACAGCACAACCAAAAATGCGTAAATGTGAAATATCAGGCTCATATCCAGTTACCAACTGGTACGCAGAAAATGGTTGGCTAACAGTGGGTCTAAAGTGAATAAGTAATGCTGCATGCAATATGGGGTACCCCCAGGCAGTAATAGGCAGGTTGGAACACATAACCAATGCCCTAGCTATCATCTGTAACCTTTTGATGGTAGCTTCTGCGAGACCATTTTGAGTGTGTACGTGGGGAACGGGGTGCTCTACGTCAATTCCGATAGACATACATAAATCATCAAATCCTTTAGATGTGAATTCTCCAGCATTATCAAGTCTGATAGACTTGATTGGATAATCGGGGGTGGTGATCCCTCAAACGTATAACTTGTGCTAGGAGCTTTGCAAATGCAGCATTTCTTGTGGACAATAATGCAATGTGTGACCAATGGGTCAAAACATCTACTAGAACCATAAAATACCTGAATGGTTTGCACTCTGGATGTATAGGTCCACAAATATCACCTTCTATTCTTTGTAAAAATGGAATATTTTATTTTGTATCTTTAACATAGGATGGTCTCGCTCCTGTCTTTGCTAAAGAACAAGCTTTGCAAAATGAGTGGTGTGCTTTTGACAAAGTCCATGAAGTAGAATGAGAGAGGTTGCACATCAGTTGCTTTAGATGGCAGTGGGTGGCAGACGTTGTTACTTTGCATTGTAACTATCTTTTGTCCCATTTTACTTTTCACTCAAAAGAAATGATGTCCGTGTGAGTTCTTTAAAACACGGATCATCATATCACGACCTAGGTGCCCCAAGCGGTCGTGCCAAAGCTTGTGTAAGTCATTGTTCAATAGTTCATCGTTGGTAACAACATGTGATTCGATAATCCAAATAGTAGTAGTGTACAAACCACTAGAGTGACTCATTAACTTCTCTAAAATGCGTTTTCTTCCATATGTATTAGAGATAATATTTATATATTCAATTCCATTTTCACAGTGAGTTTCCAAATGATAACCATTTGCATGGATATCTTTGAAGCTCAACAAGGTACCGTTAGCTCTTGGTGCATATAGATCTTTTATGACTTTAATCATTGTGCCATTTGGCAATAATAATTGAGCATTACCTCGCCCAGTGATCACTTGTGATGATCCAATCATCGTAGTCACAGAGGATTTATAAGGAATTAAGTCAACAAATAATTGCATATTTCTTAAAATAGTGTGTGTGGTGCCACTATCAACTAGGCACTCAATCTCTTCTGAGGATGACATTCCTACAAATAAATGGTACTTCAGAGAATTCGGTCACATAATTCAAACATGCAATAGATTATCACAATAAAAATTAAATCCAAATCATAATAAGTACCCATAAAAATTAAAAACCACTGATCCATCAACAAAAAACGATAATTTAAGACTACTTAACATAGTTTAAGTCATCAAAAGAAATATTTAAACCAAAGTCTGCTAAACCACAAAGCAAGAAAATAAACAAATTTTTAGGATCAGAGGATAACTAAAAAATAACAATCAATCAAAGTCAGGTGTTTCCATAAGGCATGGTTCTTGTTGCCCTGGAAGTCTGAAATGGTGAAGTTGACCTATGGGGCATAATCATGTTCTTCCACACGGTGAGCTTCTTGATCTATAAATTATCGGTACTTTTTGTAGTTAGCTGCTACCTTGGCACTAGCCTTGCATTGCTGGTACCAATGTCCGGGGATTCCACACCTGTAACAAGGTGCATTGCCATTCTCGACCTTCTTAAGTGGGGGGTTCTTTTGTGTTTTTTCAACAGTGTTGCCCCTACCACTAGGTCCAGAAGTAACATCTCCATACCAGGTATTAGAATGACCTCCACGCCCATGACCCCTTCCACGATGGCCCTTTTTTCCTCTTCCACGTGGGTTATTATCCCCACGTGAGTATGAAGCATGAGAATATGAATCAACATGTTTAACCCTCTTTTCTTTGGGGTGTTTTCCTTTGTTATCCTTTATTCTTCTCAACGGCTCTAGCATTGTTGTTTGCTAGAATTTCATTGTGCCTTTAGGCCACCCGCAATAAGTTAAGCAACTTGCTAAAAGTTGTTATTCTTTTATTATCAACCTCTATGCGGTATTGGTTGGCTAAAATGACGGATGACAAAGGGAAAGTAGACAATGTCTTTTGAATTATATCGTCATCTGTGAGTTTTATCCTACAAAAATCTAGGCGTGCTTGTAGCTGAAGCATGTCTTTATGGAAATCACTTACCTTCACATAATCAAGAAACTGGATGTCATGCCACTGTTCATTCAACTGTGGGAGAAGGGAATCCTGGATGTTCGCAAAACGGTTTGCTAGCTTATCCCACAGTTCTGTAGGACACTTACGTGGTGGTATGCCCAAAGGAGATTAGGTTCAATATGTTTCTTTAAGTATAAGAGAGCTTCAGCCTTTTCTACTTCAGTTGCTGGGGTATCATTTTTGTCAGTAGAAGATTTGATGGTGTGGGTGCATTCTTTTGCTACAAAAGCGGTCTCCACATCAGCCATCCAACGGTGGTACTCAAGTCCCTCTGAGTCCAACAATCCAAATTCTTGTCGAACTGATTCCGTCTTACTCATCTACATAAGACAAGGTTAAAGGACATTAGTCCGATACCATCATTCAAGGACCAAATTTCTGTATGGTCAAAATGAATTTCTTAGAAACCAAATTTCTTGATGGTTTTATTTGTGTCCAAGTCAACGGTCGACAATACTTAGTCAACGAGGTCAAACAAATTAATTCCAATAACATAAAATAAAACGACATCAACATTTCATAAAATGAATCCAAATTATTTATGATATTCTACATATATATATTATTAATAAACACGTTACAATCAACGAAGTTCTAATGGATAGAGGGAAGCAAATGTAACGACATACATAATGAGCAGAAAAGGATATGTTGCAAAAATAAATAAAAAATTTAAGGTTTTTTTTTCATAAAGCAAATAACACTCATGATAAAACGGACATGCAAACAGACAAAAGGGTACGTCACAATCAATAAAATTTTAGTAAATATAGACAAGCACATTGAAAAAACAGTGCAAAGACATAACGCATATGGAGGACCAGAACAGATCACATGCGATTGATTATAGAATTTTTTTAAAAAATTGCTTATCACATGACGCATACAAAGCAACCAAGACTATACAATCAGAATTCATCGACATGTAAAAACCAAAATGACACAACTTTGATGACCCAAAATGAGAACAGAACAGACAAAACTTATGGTATGTGATTTTAAAAATAAATAAATATAGTATAGCATGTAGTCTAACTGACGCCCTAGGACTAGTCACTGTTCAAATCATCAATCCTATATATTATCAATCATCAGAACACAACAATAATGTATTAAAAAATAATATGTAATATATTAAACATTATAATATTTAGCAATTGAGATTCTGAAACAACCAGAAGAACAAAAACTTTTTGATTCAAAATTACAAACAGCATGTGATATATAAGGCGTAAGACACCATCAATCATCGTTAAGCACATAAATCAATCAAGGAATAATTTTTTTAAAAAAATACTAGACTACCATGTATCAAAAATATAATAATCGTTCACAAACAACACACATAGATTAAAGATGGCATCATTTCCTATCAAAGATCCAAAGGATAAAAATTAGAAAAAGAAAACAGATGGTATATGAGAGATATTGATAAGAGATATAAACAAACCAATAAAAAATATACTTTATATACACATGAGAAAACAACGTGTTAGATGAAAAGACATTCAATCATATGCTTCAAAGCACTAGTAGACAATCAATCAATAGATTAAACATTTCTTTTTCTGTTACAGACAAAAGGGGGAAAAGAGAAATAGGAAAGATTTAGGTATACCTCGATCCTAGCGCAATTAATTGATTAGGATCCAACAAAAAAAATCCAGCTTCCCGAGATCGTAATAGGGTTGATTGATGATTACTTTAAGGACGTATCTGATTAAACTCAGAGAAGGAAAAATTGAAGTGCAGCCCCGGATCCAGAGATCTTTGAAAAATGATAACCCAAAAATAGAATTGAAAATCAGCAGGCTAAAGCATCGTGCTTGATAACGTTTTGGAGTAATTATGAGAAAGAGAACAACAATGGAATAGAGAAGAACTTTCTATTAACCAAAGAGGCAGCACCATTACAGAGGTATAGTATTCTATTTATACAAGAAATGGAAAACCCTAGTATTCTAGTGGACCGCATATCCATGGGACATAGACCCTATAACAAGGCTTTAGAAAAAGGCCTAAGAGGAGTACACAAGAGAGCTGGTGGCCAAAGAAGATCCATTCTACTCCCTGTTAGAGTTCTTACATAACATAGACAAATTAAAAGATTATAAGTTTTGGAGTCTCTTGATAACTTTAAGACCTACTAAGACACAAGAAAAATGAAGTCTTAGATTGTTTTCATAATTCTCATTCCTCCTAAGTCTTTCGTGGTAGCTTAGGTGAAAACGTCCTTGGACTACAATATGGTAGATCATGTTGAAACGAACTAGGATTTCCATGGATTCAGCTTGGATTTCTATGTTGGTGTGTTGCCATTCCTTAGCCCAAGCAAAAGCTAGATCATATCCTCCTATTTCTCCTCCTTATCCATAGTATCCTAGATATCCTCTAGTCCCAATGGTGTTTCCTGCAAAATCCAGAGCAGTGAGAGCAGTGAAATATTTCAGGTTATCTGGATCCTGTAAGATACAAATTTTGATAGTTACACCAAACTGTCCTTCATTATTATAATCCATAGAGAAATTTGTTGGATCAACATTTCTTAACCCATTATCTTCATATTATATGAGAGGGTTAAGGATGTGGTTTTGATTATGATGAACTCTGTTATGATTGCATAGATGTTGTTGTATGATGATTGTGGTTTGTCTGACATTTGGATGAATATGACTAAAGATAAAGTTACACCTATCCTTCCAGATGTACCAGCAAGCAGTTGCAAAAATATTGGAGCTAGAGTTGTTATTTCCAAGACTGAACCAAGAGTTTAGCCAATCCATAAAGTTAGTGGTATGATCAAATACCCCATGGTTTGGACCAAGCAAGATGGTCCAAACTGAGATAGTATCAGGGAAATTTAACATCATATGTGTTAATGTTTCCTCTCCAGTATTACAAAGCTGGCATATTGGATCAATGTAGTGTAGAATGCTAGCAGTTTTAGCATTTGTAGGAAGAATCCCATGAGCACATTTCCAAATAAAGATCTGGATAACTTGAGCAATATCCAATTTCCATAAGGATTTCCAGTTATTGGCGTGAGGATCATTGTGTTCATCTTAGCTTTGTAGATAAATTTTACAGTAAATTTTCCAGAATCAGTGAGATTCCAAATTATTCTGTCTTCCTCCCCCGGATGTAATGTGGTTTTAAGAATGGCTTAAACAGTAGGAGTATTAAATCAAGCATTTATCAGAGAAACATTCCATTCACCACTTGGGAGAATAAGATGTTCAACCCTGAATATCTCAGAAGAGCAGTTAACAGGTTTTGGGGTGATATCTTTAATAATTGGGATCCAGATGTCCTCCCAGATGTTGATAGACTTTCCATTACCTATCCTCCAAGAACTATACTCCTGAATATTGTTAATGCCTTCTAAGATGCCTTTCCAAATCCAGAAATCTCCATCTTTGGGCTTAATATCCATGCTAAAAACATTTCTTCCTGTGAGATACTTAGCATCCATTAAATGATACCAGAGAGAATCCTTGTCAGTCTCAAGTCTCCACCCAATTTTAGTAATCATAGATCCATTGAAGTGTTCTATATTCATGAAACCTAATCCTCCTATGTCTTTTGGCTTGCAGATAACAGTCCAGGCTTTTGGAATGTAACCTTTGGGATTGTCGAAGGATTTACCCCATAAGAAATCTCTTTGAAGCTTGTTCAGATCCTGACAAGTTTGTTTAGGAAGCTTGAAGCAATTCATTTGGTATGTGCTTGCAGTTGATGTAACAGAGTTTATGAGGAAATGTCTTCCTACTGGGTTGAGAGGAACATTTTTCCAACTTGATAATCTGAGCTTGAGTTTATCCACTCCAGTCTTGAAAGAGTTTATCTTGCTCATATGAGTGAAGAGAGGTGAGCCAAGATATTTGTCATTTTTCTGAAGGACTTGAACACCCATAGAATTGCTGATAATGGGGATTAGATTAGGGGGACAAAGGATCACTTTGCATGATCCCCTTTGCTGATGATGATAATACACTCATTCTTTGGATTCAATCATCAATCTCAA
>JAJJMB010010320.1:5711-88778 GCA_023531105.1 Papaver atlanticum
CACACACACACACACACACACACACACACACACACACACACACACACACCATTTTAAAAAAAAACATGCTTAATTTCTTCGGGAGAAAGAGGTAAATTTAAAAGATTATTGTCATTCAAAAAAATCTGGAGGGAAATCAGCCAGGACTTCATCTTGGAAGGATTGGGGATTAGAATAGTAGAGGTTTTTGAAGTACTCAACAAAGGAGTCCAATTGATGGCATTTTTATTTTTTTTGGAAATAGGGAGTATTTTTTTCTCCTTCCAAGAGCCAAACCTCTCTGGACTTGTCCTTCAAGTAGAGCTTTTCCAAAGAATATAAGTAACTTATTCTATCTTTAAGTCCAGAGACATGCATAAGATCAGAAGGGTCTGAGGTATGAGCTACTGGTTTGAATATTACCAAAAGAGTTTTTATTCCAATCTCTTAAACCTTTTTTGGTATTAAGCAACTTAGATTTAAGTTTACAAGCAGGAGATACCTCCACATGAATAAACCAAGAGTTAGTTACAATGTCTCCACAAGTTGGCTCTGTTATCCACATAGCCATAAAATAAAAGGGTTTAAGTATACAATCATCATCACAATTAAAACCTATATGCATCTATATGCACGGGACAATGATCATAAGAACACCTTTGTAAATTATTAACACAAAGATTGGGAAAAAAAACTTCAGCATCATGATTTATTATGCATTTATCAAGTTTTTCAAGAATCAAATCAGGACCACTCTGCATATTAGACCAACTAAATCTAGAATATCCTGGATCATGCAAATCAAAAATGGAGAAAAATATCTTAAGGTTCAAGAAGTCATTGTCATCTAGTGCAAGACCACCACTTTTATCTTTATGTCCTAAGAGGGCATTAAAGTCACCTACAAATAAATAAGGTTCATTGTTGGGAATATGAGGGAGGTTGTTCTGATTAGCCCAAAAAGCATTCCTAAGAGTTTGGTTTGGTTCACCATAGATAAAGTATATATGAAAGAGTTTGGAATGAATAATATCATTGGTGGAAACATAGATGCCTCTTGAGTTAGACGAGATGATGTTGAGATCCAATTCATGTTTCCAAGCCAATACCAGGCCACCACTTCTTCCAATGCAGGGGACATTGTAAGCATAAGGGAATCCTAAAATTTTCAATTTTCAAGCAGTTGAATCATTTTTCATTTTAGTTTCAGAAAGAAACACTACATTGGGGTTCAAGTTCTTTAGGAGAATACTCAATTCTTTGTTAGCCGATATTTTTCCTAAGCCTCTAACATTCCATCAAAGCAAGTTGACATTATTAACATGGTTTAATGGGGTATTAGCAGCAGTATTGGGACTAGAGGAGTTTTAAGAAATGGGAATATTAGAGGAAGGAGTTACCTGATTGGTAGGAACAACACTACCATCAGGCTGAGAAGTAGTTGATCACCACTTGCTTGACCTCCTTGTGTTGCATTCATATCCAAAGAAGCAGCCTCATGAAGATAATTACTGCGGACATTATGATCTGCCAAGGGTTGACTAGTCGGAGCATGGAAATAACCATATAGATTAACAAGATGATGGGAATGAACAAGTTAGTTAGGTTCAGTGATTGGGGGAAGGTGTTCAAGACTTGTAATTGGTGGACATAGGGTATTGTAGTCAGGTTCTGGAGATTCATGACTTTCTGGGGGGGATTACAATACTTTCCAAAGCCGGTTTAGCAGTCCGAGTGCGTTTTCTTGCATCAGCACGAGGGTTAATATTCCTCTTTAGATTAGTGAGGGCATCATGTTCAGCTGCTAAGGAGGCAATTTCTTTTCTAGAAAGATGTTATAGCTGCAGTCCCGAACCTTTTAGTAGAATATTTTGGATCAGAAGAATGATTAAGTTGTTGATGCTCAGAAATAATGGGTGTTGGAGACGTTGGCTTATGAAGAACAGGAAGACCCTTCTCAGTAGTAAACAAATTCTGACTCTCAATTTGACCACTTTGTAAATTTTCAGGACTGGAGATATGCTGGTGAGGGACCCATGTTGAGTTTTCTGTAGATGGAGTTATCATCCATTGGTGAAGAAGTATCTTGAATGATAATGGTTTTCCCTTTTTCCCTTAGAGTGATGAGCTTCAGTATCCTCTACCATGCCATTCTCACTAACAGGTCGATCAGCCGGTTGATTGTCCAAATCTTTCATTGATTCAGAGTTGGAGAATACTTGAAATGGTTGTGGGGGCTTCCATCTCGAAACAATAATTCTTGGAGCATGATTCTTATGAGACCAAGAATGACTAGATTCACCTGCATATTGGACTACTCATGGTTTAGATTTGGTACAAGTGATCTCTTTATGATCGATAATACGACAGGACTAGCAAAAAGATCTCGGCACCATGAAGTATCTGCACTCTATGAGAAATAGTTGGATTCTGCTTCTAGTTACCAGTGGAATACTAGCAGGAAGAGGTTTTTGAACTGCATTTCTGACACAAACCTTGAAATTTTCTTCAGAACATGATTAACATATGGTCATTTTGCTTCATCCAGTTCTCCTAACTTGAAATTTAGTTTCTTTAGATCTTCGAACTCAGTACACTCCTTTGGAATATTGCATAACACTAACCACATGAGCTCTTCAGTAAAAGTTGTTTGACAATTGTTTGGCCACCCTGAAGGAGAAACAACATGGAGAACAATGAGATAGCCACAAGCATACTAAGGTATTTGTTCATTGACTCTATTGAAATCAACTTCAGCTAGAAAGCGTATTGGAATCTTGTTCTTCAAGCCGCTAAAAGTAGTAATTGTGGGAGTTTGGAAAATAGTCCATTGGTTACAAATATAACTCCTGAATGAAGAAGTAGGAACTAATAATTCACTGCAAATATGACCAATTGATAAGTGCATAATTCATATGATTTTAGTGTTTATTCCATACTTTTTATAGCTATTGTTCTAGCATATTTTCGTATTATTACTCTTGTTTTCTTTTATTTGTTTCTATTCGGTGAATCATCTCAAGAAGAGTAAAAAGGATCTAAAAATAGCTAAGAAGATAAGTACTATAAGTATCCAAGTGCCCAATAATTGAGTTTTTGGAGGGTAACATGTGGATTAACTATGGGGCGTCCACATCCTTTTTCGAAGAATGCATATGATTCCTCAAGTCCGAAGGACTTAGTACAAACAACATAGATTCTCTTTGTGGTAGATAGATGCATGTTGTACAAGGTAGATGAACATTTATGATAATTATTTTTGTATGACCAAATAATTAATAGAGTAACACAAAACAGAAATAATGAATGTAGAATGAGGGGTGATTGATATTGTAGGGACAATGAGGGTGAGTAGAATGACAGAACAATGACATAGTGAAGACGTGTAAATCGCGGCAGACCATAATGCCTCTGGACAGCTGCAATCTTTGAGTCTTCAAAAAAATCAATAAAGATTATTAGTGCTATATCAGGCCATGTAAATAAGTAACCAACTAGGACTCCTATTAATGACAGTGTCGTGGTCCTCGTGGAAATCTAATCGATAAGAAATGTGTAGATACTCTATGTGAGAGGGAGTTAACAAGAAGTAATGATGATTCTGAAAAATTGCGTCTGGAAATGAATTAGCTGGTCTGCCAAGAGATGTGATGTTTAACGATGCACCATAAATGGACATTTATGGTTAATTTACCACTTTATAAAGGAAAGATGGAGAGATAATTTCACCATTAGCGATAATTATACTCAAAGAGAAAAGAAATTCTCCAGAGATTAGGAAATCAAGAGATGGATGCAGTTGGAAACAATGCGAGAAATGAGAGTGCTGAGAATCAACCCAATTCTTCTCCTGAATTTGAACATGCAAATAGAGTTGTTGAGGCATTATCAAGTGCTGAGATTGAGAGACTGATTCCATTTTTGAATCAGGAGATAGAGAGAAAGTGAATTCAGGAGGAGTTTGATCTTCAATGAATCGAAAATAATGAGGAGTATCAGTTATGGATACGAAAATCTGATGCAAGAGGTGCAAGAAAAGAAAGAGAAAGACAAGCAAGATCGGATAATATGAGATGTTATCGGAAGAGACCAAGAAGTGCAACTGAAAGTGATAGTGAAGATAAAGAGAGAGAATATAAGGATGTTGTTGAAGATGAAGAGGAAAGCAGTGATTCAACCAATGATTCAGAGGAGGCCGTAAAAGAGGATGTAACGGAGTCTGAGAGACAGAAACGAGAAGATGATATGATGTACCATTGTTATTTGAGGGAGAAAAGGCTTCCAAAAAAATTTCCTCGTACTATTCAGAGGCTTTGAACGTAGACTCTGACGGTGAGGAAATACCAGCTTTTGACAAAGATGGGAATCCTGTGATTGTTGAGAGTGAGCAGAGAAACATGGATTAGGACAAAGATGGGAATCCCTTGATTGTTGAGAGTGAGCAAAGAAACATGGATGAGGATACTAAAGAGTCTGAAGATGATGATGAAGAGAGTGGAGATGGAGGTTATGGTTCTCCTGCGTCGAGCAACAGTGATGATAGCCGTGACTTCTACTACGAGGATGAAGATTTCGAGAGTGAAGATGATCAATGGTGATCATCGGAATAGCATGAGAAGGAATCTGGGAGGGGAGATTCTTGATGGAAAGTTTTTTTGGAATTTCCTGAGCCGCTTTGTGAAATTTTGCAGGAGTCTTTTTTATGCTTATAGTTGCTGAAATAGGTAAGGGTATCTAGTCTCCTATTATCATTTGTTTTCTGTGTGGGTATCATGGTAGTTCAAGACAGTTTTTTGGTGAAGTTGTTGGTGTTGCAGGTAAGTTGTGAAGTTTGGAAGAAGTAGTTTATTTTGATGTAGGTGTAAACAGATAGATTTTGGTGTTTAATTTGGTCTGTCGGAACAGTGATAGGCTTATTCTGGGTGGTGGTGGTGGTAGTTTCTTGATTTTGCTAGACTATTATGAATTTGGAATTTTTCCTGTTTTTTGATGAATATGATGGGTGTGGAGATATTTCTATCGAGGTTAAGGGTGTAAAGGTTTTTTGTGTAATGAATCGTTATCTGTGTGTGTGTTTAATTTGAGAATGATTGTGGTATTCAATCTTAAGAATCTGAATCTTACTGAAAGTTTTCCTAGATAAAGGTTGAAGTTTGATTTTCAGGTTATTGAAAACTTGATGAGCATGATTCGTAGGACTTGTTGAGAAACGTTAACAAACTGCTAATTAAACTGTAGATGATATGAATTTTGAAGTAGTTCATAACTGGGAGAATACAAATTCAAAGAGGAAGATGAGTTCTTACGTCATGGTGACGATCCGACGAAGCAGAGCTTCTCGCTTTGTAGATTGCATGTTTTTTAATCTAAGCCTATTAAAGAGGAGTTTTTCGAGAATCAATCCTAGCCTAACTGTAAAATCTTTTTATGAAGTCACCCGGTGTCTTAGTTCTACTGTTTTAGGCAAAAACTAATGTTAAAGAGTCAAGGCAAGAGAAGATAGGGGGCTAACTAGGGCTCCAGCCCGTCCCTTGGTTTGACAAGAATTTTTTTTACTATAGGCATTTGCTTGATTTTTGTAGTTAGCCCAGTAGGTAAATGGATAGTAGCCCACAATAGCTTATGTTAGAACGATGTTTTGGGGACTAGCCCAAAACAGTGGGGGACTACTTTGTTATTCAAATGTCCACCCAAAATTTTAAGGGGTGTCCTAAAAGATTAGGGAAGACTAATCTGCCCTTATCCTAATTAAGGTTATAACTAATCCTAATAACCCACTAATTTAACCAATACCCACTAATCTAACCCACTAAAATCAATTTCAAAACCCCTATTTTCTTTTCTTCTTCTTCTTCTTCATCTTCCTCTTCTTCTCTTCTTTTCATCTTCTTACGAAACATCGTTAATCGTCGATTCGAAAAAAAATCATCGTCGATTAATCAATCTTTTTAAACAATGCGTTCTAAGCAGACACCAAGAATTCCAGGATTGAGTCCGGACTGGCTAGCATAGCGAATCTCCCAAATCAATTTGAAGTTGATAAACAACTTCAAGCAAAGTTGGGAGACGAATTGAAGCATCCAACATCAACCAAGGAGTCTGATTCTATCAAAATGAAAATCCGCAGGTAATTTCCTTCATACCCATTCCTTTGAATCGTTTTTTGTTGAAGAAATCATCAAAAACCACTGAAAATGAAAGTTACAGTTGAGATTTCGGCTAGGAGAAAATTTTAAAACCCTAAAATTTGGTAACCGAACTTTGAATATGAAGAACAGTTCGGCGAATTAGTAATTTTAAGGTAACCGAACTTCATAGTTCGGTAAGCTCGCAAAAAAAAAATGTAACCGAACACTTTCTTTATATGAAAAATTTGAGTTCGGTTATCTCGATAAATTTATATAGGTAACCGAACTTTCAATATGAAGAACAGTTCGGCCAATTAGTAATTTTAAGGTAACCGAACTATGAAGTTCGGTAAGCTCGCTTAAAAATAACGTAACCGAACTCCTTCTTTATATGAAAAATATGAGTTCGGTTACGTCGATAAATTTATATAGGTAACCGAACTTTGATAAAATATAGTTCGGTTACCTCGCACTTTCTATTTGGTAACCTAACTTTGATCTGTCACATACAAACTTGTAGTTCGGTTACCTCGCAACTTATACCAGATAACCGAACTTTAGTCTGTTAACATTTTGTGTTTGATGTAATCCCATGTTCATCTTTATTTGATAAGACAATATTCTGTTTAGCTAATAATGTGGTTTTCATTCGTTAGGAACAAAGGGAAAAAATCTAATCCCCACGTAGTCGAAGATTTGAGAACTCCAACCCCTCGTGGTAGGATACACCTGGATTTCCGAAACCGTGGTACTAAAAATTCAAAACATGTAGGGGGATCATTACAGGAAGTCAATCAAGAGGTGATGGAGAATACAATTGATAATGTTATTGAAGAAGAGAATGATGATGAAGAAGAGCAAGGAAATGAAGACCAAGGAAATGAAGAGGTTGAACAACAAAGAGAACACGTTGAAAATGTAGAAGATGAAGAACAAGGACAGGGCAAAGAAGGAGAAGGACAAGAGGAAGAGAAGGATGAGGAAGGAGAGGAAGAAGAGGAGGAAGGGGAGGGAGAGGATGAAGAGGATGAACTGGAGGAAGAGGAAGAAGAGAAAGAAATAGTTCATGTTAAAGAGAAAAAGAAGCGGAAGCCGCCTTGTGATAGATACTCACACATTCCCCCTGATAATTTGTGTTTGCCACCAGTGAACCCAACTTATGGTACTCCAAATGATGGGGGGGCCACATTGTTTGGCTACAAACACTCATAGGCTGCGAAGATCTATGCGACAAAGGTATTCTTTAAGTTCATTTTTACCTAACAAAACGTTTTTTTTTTGGGACATGTTTCGTCAAGTATTAATAGTGTTATGTTTTTTTTCGTAGGATCATAATGATGCAGTACGTCTTATTCGGCGTCAAAAGGCGTCCAAATGGGATCTATCTTTGGAGTGTGACGATTTTCAAGCAAAGGTGAAACAGTGTGTGTTATGGAGAGCTATAGAGGATGCACATGCGGATTTTGACGTTGTTGCCGTATCCGCATTTCTCGAGAGGTACTATCCCGAGACATATACAATTCATCTTCCATTTGGCGAGATGGGAATTACTCCCGATGATTGCTCGAGAATAACTGGCTTACCAGTGGAAGGTAAATGTCTTCGAGAAGGCTACAACCCCTCGATGCATTATGAAGCTCTTGAAGAATTGGCTCTAAAATGTCTAGGATGGGATGCAAGAAAGGCTCAATGTGAGTTTAGACGTTCCGTGAGGTCCCCTAAATGTGGCGATGAGTATAATCTAAGAGAGACAAATGGAGCCTTTAAGAAGAGGTTGAAGAAATTCAAGTTGGTAAAGTTGAAGGAAGCATTTGGAGGGACAAGAAAGAAGGTGGAGAAAGGAAAGTTGGTGATGGACCAGGAGACCCTTAGGCATCATGTCACCGCTTATTGGTTATATCAGCTAGGAACCGTCATTTTCCCCGACACTTCTGGAAATAGGGTGGATGCACATTATCTACAGCTTTTGGAGAATCTCGATGAGATTAACAAATACTCTTGGGCCACTGGGGTGCTTGCTTTTGTTCTAGGAGAGATGAGCAAAGGGTCGAGGATTAAGACAAATCAAATTGGAGGTTACTTAACTCTTATTCAGGTGACCTTTTACATTATTAGTTAGCAAATTATTCGCCTAAATTTTATGCTTCCAAATCAATTTTCATGTATATGGATTAATATTTTCGTATTTTCGCATAGGTTTGGATTTATGACCACTTCCCTTCATTGGGATTGGCTAGGGAAAAGCTGTCTTTTCCCTATGACGAACCTACAGCGGGAAAATGGTTGTTTTTGGACGCACAAAAGAAGTCTAAAGAAGAGCAGTTGACTTCGTTGAGGGAGAAATTGGATAAACTTACGGTGAACGATGTGGTATTTCACCCATACGCCGTACCCAATGATGTCCCTGTAGATGAAGAAGATATGAATGGTTTCTCTACCGTCTCGGCATACTATGGACCAATTTGGTATCCTAATGGCTACGCAATATATAATCCAAGGAGAATACTAAGACAACTTTGTTGTGTCCAAATGGATCCCGACGTGGAGAATGAAAATTTCAATTTGGTGGTTCAAGGAACAAAGAACACCGAGAAATATTTTGTTCCAAAACATGAACCAACTCCTACGGTAGGACATTGGAATGCACTTCGTAACTACTACTTACCTTTAGGTGATTGTGTACCTTGTGGTGGAGATGTAAATGCATGTGATGAATATTATACGGTGTTTTATCAAGAAATTAGTCATCCTTTTGTGATAAATAGAGAACAACAAGCTAAGACTGATAAGGCGAAGGGGAAGGCAAAGGAGAGGGAGGCTAAGAGAGCTCAGAAGGAGATGCCTATTTGTGGAGAAGAAGCAAAAATGTTATGGGATAATGTGGTAAGAAAATGTCTTCTCTTATACTTCCTTGTTGTTTGAAAGTATTGAAAATATATTTACTTATGCTTAAAATTGGAATCAGGTGAAGAAGGGAACGAAATTATTGAAGAAATTGATGGCTAAAATCCGCAGTGGAGAGCCGATGTCGACTAAGGAACAAACCTACTACTACGGCGAGTGGGAGGGTCTTATAACTAAAAGAATGATGGAGCCAAGTAGGTCTAAGCAATTGAAGAGGGGTCGACAACAAGGAGAATGTTCAAGTCGCGCCATGGAGGAAACAGGACGAGTAGATGAAACCCCGAGTGATGAGGAAGTTCAACCTAAAACTCGTGGTAAACAAGGAAGTGGTAAAAGGGTTCGTCGTGGTGGTCGTTAGTGATTTCGTATGGTTTTAGTTTCAAAAAACTTCTTAGTTATGGATTTCGTATGGTTTAATTTCGTATGTTTGTGTGTTTTAAACAATTAGTTAAGGATTTCGTAGTTTGGTATGTATAACAACTTTTATATTTGTTTTAGAACCTTGTTTTTGTTTTTAATTTAAATTGGGTTTGTGTTTTCAATTTTATATGGAAGAAATTTTGAATACAGGATTTTTTTCGGCAACCTGAAATTTAAACACAGGTTAGTTCGGTAACCTGTAACTAATTAATGGTCACAGAACTGAATTTTCGGCGAACACCTAAATACTATAAGGTTGCCGAAGACAGAGTTCGGTTACCTCGCAACATTTAAACTGGTTGCCGAAATCTCCCCTGAGGCTTCAGGTAAAAAGTTCGGTTATCTAAATTTCTAGCTTGTAACCGAACTTTCTAGTTCGGTTAGGAAAGTATAATATCAATGGTAGCCGAAACTTTCTCTGAAGACTCATATAAAACATGAGTTCGGCAAACTGTATTTTTTCACCAGGTAACCGAACTGTATTTTTTGTTCGGTTACCTGCACAAAAATACAGGTTGCCGAACTATTATCTGTCAACTCAATAGAATACTAGCATTAACTCGATAATGAATACCACACTTCAAAAAACATAGTATTACATTGATAAGCATACTTAGTTCCATTGCATGTGTCATTTAATCATCATCAAGTGAAATTCGACCTTCATGTACAATTTCGTCAGATTTCGACAAAGCTTTCCACATCTCCATGTTATGCTCATACATAATACACCAACCAAATATTATATTGTAGTTAAAGGCAGGCCAAAAAGAGTTTCCGGATATTGGAGGCAGTGGACAATCGGGTTTTAAACGAAGGCCTATAAAGTGGTTGTTGTTAGTCAATGCCATCACACATCTCCTTCGTTTGAGTTGCTCGACACATACGGTTGTTTTCGGGGTGAAGGTGAAACTAGCATACTTTGAGAAATAATGAACCACACAATTAAAAGCCTCGGCGATTAAGTGTCCACATATCGGTATGCTCATCCAATAATCCCTTGTGATCGGATGGCCCCCATGAAGACGACGTTGATACTTAACAAATTGCTCATTGAGACTACCCACCCCATCGCATAACATTGTCTTGTAAAATGCCGGATTCTCCTTTAGTTTGGACAACAACCTTTGCCTTATATGAGTGATTGCATACCCATTATTTAGCTTTGCACCTTTGATGAAAGGCCCAAGTTGCTGATTGACAACATGAAAACCACAATTACCATCCGGAGGAACGTCGTCGGTGGATATAACGTATTCTCTAATGTATAGAGGTAGATCATTCAAATAGTCTTTATTTGGAGCATCAAGCTTCACGTCTAGGGAAGATGGTTGAATAGGGCAAATTGGAGACTTAAGCTTCACGTCGCCGGAAGATGGTTGGCTTGGTTGAGATGGACACATCGTACCTTTTTTCTTCAAATCTCGCTCACTTGTTTCGCCTTTCTCCTCAATACTCCTACCCCTTTTCTTGGTTTGCTCCAAGTACATTTCCGCGGTATACTCATGGGCCGAAGGATCTCTAGTAAATGGGGTTTGCTCACTTTTCTTCTTACGTAACACCTTTGCATATTCTCTTAGTTGTTTTTTAGTTTCTTTTTTGCTTGGCCTACCTTTGCGTTTGCCTTTTGACGGTTCATAAACATTCTCCGAAGTTTGTGGATATATGATTTTCCTCATGTCATCCCAAAATATTTGTTTTTGGAGCTTGTTCATGCCACGATACATCTCTAGTACGGTTCTACCCATGTCGTTATCACCAAACTCCTCTCCAGTTTCTTCTCCCTTTGGAGGAGGGATGAAACTTAGATGCTTCCAATATGGATCAATGTCGCTTAAAGGGATTACGCCATGCTCGTAGTTGATTATCATATGGCGACAAGGGAGTCCCATAGACTTCTTCATGTTACATACACACACCTCATCCCTCTTGGTTTCCCACTTATCAATCAACTCGACTTCTATGATCAACAACTTCATACATTGCCGAGATACGTTGTAATGGATTCCCTTGAACAATGGGTGGTCGACGTATTTTCCGGTCATTTTGAATATACGTCTTTTTTGGAATTTCTCTTTAATTCTATCAATGTCGCGCTTGAAGTAATTTTCCATAGCATTCCACACGGTTACGAAATTATCAACACATCCAAAGATATTCTTCTTCAACCGATGGTGAGCCGACTCTACTAAACTTGTCGCTTGATTTCCCAAGTGTTTATATTGGTTGGTATAGGCATTAACGAACCTCTCTTTGTGTGGTTCCAACCATTGGCGAAGAACATACGATACAACACCGGGAGAATCGGGAGTATCCCAATGGGCGATAAACTCCGCAAGATTTAGATGATACTCTTCCTCGGTAAGAGACCAACACAATGATTCCCATTCACTGTTGAAAGCAACCTATTTAGCGTAATTTAGAGCGTATTGTTTTTCAACTTCCTCTTTTGCATCCGCTCGTTCATGTTCCGGTAGCATCTTAATCTCTTCATATCCTTTTTTCTTGGGTGGACAAATTATTGGCTTGCACCTATTTATCAAATTACACCATATATGGAATGTACAAAGCATATTGTGTGCTAATGGAAACACTACCTCTATTGCATTCATCAATGCGACTTCATTGTCGGTCACTATAACCCCGGGAATATCATCACCTCGGAAGATTGCCTTAACTTGTTGTAGTGCCCAAATGTAACTAGGTTCTTGCTCGTCTCTTAAAAAACAAAACGCCACGGTAAACGGTGACTGCGTCGAAGTACGCCCAACAATATTCAACAATGGCATCTCGTACTTGTTCGTCTTATAAGTACAATCCATTATGAGAACTTCATGAAAGCATTGAGCCAATTGAACACTCGTTGGATGCGCAATGAAGAGTTGTGTTATCTCTCCATCCGAATCCACATCCTTTTGAACCGCGTAGTCTTTCTCTTTGGCCAAAAAAAACAATTGTTGCATCACTTGTCTATCTCTCCATTCCTTCTTTCTAATTGTCACTATTGCATTATAAATGGTGGACAAAGATGAGTGGTTATCCTTGTTATCCTCCTTTAGTATTTAGAGCATTTTAATCGGTGAAAGATCCATTTTCCTCATTTTAGCTACCTTGTCCATCTCTTCAGGAGTAGCTTGGCCGCCATGAAATGTCCTTCAAGATTCTCCGGACGAGGGTGGTTATGACAACCTTCCATAACCTTGTAGAGAACCCATCCACCCAATTCTTTGTTGTAATTAAATGCAAGCTTGAATGGGCATTTAATCTTCTTTGAGAAAGTTTTGTTCTTCCTATTTGTCTTTCCTTTATAAACATAACCCTTCCTCTTGTGGCTTTTATCGGGATCACCGCTTCTCTCACAAACCATTTCAAAGCGGGTTTTGCTCTCTCTCCCATTCAATACTAATACGTACATGTCTTTTAGTGCATGTTGTCTAGCCCAACTCTTTGCCTCTAAAGGACTTTTGAATACCAAGTCATTCATGTAGTGATGTGACGTGTCATCGTACAAAATATCAACAGGGGTAGGTTGATTTTCCATTGGTTCTATTGGATCAGATGCAACCTACAAGTAATAGCAAAACGTCAATACCAACTACAAATAAGAAATACTTATATTTTCGGCAATGTAAACATAATATGCGATCCTGCCGAACAAAAGGTTCTGTTATGATAAAAAAATTGCGATCTTGCCGAACTTGTTCTTTGGATATTTCAAAACTATAGTTCGGCAACATAATTAATACAATCGACTAAACCGAACTATAGAGTTCGGTTATCTATTCAATGAAGGTGATTTGCGAGATTGCCGAACATAAAGTTCGGTAACAAAAGGAATAAACTCGACTGAACCGAACCATTAACTGTATACTCTATAAAATTAGTTCGGCAACGTTTTCTGGAAAATGATAACCGAACTCTCAAAAACCTCCATTAAAACAGAGTTCGGTTACCTGCGTATGCTGAAATGAGTAACCAAACTGCACATACAGGAGAGTTCGGCTACCTTTTTGGCATAATTGCTAACCGAACTACTATCACCTAGCTGAAATTTCTTCCTGAAATTTTCGATTTGGCCTATTTTTTGCACAATTCAAGCTACATTAACTAAATTTGAGACATACCTGAGTAACCATAACTTCATATTCTAGTTGTGGCTTATAAAATTCATCATTTGGGTCGTTTGCTTGAGTTTGGGGAAAAAAGCATTCATCATCTAAGAAATAACTCATACCCGGATCGTTAGAAGTATTGACAAATAGTTTAGGAGATGAAGGAGGTTCTGATTCTGAGGAGGAGGTATGATCACATGAATCACTCATATCATATTTACTAAACTCAAAATAAATTTTTTTGGGTTCTTCCCTATTTTTCTTCATCTTTTCTTCTTCTTCTTCTCCTTCTTCTTCATCTCATTCTAACAAAACTATCCTATTAATAACTCACTAATCACTAACTAATCACTAATTAATCATTACACTAACACTAACTAATCTAACTAATTTAATTACCAAGGGTAAATTTGGTATTAAAAAATATATTAGATAAGGGGTGACCCAAAATTACTTCAAATATCCACCCCCAAATTGGAAGAGTAGTCCCCCACTGTTTTGGGGTAGTCCCCAAAACATCGTTCTTATGTTATCTAGCAAATAGCGGCAAGTGACCAAGCCCTTTAGCAAGTAGGAAATGATAGTCATAGACTCATAGGTCTGGATTTAATTTTGCCTATCCACACCAACAGTTGCGACTACAATTTAGAATAGTAGTGGTGTTCTAATTTATTTTTATTTTTTTGAAGATTAAGTGGATTGATAACAAGAAATTAGTACATAGGAATTTCCAAAGTGTTGGTTTCCCTTATCTCAGTTGTGTGACTTGAGATATTGGTTTTTACCAACACATTGTTCTCCCTGATTTCAACATTAGATAAAGCAAAAGAGTTTGAGAAATTTAAATCAGCAGAAAGAAAAAAAATCAGAAAGACTGGCATTTGCAACCACTATTGTTTGTGAATCTGTCTTTTCCTTGCTTCTTTTGCCAGGGTATCGGCTACTGCATTGCATCTTCTATTCTTGTAAGTAAGACCCAAAAAATGATGACATGAATGAAAGATTTTCATTGCTTCTTCTACTAGTGCCTTGTTCCTCCAAAAAATATTGCTTGCTTTGCCTTGAGCGTAGAGTATCAGTCTTTGACATTCACCTTCCACCCAGAAGTCGTTGAAATTCATACTCTTAGCCCACTTTGTTGCTTCTAGTAGACTCAAAACTTATGCTTCTTCTGCAGATGAAGCATGGAAGTCCCAGCTCTGTCTTGGCTAGCAGTTCCTGTATCAGCACGAAAGATTAGATCATAACCAGCGGAGTTTAAAGCATCAATCAATGAAGCATCAAAGTTTAGTTTAAATTAATTTGGAGGCGGTTTTGTCCATCCCTGGTCTATGTGAAATGCCTGTAAAGATGAGTTAGAGGAACTGTTGACTACTTGGCCTATATTTTAATCTGAAGGTGATTTCAAAGGGGACCAAAAAACTAGATGTATTTGTACTGTTAAGGCTAGCTGAATACTTGTGGTAGATTTGGATTGGAAAACCCTAAGGCATCTTTCCTTCCAAATCAACCAACATTTGGTTGCCATTATTTCTATGTCATTATTTGAACTTACCCCTGCAATCCAATCAGCATACATATTTGCAAAAGAGAAATTAGCAGCATTATTATGGTTCAAACCCACTAGAGGAGGTAACATATATATTGTCTTTGCATATGGGCACTCGAAGAAAATATGCTTAAGAGATTCACACTCATGGTTACAGAAAACACAGTTCAAATCTATATCTTTCATGAATTGACCTAATTTCTTTCTAACAGGCAAGATATTGTGGATGCATTTCCATAAGAATTTTTTTATTCTCTGCGAGATTTTTATATTCCAGAAAGAAGCATTATCTAACTTGTTATCATCTACAGATGGATTTTTGAGTTTTTTGTACATGGATTTAACAGAAAAGTTTCCGTCATTTGTTAATAACCATCTAAGTTTGTCCTGTTTCAAGTTATTTTGGCTATCTGTGAATATTCGAATGTTTAAAATCATTTCAGCAAGATCTCTTGGGAAGTTATTTCTAACCTCCTGTTCATTCCACTTCTGTGTTTCTAAGTTGATTAGCTCATAAACAAGTGTTAAAGAATTTAATTGTCTACCACAGTAAGTTAAGAGATTATCTTCCATACCTGGTATCCATTTATCTGTCCAAACATTTATTGACTTACCATCACCTACCTCCCAGCAGCTGAATTTATGAATTAGAGAGACACCCTGTAATATACATCTCCAAATCCAAGAGGTATTATAAAAAAAATTAGCATGAAAAATAGTTGAATTGTTAAAATATTTTCTTTTAAGAACAGTACCCAGAAGTGTATTCTGTTAGGTTGCTAATCTCCAAGCAAGTTTAGGAATCATGGCTTGATTCATCAAATCAGCATCTTTGAAACCTAATCCCCCTAATTCCATTGGCTCGCAAAGGAAATCCCAACCAATTGGACAAAAATCTTTGTGATAATTTTGTTTTCCCCACCAAAAATCCCGTTGGATGGCATTAATTTTATTTGTTATTTTCTTTGGTAAAGAAAAACAACCCATTTGATAGATGGGCATACTAGATAAAACAGATTTTACCAGAACCATCTTACTAGCCTGAACCATAGAAGTACCATTCCAACTTATACCCCTGTTTTCCATGTTATCAACTATTTTGTCAAAAGTTTTAATTTTGGACCTATCAATGAATAAAGGAGCCCCTAGATATGAATCAGAGATACTTATTTTCTTAATTTTCATAAGTTTAATCATAATTCTTTGATGCTTAGAATGAATTCTTTTACTGAAAAAAATACCTGACTTAGAGAAGTTTATAAGCTGGCCTGAAACATTACTAAATTGGCTTATGATGTTTAAAAGATTTTTGCAGTTAACAAGATTTTCTTTTGAGAAAAGAAGACAGTCGTCGGCAAAAAGAAGGTGAGAAATTGGGATATTGTGTCTAGAAATTTTTATACCAGTTATGTGTTTAGTCTTTTCCTTAGCCGAAGTAGCCTCGAGAAAACATCCATGCATATGAGGAAGAGGTAGGGAGATAGCGGGTCTCCTTGTCTCAAGCCTCTAGTAGGGGTAAAGAATTCCCCTGGACTGCCATTTAAAAGAACTGCAATAGAAGCAGTTGACACACATTGGTGTATTAAGTTACACCAATCATTACTGAATCCAAAAGCAGAAAGAGTTTGGATCAGAAAGTCCCAATCGACTCTGTCAAATGCTTTTGACATGTCAATTTTAATTCCTAAACCTCCGTTTTTAGTTTTCATTTTTTTTAAGAGAGTGTATTACCTCATGAGCAACAACAATATTTTCTGCTATTTGTCTTGATGACAAGAAAGCAGACTGAAAAGGTGAGATCATTTTGTCAAGGAATTTTTATAGTCTATTAGCTAGAAGTTTTGAAAGGATTTTGTAAGGCGTGTTGCTTAATCCTATTGGTCTGAAATCACTAGGTGATTTTGGGTGCTTTGTTTTGGGGATCAAGAAAAGGAAAGTTTTATTCAGTTTACGGTTCAGTTTTTTTGTTTTAAAAACCTCTTGAATAATTAAAACAATTTGATTTCCCATAAGGTTCCAATTATGTTTGAAAAAACTCACTGGGAAACCATCTGGTCCCGGTGACTTATTAGGTTTCATTGATTTAACAACCAACAAGACTTCCTCTGCAGTTGGAGGAAGAAGCAGGTTAAAGTTATCATCATCAGAGATAATTTTAGGGATTAGTCCCATAAGCTCAGGGTCAGGGATTGTTGGTGAAACAGTGAAAAGCGTCTCGAAATGAGATTTAAGTTCAGCAGCAATATGATCTTTATCTTTCAAAATTTCCCCTTTCTGGTTTAGCAAGCAGTCAATTTTGTTTCGTTAAGAGTTTTTATGCGGAAATACTTGGTATTTCGTTCCCCTAACTTAACAAAATTATCTCTAGAGATTTGTTTAGACATTGATTCTTGTATGTCATAAAGAGATTCTAGTTCAGAAAATTGTTCGTTAAGAAGTAGTTGTTTATTATGTGAATGTTTATAAGCCTGGATATTTTCAATTCTTTTTCTTTTTTTCTTTTTTTTTGTCAGGCACCCCAAAGACGTTTTTCCTCCAAATTGTTAGATTTTCTCCCAAAGTATGAAGGTTTTGAAGAACTACATCAGTTGCATTCATTAAGGAGGAGTTCCAAGTACTTAGAATTAACTGAATACAAGTTTTTTCATTTAGCCAAGTGTCGAAAAATTTAAAGGGGAAAAGATTATAATTTTTTGAATTTGGATTTAAATCCAACCTAATTGGACTATGATCAGATCCTATGTGAGGAATGTGAGTAAGAATAGATTCAGGAAAACGGCTTATCCAATCGTCATTTGTGTAAGCCTTGTCAAGTCTTTCCTGGATATTCTTATCACCTTCCCTTTGATTACTCCATGTAAATAAGTTACCTGTGAAACCTAAGTCAGAAAGACCAGCTCTCTGGAGCAATCTACTGAAAGGCTCAGCTTCCATACTATTGAAGGTAAGCCTCCCATCTTTTCATTGGGACTGAGGACTTGATTGTAATCACCGATTACAACCCACGGCATACCAGTATGAGTTAGTCTAAGTGCTATGTCCTCTAGGAAATTCCATGATTGAGGACAACCATAAAAAGACGTTAGCAGCCAGAGGTCTTCATGAAAGTTTGTTTTTATTAAAACATTTAACATATTTTTATTCCATTGAACAATGTCAAAATGGAAACCATCAATCCATGCCAAGGCCAAACCTCCAGCCTTGCCAATGGGATCAACAAAAAAAAAAAGTGTTAGGGAAATCAGTTAGAAGTTTTTTGAGAAAAGGTCTCTGAGACATTGTTTCAGACAAAAACAAGATATCAGGTTTTTCATTTCTAATGATATGATGCAGATGTTGTTGCGATTTTTTATTCCCACAACCTTGAGTGTTCCAGGCAACTAATCTCATCTTTTATAAACTAAGGGAGCAAAGTTAAGAGTTTAAGTATTATAACACAGTAAGCAAAGCAAGAAATTGAGAAAAGGAAAAAAAATGACAATCAAGAAAAAGAAGGCAGGGACTAAAGTGAGATATTTATGTATGTTGAGCTAAATTATAAAATTGAGTTTCTATAGGATAATACTAGTGAATTAGGGCAAAATCAAGACAGTTTAATAATCATATGATGGAACGCAAGAGACACAGTAAATAAGAAAGTTAGAGAAAGATGTAGTTTAGGAAAGTACCTGAGCCCCCTGGGATCCTTCATCAGCAACCTTTTTTATGGAAACAATCTTCACTTCAATAGGGATTGAAATTGAAACATTTTTATTTGAATTTCCTAAGAAAGACCCGTACTGATTAAAATTAATTTGACCCAAATTTTCTTCTACTCGTAAAACAGGTGGAGGAGGTGAAGAGGGATTAAAATGAGTAAAAGAATGACAACATGATGCAATCGGCGAATTAGAAGAACTAGAATCAGAATCATAAATTTCACTTGAAGAAGAAGAAAAAGTTATTATAAAAGCAGGTTTCACAGGGAGTTCATTTTCTGGTGTGAAAAATTGTTCGTCTGAGGGATGAGGAGATGCTAGATCGATAAAAAGCGGAGGAGCAGAAGATGATTCTCCCAGACAAAAAGTAGGTTTCTCTACCATATCCCCTAGCAGACCTTCAGATCTAGTTTTGAAATCCCAATCAGAAATGTCTCTGTAATCGGGTAGAGGTGAGAAACTAAGGGTAACAGGCGAAAGATCCGAAAAAGTCTTTTACCCAGATTCGATGGATAAATATCAGAATCCGAGTCCGACCCATCTATAGAAACAAAAGGCCCATCTGACTCGTCCTCCTCAACACCATTTGAAACTGAGTCAGGCCCATAAATACTATCAAAGAAATCATCGGCATCAATCAAGTTATTATCATCTAGCACAGAAGCAAGAGAGAACAAAAAAGCAGGAGAGCTCATTGAAGCATCAGAAGTATAAGCCAAATCAATTTGCTCGTCTATTAGAACCTTGAACTCATCTTCCCAACTTTGGGATTCATCATCAACATCAAAGTAAGGGGAGCTGTCATATATCTCTTCTAACATATGATTCTCTAATATGGCGCAATTAGTTTGAACATGGCCCAATCTATTACAGCTTAGACATATGTGATGAGGTAGATTCATATAGACAAAATGAATCACCGATTCAGGATTTGAGCCAACCTTAGCTCTAACATAAATGGGTAATTGTCGTTCTACATTAAGTTCCACCTTTACAAAAACAGGGTCACCAGGTTCAGGAATAGCAGTATGGGGGTGTATTTCGGAGACTCTGCCCAACTTTTTACAAATCCTAGCTAGGATGCAGTCATGGTAACGAAAGTTCTGGAGATTTAGAAGTTGGACCCAAACTGAGATAAACTTAAGAGCATCCCTTTCTATTAAACCATCAGAGAAGATAGGCCACATGGGAAAAGCATCACCATACACCTTCCAGGGTCTATATGCCAGGATTAAAGCTACATGTTCTCTTTGTTGAAATTCAACTAGAAATAAGTTCTCAGAAAGGGAAGACAGTTTGAATTTAATTCTAGGACCCCATCTATATTTTAAGGCGTATTTGATGTAGTCTTTATCAAAAATAGAAGTGGAGAAAACTCTGCCCACTAGAGTGTTTTCGCAGTTAATATCTTCAATGATCATTGGATATAAAGGAGGAGGAGGAGAATCTATGGTAGAAGCACGTCTTAAGATTGGTTGAGTAATAATGGATTGTAAACCCACCGGCAAAAACATTGGTAAGTTCATTTAATAAGAGTAAACAAAAAGAGATTCAAGAAAAGGGAAGTAAAAACAAAACAAGAAGCAGTTTAGTGTAAACAGTAACAAACTCTTACGGAGAAGAGTGAAAAGAAAAGGATAGGGACTTCTTCTTCTGCAAAGAAAAGTTGCCAAAAGAAGTGGGATAGCGACAACAGGAGATGAGGGAGTGTATTAAATAGCAAAGATTAGGAGAGCAAAGATTTTTTCATGAAAAAAGACACGTCAAGAGAGAGACATAAGCCTACGTAATAGAGGTAAAGCTTCCTAACACTATAGAGCATGGCTAAGCCGAAAAGGTATGGCTGGAGAAAGTACGTTCTTAGCTGTCTTATTTATAATAAAAAAAACAACCAACTTTTTGAAATTTTAGTTACTCTAAAGAGATCTACTGTTTTAACTAGACAAGGAAAGACCAATTAAGAGAGACAAAATATAGTCAGAGCATAAACATATCAGAGAGCAAGAAAAGTAAAGAAGATTGGCAAAGAGAACAGGGGGATAAGAAAGGACCAGTGTCCAATCTTCCCAAACCAAAGGAGAAAGACCCATAGACCAAAAACTTAATAATAAGCAAGCGTACTATTTAAAGTTTAGAAAACAAAAGAGAAAACTTAAAACCAGATTACAAATGTTCATATAAGTGAGAGTTTTGTTAAATAAGAAAAACCAGTGTTTTAACAAATTTCAAAAACTCCCACCGAGAAACCCAATAATTCAAAACATTTAGTTCAAAAGAAAATTGATGAATACGACATTTTATAAGTTCGAAAGCCAATGCAAAGCTGCAAATACCAAAACGAGAGAAAGCTACCAGTATCGCAAAATATAGTTACCAAAAAAAAGGGAATTAACCGAAACCCTTAAGTGAAAGTGGTTTTCCTTAAAAAACAAAACCAAACCTTTAAAAATGACCAGTGTCAAATTAGATTCTGAGGATAAAAAGAGTTACTTTTTACACCCCTGGGTGCGTCAAATTAGAGTCTAAGAATTAAAGTTACTTTTTCCACCCCCGAAGAGATGTGTGCAAAGAATTTTGAAAATTTGTTGACCAGTGTCAACGAAATTTTACTCCCACCTAAGAAACCAAATTCCATAAAATTCAAATTCAAAATTTGAAATATTTTTTATAAAAAAAATGACCGTTAAGAGGTTCTATTCCCCAAAACCTCTCGAGAAGCAGAAGAGAAACGCCATCGGAAAAGTTCATCGGAACCGGATAAAAAATTGACCATACATTCAAAACTGAAGAGGAAAAGACAGAGGGTTATTGATATTCTCAAATAAAGATGGTACTTGTAAAAAGAAGAACTAGCTAGCTTAACCAAACGTTTTACAAGCCACATTTAGTAACGGGGATATAAGACGAAAAGTTGAAAGTACAGATGACATTAGAGTTGAAAATGCAGAGAATACCTTAATTGTGATTACACAGAAATCCCATATAAATAAGACTTATTTTCAAGCAAAAATCAAGAGACAGAGCACCCACATTACACAAGTTCAAACACAGAAAAGAGGAAAAAAAGGCTATACTTCTACTGTATCAGATAATTTATGAGCGTCGCAATCATCATATGCATCATTTGTTAACTAATAAATTATGGGTATCATCGAGACGGATCATCGATTAAGCAAAATGAATCAAACATAAATAAAAGATATAGAATTAAAGTGGTTCGGTACTAATGCATATGTCCACTGAGAAACCCCGTAGGGTGAATTGGATTATTGATCTCTGGAGTTTCATGATTTTGGGATAGTTTACATTTGCATGATGAATCCTATTTATAGGATTGAAGAAACAGTAAACCTAGACTAACAAACTGTCTTGACTAAACTTATCTAAGTATAACAGCTAACTACAAACTAGCTTATGGAGACTCGGTCTTCTTGACTCACTTCTGTGCAATTAATTTCTTTTCCATACTTCTGTTATAAAGAGCCTGAAACAGGGGATGAGTTTACTGAAGAAATCATGGAGGCATGTAATGTCGGCTCACAAGGTTTTACCATGTTCGTTGAATGGCCTGAGTGTAACGGCGACCTCTAAACGAAGAGACCCAGGCAAAGACAAGAAATTTCCTATTCTTATTATGGATAAGTGAATGAGATTTTTTTTGTTTCGGTTATTATAAAGTTATGTATGAGTTCTAGTTTTACCCTAATTGATTAAAAAGCGTTTCTAAACATATGAAAAAAAACAGAGAAGTAGAAAAAATTGTGAGGAAAATTTTGAAAATTTTGAAAAAAAAAAAAAAAAAAAACGGGAAGATCTATAAGCGAAAGATAATTCAAACCCCTTATTATGAGCGAAGATTGCGATTCCATAATTTCTGGTCCCTCAGAATTTTCCCCGGAGGCTCGGAGTGAGATTACTTCATGATCGAGATTGTAAGACTAGGAAGAAGAAGAGGAGAGAGGGGAGAGGAGAGCGATGGTAATTCGGAGTTGGGAAGTTCTAGTGCCACATGAGGTGGTGTGGTGTTCCAAGTTTACTTGTTAAAATAAAATCAAACTCTAGCCCTCAATTTGATTATGCATTCTACTACCGTTTCATATAGCGGATTGTGGGTTGGAATGGAATATCCTCCAAAAATGTTTTTTCGTAGGCGTCTCCCTAGCTACGTGATTTGTTCTGAATTTTTTTTGACGCGGCCTTCGGTCACTTCCTAATCAGCCCTCCCCAAGAAGAATTCTTGGGTCCGTCCCTTATGCCCGTGCTTGGACGACATATATAAGGTTCTCTGCTGTAGTCCTTGATAGTTGAGATATTGGCACACATGACATGATAGATTCATGTAACAAAAAGTAAGCACTTAAATCAGACTCGGATTTTGAATACTTCATCTGTAAATATTGGTGGGCATAATCAGTTCAGATAAAACTTGAAAAATACAAAGACGAAGAGAAACTAGAAACTTAATGAGGTAGAACTATTTAACGCAGTCATTTCTAAAATAAGTATCAATTATCTCAGACGTGATACATGTAGGATCACATGAAGAATCAATGTGTTCAAGGTGGTTCTTGTTTCGACAATCATTTTAGTGGTATGTA
Source organism: Papaver atlanticum (assembly GCA_023531105.1). Taxonomy (NCBI): domain Eukaryota; kingdom Viridiplantae; phylum Streptophyta; class Magnoliopsida; order Ranunculales; family Papaveraceae; genus Papaver; species Papaver atlanticum. The sequence continues at coordinate 29,100 of JAJJMB010010320.1, forward strand.
ACCAATAAGATAAACAAGTCTCAGCATCACTGGAAAATCATGATGAAGCTATCCGCTCTTGTTCTGAAATTATTCGCCTGACTTCATTTGCGAGGTCCGTGACATGCTTGTCGTTTTTGCACCCTACATTAACCAAACAAGACTTGAGAGTTAACAGAAAATATAATAAACACAAGGAAAGAACTAAAGAAGAAAAAGATATTTGCTTGTTTGAGATATATATTGGAGTTGGGCTGCAAGAAATCTACCTAGCTGAAGAAGGGCTTCTTCAAGATGAAACAAGTAATCTCTGTTGGGTCCTGAAGGGCCTTTTGCCTTCACTATTTGGCTGCACATGTAGGAAACAATAATTAACTGCAGTGTAAAGGATGCGGTTCCTAAAATAAAATTAGACACGAAAGAAGCATTAGCTACTAGCGTACTATAGTACTCGAAAGTAGAAAAAAAGTTGAGGAAAAATACATACTTAGCCATCTCTTCAAGAGATGCAGGACCTAGGTAATTCTCATTGAGTTTCTTGTCAGGTGACGCAATGTATCTACATGGGAAACAATTCTGGGTTAGAAAAAGAAAAGAAGCTAACAAACATGATTGCAAACGATATATAGCTTTCTTGTTCATTTCTGCTTACAACTTACACCATGACTCCAGTGATGGCAGGAGTTGTAGACGTTGGATCCTGAAGATATATTACATTGGGAAGTCAGGAACAGTAGGAATCCGTCGTAAACGTGCAAATTTAAGTAAATCAACATACACTAACAGTATAGCATGGCCAATAGTTATACTTACAGTAAAGAAGTCAAGATAAGCCTTCACATCATACTGCTTCTCCCTCACTTCCAAATGCTGCATCTCACACCATCATAGAAGGAGGCATACTGTCAAGTAAATGAAACCATCCAATTGGCTAAACACTGTTCAAATCCTAAATTTTAGGGTCAATATAACGAAAAGAAATTGTGCTGGTACAACAAGAAGTACTGAATTCCTAGAGAAGTATGGACTATAGAGTTCGGTTATGTCAATTGTCTCAAAATCAAGAGTTGTCGTCGAGATATAAGGATTAAGGAACATTTCCAGACTCTGAAGACAAATGCAACTTATTACGGACTAACACAAATTCATAATTTCACTCATTGGAAGCATATCAACATGAAAGGGTACATTACACATTTGTGAGACGAAATCTGAAGAAAGCTTCACACTTACACATAACTTTTTGGCAAAGATGATTATCTGCGGATTTTTATGGCTGTGCTAAATATAAACTGAAAAAAGAATGTTTACAATAACTTAAACTTTACTTATTGTTATTCTAGGATAAGGTGGAATTTATTTATTTTTGTAAATGATTCGACAAGGCTGCCTGATAAGACAACCGTGCAATGGTAACTTTTTTTTTTTTTTTTTTTTTTTTAAATCTATGGACTATGGTGAAGGTGTTTGGATGGTATTGAACCCTAAAGAATCCCATGCCAACTAACCGCTGTTTAAGACTTCAAGCCAAGATTCCTAGGTTTATGTATTAGGTTTTCCAATAAGATACTATAGGTTCTACCCCAATCTTCCTTCTCGCGCTAAGCATATTACAGTAACAAAGAGCAAATCAACCAAAAATACCCTAGACCAACTTTCTTTGGAGACTACAACCAGGATTATATCATATAAAGGGACGGCAATATGACATCTGTGAGATTTCAACGGATATTGGCAAAAGGAATTGCTGCGAACTGGAAAAGCATAACTGCGCAATATATTCACAAGATTGACTAAACATGGAATCAGATTTCACAGCACCAAGGATGATTAGCAATGAATTTTACCTCCAATGCAGCCTTTTCATCCTCCTCTCCTGAAACTTTATAGGCCACACCCCACTGCAATCTCGTAAAACAAGCAAAGCAGAACAAAAGATGGATACATTATTAACTGAATTCATGATATTGCAGCTAAGGAATCTTCCATGCATATAGAACTTCATTTCCCTTAATTCCGTAAACGAGATCGATAATAATTAAGTTTTCGGCAAATTAAGAACCAGAGAATTCAATGGAAACATCATTGAAGAGAAAGAAAAGCAAACTTACACAAACATCTCCGTGAAGAGGCTCAATAGTCACAGTTCTCCCTGGATACTCTGGAGTACCCCTGTGATCAGTACTCCCTAATTATACCCAAAATACGCACAGCTTTATAATCAATTCACTAAATTCTATCCATTTTCAATTCAATTCAGCTTATTTTCTGTGTAAGAGAGTACTTTCTGTGTAAGAGATTACCTTGGTAGAAGACACGGCGATAATCTTTGATGAAACCAACTACACGATCATCGTGATGAAATCCAGCTTTCCAGATTAAAGACCCATATCCGAATACCCATAACACCATCTCCTCACTCTCTTTAAAAATTGGGGCTCCTCACTCAGAAGGGTTCTTTCCTCACTCTTCTTCTCTCACTCCGTAAATATTGGAAGGAGAAAAAAGAGAGACACAGAACCCAATCATGGATGAACTTCTGTTTTGCTGTGTAGCAGAACAACTGATATTCGATAACCCTTGTTTACTAAGTGAAAACCCAAGGACGGAGACGACCTAGATAAACCAGTACATGCGTGGACCCGCGGTTAAGCAGTACTAGTTTGTTGTGCTTCTGCATATGTTTAAACTTGCGCGTTTGGATACACATCCAGAAGTAGCTTTTTGACTTATAGAAGTTATAAAGCAAAGTTTGGGTGTGGATTTTCTGAACGATTTCTAAAAGCAGAAAAGTCAACATTTTGTGAAGCAGAAGTAGAATTGTATCCGAACGCGCTATTAGAGGTGCTTCCTCCACACACTAAACATAAGGGTCATTAAAGTATGCAACACTAGTTACAGTTTAACTCTGCTGTAGGGGGTGCAACTGTTCGGTTCAGATAACCACATTATTCAGCCTGTCATCGATTTTGCACTCCGGTTCCACTTACAGCTCCAAATAAGTGGAACAAGAACCAATTTAACAGTTAGGTTCAAATGGCAACATGATATATTTAGAAAAGAATGGAAAAAGCAAATAGGAGTGATTAGATTGTATTAAGATGAAAAAGAGTGTAACAACCCTACTTCCCACATAACCCCGTCCGATGATTATGTAGGAAACATGCCGTTAATTTCCTGAGTAACGTACGCAACCACAAGAAATTATGGGATCAGATCCCATTACACAGCTGTATACAGAAGGTAAAAAATATATATTACAAAAGATAACAATTTTTCTTTTTTTACAATAGTTTCAAGTTCACAGGAAGTATAATTACTTGCCAGTGGTTCAAATCCAAACAATAAATTACTAAAACAAATACCCCTACTGCCTCACAACTATAGTTTATAAAACGAAAAAGTATGGATATCCACCCTAGCTAGATATCTTCCACATATGCACTAGAAATGAAATCAAACACACTCTTTCACGATCTCTAGTAACACCTGAAAAATTGTCAACGGGAGTTAAACTCCAAGCAAGTTCATTCGATCACCGAGTCACGAAGAAATATAAAAATGGTTTACAAATATATCGCAAGCCAGTATGTCACAAGAAAATAAAACATTTGGACATTAATTACAAATGGAGCAGTCACCGCCTAGAAAAATCTAAAGTCTCCCAATCAAAAATCATTAGCAGTATATTAGAAAGAAAAACTCATTTCAAGTAGAAACCTATAACTCAATGAGATACCAGAACCTATCCGCAATCACATTAAATGCGTCCGGGACATATCCGCAACGTCTAACAGCCATATTGTACCTGTATATATGGTTGTACTTATCACAGATATAACAGTACAAAGAATCGCATCCACACCTCATTTCCATTTTTAGGAATGAGATTCAGCACACTGCCTTTAGTGGCTTACACAAAGCCACCTAGCCAAGGGTCTCACACCAAAGATATAATCACCACTTACGTACCCCGCCACTATTCCAGGCTACCCAACTTGTTACTACTGCAAAACAAGTTAAGCCCCAACTTTCGGACATACCAAATGTCAACTAACTAACAGTTAGGCATGTACTCTTCATTTGCAGTTAGACACACCATAGATAGACACCAATAATTTCACTACCGATCTCATAGTTAACATAGCTAATAGGAGAAGCCCATTTCATCATAAATCTCCATTAACGGGTAAGCGTAGTACTCTAAGCACTTAGGTGTACAAAATTCAACAATCTCCCCAACTATTAATATCCATTTAAATCTAAGCACCTTGTGTTAACACCATGACACAACTAGACTCAGTACTTAACTCATATTGATCACAAATAAATATTGACATTTCAACAATTATTCCCACCGTTAACCATCATGTCCAGCCCATCAAACATCCTTTCACATGTCAATCACTGTGTAACCTAATGCCTACATTTGAAGGGCTAATCCTATGGGAACCTATCACGCTATGAGCCAATAAATTTGACCAGTCAATATCTAACTTAATCGTACTACCCTGGCCACCACGTCACATATCAAAAGGAATCATTTCTCTATACAGCTAGCATGAAACCTTATATCTAGGTTTGAATGACTAATCCAAAGAATAACCATCACGTCCAATACAATGAATGATCACCAAATTCACATATATATTCAGTACCCTGAATACGATCACTTAGCAAGCAACATGAATTGACACACAAAAATTTGGATTTACCTCATCGACAACCAAAACAAAAAAAATAAGTTCTATTTGATCACAAGCAATAGGAGAGTATAAAATCAAGCATGATTATATAGGGTTCACGTGATATTTGATTGTAACTTCTACATCTATCCGATACTAAGAGATCGAATTAAACTTGCCTCAACTCCCGCAAGTAACACGATTGATCCCGTAGGTAGAAGTTCCCTCAACTATCAAGCCCTAAAGGATATTACAACAAGCAGAGAAAGAAAATACAATCATACGCACATACCCTATTTATAACGAGAAGGAAGACTAAGAAAGCTAAATCGGATCCTTACCTCGTACACCGTTGTGTTTCTTGTTCTACCATTATTTTCCACTAATCCTTCATTGTTTATGTCGCCGTTTTTTAGAAAAGTCTCTTAAATCTGAATCCATTCCAGTACGTGGAAGATATCTAAATCTCAATAAACCTATTTTATTAATACTAAGTCAAACTCTAGGGTCAACTAGGCACTATACTATTAATTGATACGGGGTACTTACAACCAAAGTGACGTCCAGAACCTTTATAAATCTAGTTTTAGTATTAAAGTTGACCACACATAAGAAATTAGAATTGACGGGTATTACAGTCTATCTCACCAGAGAAAGGATTTTTCCCTCAAAATCAGGCTTAGTTTATCGACAAGAGATGTGACTAAAACAACGTATAACATCCTCATGCACTCAAGATGTATCTTACTCAGTTGCACAATCCCGTCACTGAAGTCTACTCGTTAGGTGTCTAATATCATAGAAATGTAACGTGTAGTATGTTTTGCACTACAGACAACCTTGGTGGCAATTCTAGATAGTATGCCATACATATACAAGAAAAGGTACAACGAATCTTAGATCTAATTTCCTCCAATCATAATCTCATCACACATTTCATATATGGGAAATACATTTGTACTACATTCACCCAACTTCCTACAGTAACAGTCTTCATAAACTGTCTGCATAGATTTCTTACCATTCAAACTTTACAGTGGGAATATTTTCTTCTTTTTTTCTTAGTAATCAGGCGATCCATATATTGTCCTAAGAAATTATTTTCTCTTACTCTTGTCTACTGTATAGGTTCCCTAAAATGTGTCCTCAAAAGTGCCTTAAACAGATCCATACAAATAGGCAAATGATAGGTGACCCATTAGAAGCACTTTCAACCCAAACCAGCTTCTAACTACTGCATATCTATCTGGAAGTGAAATAAGCACCTACACTTAATAATTGAGTTTGGTGCTTCGACAAAAGACATACTCAACTGTATAGATATGCAAAGGAAGCTTTAGACTTCCGTTAAACAGGTATATGCCCATCACCAACCTATACAGGAACATTTCCCATGTTTTGGATTGGGGTATTCAATTAAAGAAATGTATCCCAATATTTTAAGGGAACAAACTCAGTATTTTAATAACCTTCTTGTTCGCGACCTACGTTGCACAAGGATTAGCATGGTCAACTGTCTGTCAACTATAAAGAAAATCACAAGAACAGTACACAACCAAGATCACTGCTCCCTAGCTAACACATACCGTCAAAAAATCTCTTACTTAAGATACGTATTTTTAACCATCCACTAGCATGGATTTAACATTTGGCCCAAGCTAGACCAATCAAATAAGATATTCCAAAACCAATGTTTATGTTCCTTTTGCTTAACATAACTAGTCAAGCATCTCGGGTTACTGATCTTGCATCCATAAAGCAAACGGTGGATAAATGATCAATCTAAGATATGCATGGAAGCTAACCTTTATGATCATGGTATTTTTCACTGAACTATAACATCAACATGATAGGGAAACAGAGATACAAATAATCAATATAAGTTAAAATTCAATACAAAAATATCAATTATTCATTCTCAAAACTCATGCATCTATACCCATCAGAAGTAGTTTACACAATATGACATACTATAGACACCCATGCATCACATGAACAGTACATGATCTTATATCAAAAGTAATGTGATTAATTATTAGCTACTTATAATTCATAAGAAGCAACCAACACTGCTATCTAACACAACGACATGTCCAAGGCAGACACATATATACACACTTACATATATTTCAGTATATCCTTGCAATGAACCAGTCGATACTATGGTTTCTTAATTATATCCAGTGTCTTAACTTTTGACACTTATTACAGGGTCGCAAATACACTGCAATTGATTTAATATCTAAGTGGGACGACCAAAGGAGAACATACACCTATTAACAAATAAAGACCCTTACCTTACACGATGCTGATATCATTATCAAGATGACATGCATACTATCCCTCAACCAATTTTACATACATTTATATTTTAGTGAGGTAGTCATTGATTAGGTACTACGACTCCCATCATTCACCACTACTTTATGCCATGCAAGCTAAACTATGAACGATAATAACTACACAGTTCGTAAGTAATGGTAGAGGGCTTTATCTCCAGATTATTATTATTATTTTATTTTTTTCAGACAGGGTTAACACGAGTATATTAGTAAGCCTATCCTTAAAATTCCAGAAAAAAAATATCTCCAGATCTAAAATCCCAACCATATGCTACTTTTCATGGTTAGCTGTAGGTATCAATGATTTTTCTAAGAGAATGGAATAATACCACTCTAAACCAAGAAACATTTGAATCGCTAAAATGTTTTCAATTTGAAACAAAATTAATTAATCTTCTAAAAACAAAACCTTCTATTCCAGGAGCACATGGCGTAAGATGTTAATTTCTCTTGCAAAGACGCATTTTTTTTCTTCTTTTCTACATAGATGCACATTTCAAAAAAAATATATTAGAAAGATAATGCTCTCTCTCAAGGTCTAGCACTAAACTTTGATATTCCTCGAGCTCTTTCCCTGTATTGAAGATCACAACAATACGATGCCAACTAAACAAAAATTGCTCTTACTACTTGTATGATTAAAGTGCACATCAACGCTATTGGTGTAATTGTATGCCCAAAAGGCTTCATGACCAACTCATAATAGTACCAACTTGGAAATGGTCACAACTCAATTTTACAACAACCCTCTAGCTACTTTGAAAAATCAAACATATCCTTAATACTTGGTAAATTAAGGATAACCATTTTTGTCCATACCTTATTCAACACGGAAATCAGTACACAACTTACCATAAATTTGCTTCTTTATAATCAAACTTGGAGCACCTACCGTATAAAGTGCAGGTAAACAAACCGCCTAATAGTTTGGTTTACATAGTGAAATCTGACAAGGATCTCAAGCTATCAGTACGAAGTTCAATACAACGTCCACAACCTACCTGAAAGTAACCTAGGGACCTCTCTGAACACAACCGCAGAATTCAGGCACTACTGGAGCCCTCACAATGAATACACTCCTATAAGGTTTCAGCTCAAACTAAATTTTAGTTAAAGGAAGCCTTTACAAATAGGCTAGGGATAGATGAACTCTCCACTAATACCTCAAATTCATTAAGTGCGCATCACCAAGTGATGGTTTTAGTAGCACGACTCAAAATTGCATAAAATTATGATCTCTTGACATAAGGATACACTATATGTTGTACATTCCCCAAAACAACTTTGAATATATCAGAACACATCCATGCCTTACGTCATCAGGATAAACATAGATCAATTATTATTTTTCAACTTAAGACAACTGAAGATCTACATTAGGACCTCTAGGTCGCTATACATCTAGATTACCGGTTTCAAAATACTGCCCATAAATAAGGACTAATTCCCAAACTCAAGAAGTAGTGTTCACTGTAAATACATCACAATAACCTAAGTATAATCGGCATTATAGACAAACCAAATCTTTATATCCGCTTAATCATAAATACTTAAACTTCAAGAACTACTCTACCTTAGTTAAACACTTATTACACTTAAGAAAACATAAAGTGGGGTTCTTATATTATTCCCACGAGGATGTATAATTCAACATTTCGACTATTCGAAATTCATACGATAGTATTACAGTGTTTGACATACCCTGTACATACTCCTTGCACAAGCAAGTTCCTTACTAGTTAATAAATTGAAGTGGAGTCCCATCAACTTGCAAACTACATACAAATATTTCTAAGCCCAAAAACAAGGCTACTAACAAAAATGGATTATTGTCATCAATTTAACGTGCCTACATTTGAGACAGCTACCTAAGAACTTCAATTTGATATTGCTGTTAATCCAACTAATGAAACATTAACACTAGTTTGTTTCCTTACCCATGCGGCAGGTATTAAAATAGCATGCTACAACCTGGGAAGCTTTCCTAATCCTATTAGAAATTTAAAACAAGTATTTAACAAGTAAGCTTGAGTCAAAGTGATGCTCGTAAAGGAAAACGTCATTTCCATAATTCAAATTCACATCCACAAAAGCATACAATCCACAAGCTTTCTACCAATATCATAAGAGACAAACAAGCATCTGTGTAACAAAACAGATTTTGACTAAGTCAATTTATATGCTCGTATTAATAAATAATCTGAAGAATGCAAAAATGTGTCTGAGTAAGATCCTTAGTAAATAAAAATTATAAAAGTGCCTAACGAAAACGTCCTAAGCTCACTCCCCAAGTCCTAAAGGTTCTCTAACCTAAGCTCTGATACCAACTTGTAACAACCCTACTTCTCACATAACCCCGGCCGATGATTATGTAGGAAACATGTCGTTAATTTCCTGAGTAACGTACGCAACCAAAAGAAATTATGGGATCAGATCCCATTACACAGCTGTATGCAGAAGGGAAAAAATATATATTACAAAAGATAACAAATTTTTTTTTTTTAACAATGGTTTCAAGTTCACAGGAAGTATAATTACTTGCCAGTGGTTTCAAATCCAATCAATAAATTACTAAAACAAATACCCCTACTGCCTCACAACTATAGTTTATAAAACGAAAAAGTATGGATATCCACCCCAGCTAGATATCTTCCACAAATGCACCAGAAATGAAATCAAACAAACTCTTTCACGATCTCTAGTAACACCTGAAAAATTGTCAACGGGAGTTAAACTCCAAGCAAGTTCATTCGATCACCGAGTCACGAAGAAATATAAAAATGGTGTACAAATATATCGCAAGCCAGTATGTCACAAGAAAATAAAACATTTGGACATTAATTACAAATGGAGCAGTCACCGCCTAGAAAAATCTAAAGTCTCCCAATCAACAATCATTAGCAGTATATTAGAAAGAAAAACTCATTTCAAGTAGAAACCTATACCTCAATGAGATACCGGAACCTATCCACAATCACATTAAATGCGTCCGGGACATATCCGCAACGTCTAACAGACATATTGTACCTGTATATATGGCGGTACTTAGCACAGATATAACTGTGCAAAGAATCGCATCCACACCTCATTTCCATTTTTAGGAATGAGATTCAGCACATTGCCTTTAGTGGCTTACACAAATCCACCTAGCCAAGGGTCTCACACCAAAGATATAATCACCACTTACGTACCCCGCCACTATTCCAGGCTACCCAACTTGTTACTACTGCAAAACAAGTTAAGCCCCAACTTTCGGACATACCAAATGTCCACTAACTAACCGTTAGGCATGTACTCTTCATTTGCAGTCAGACACACCATAGATATACATCAATAATTTCCCTACCGATCTCATAGTTAACATAGCTAATAGGAGAAGCTCATTTCATCATAAATTTCCATTAACGGGTAAGCGTAGTACTCTAAGCACTTAGGTGTACAAAATTCAACAATCTCCCTAACTATTAATATTAGTGCTTACTAATATCCATTTAAATCTAAGCACCTTGTGTTAACATCATGACACAACTAGACTCAGTACTTAACTCATATTGATCACAAATAAATATTGACATTTCAACAATTATTCCCACCGTTAACCATCATGTACAGCCCATCAAACATCCTTTCACATGTCAATCACTGTGTAACCTAATGCATACATTTGAAGGGATAATCCTATGGGAACCTATCACGCTATGAGCCAATAAATTTGACCAGTCAATATCTAACTTAATCATACTACCCTGGTCACCACGTCACATATAAAAAGGAATTATTTCCCTATACATCTAGCATGCAACCTTATATCTAGGTTTGAATGACTAATCCAAATAATAACCATCACGTCCCATACAATGAATGATCACCAAATTCACATATATATTCAGTACCCTAAACACGATCACTTAGCAAGCAACATGAATTGACACACAAAAATTTGGATTTACTTCATCGACAACCAAAACAAAAAAATAAGTTCTATTAGATCATAAGCAACAGGAGAGTATAAAATCAAGCATGATTATATAGGGTTCACGTGATATTTGATTGTAACTTCTACATCTATCCGATACTAAGAGATCGGATTAAACTTGCCTCAACTTCCACAAGTAACACGATTGATCCCGTAGGTAGAAGTTCCCTTAACTATCAAGCCCTAAAGGATATTACAACAAGCAGAGAAAGAAAATACAATCATAAGCACATACCCTAATTTTAACAAGAAGGAAGACTAAGAAAGCTAAATCAGATCCTTACCTCGTACACCGTTGTTTTTCTTGTTCTACCATTATTCACTAATCCTTTATTGTTTAGGTCGCCGTTTTTGAGAAAAGTCTCTTAAATCTGAATCCATTCCAGTACGTGGAAGATACCTAAATCTCAATAAACCTATTTTATTAATACTAAGTCAAACTCTAGGGTTAACTAGGCACTATACTATTAATTGATACGGGGTACTTACAACCAAAGTGACGTACAGAACCTTTATAAATCTAGTTTTAGTATTAAAGTTGACCACACATAAGAAATTAGAATTGACAGGTATTACAAAGAGCATCTTAGGCTGGTTCCTATGGTGAGAGGTATAAAAGTTGTTTTGCCATGCCATGTGGCATGGCAAACTAGTTTCCTCACTATGGTAAAACTGGCAAATTCTATTAAAGTAGTATATTTTATTGTGTTTTATGGGACCCTTATCAATAAAAAATTTAGTTGTTTGTGTTTGGTGGGTCTTGTAATATAGAGAAAGAGGAGAAGAAGACACAAAGTAAAGGGAGAAAGAAGAAGAGTTCTCATTAGATGTGTATCTAGAATACAATGTTTAAGCCTCTATTTATATAGACATAAGACTTGGTGTCCAAGATATGTAAACCCTACACTTAGACACGAAGGGCATCTTAGTAAATAAACAATGGTTTATAACACTCCCCCTGATGACCACTGTGGCTAAGTCATTACAAGCATACGAGGAAAACTCAAAAGAGAAAAACCTGAAATTGCATAAGCATGTAAAGACTCGGACAGTGTTGGACATGCATATGTTGCCTCGTTAAAACCTTGACAAGGAAAACCCAGTGGGAAGAAACCTTGACTATGGAAAGAGAGTACAACGCGTTACGTCTAGTAAAATGCTCCTTGTATGATGGTGCTCCCCCTGATGAGTACTTTTGTAAATTCTTGGCATTCAAATCTTTGAGTTGAGACATCCTAATGTAGATGGGGAAAAACAATTTGCTGGTTTTTTTAGGTAAGTGAAGAGACAACCATGCGGACGAGACTCCTCAACCGAGAAAAATGCTTAACCTCAAACAGATGCACTGCACGGGAGTGCTTTGAGTTCGAGAGATCAATCTGTAGGACTCCGGCCTAAACCAAGTCAATGGCCGTTCCAGAGTCAATTCGGTCACAAAGAGGGAGATGGGTTAATCTGTAGGAGGGAGATGGGTTAATCTGTAGGAGGGAAGCTAAGAATTGCGGGATCAATGATGATCAAGGATTGTGGATGTGTTGAAGGTTTATGCAAGTTTGTGTAAATAAGTTTCGAATGATTGAGAGAGTGTTGCTCACACGATGATTCTTGGCTAGACGATGGATTGTCTGTTCAATATCTCGTGGATTTTCTGTGTCTCCTTGCATATATCTCAATCGTGAATTCCGAGACTTATTTATATTATCAGAATAGTGAACACATTGATCCCAGTAAGTGTGACAGTTTCTTGAGTGAAAGAGTGGGAAAGTGAGAGATCGTGGTAAAGTCAGTTCCATGTCGTGTGGAGACTTGACTGATCGTGCACCCACTACTTTGCTAACTCCTTCAACCGTTTGCACGACTTACTCACATTTCTCGTCGTGGATTAACACACGTGCCGTAGGCCGCCCGACAAAAACCCTAATTGATATCCCCCCATGTGACGTGATTGATGTCTCACGAACCTGGAGTCTGCAAAGCAGACGTGTATTTGATTAGTCAGTCGTTGACTAGACAGTGAGTCTAAGTTTTGTTAAATTGAGCATGAGTGACGAATGCTCAATGATTTATGATTGAGACTACAGTTCTTATGTTGATATTGCTCGTCTGAGAAAATATTGTAAATTCGAGCAACTGAGCAAGGATTACTCGATTCGACGAATTACTGAATATTGATAGTTGGATCAATATTCGAGCAAATGCCAGTTTCATCATTTATTAAAATAGTTCTCGTCCGAGCATTAGGTAATAAAACCTAATTTATGGAGAAGTAAGGGACCGACCAAGAGGGCATGAAACTGGACCTTGGTGGTCGTGGGACCAGCTGATGGTCGTTTGAGCAAATTCCAAGTTGGTTTGAAAGAGTTTTGACCCAATATGAGCAATTGAGCAAATTGGGTCAAAATCATGGAGATGTGTGGGACCGGCTCCTTGAGAGCCTTAGGTACGGCCTTGGTCGGTCAAGGAAGCATGCCCGTGTCACCATAATACCCGTATCTCAATCCTGAGAGTTTTGGTATTTTATGATGCGCGTTTGAGCAATATTTTGGATTTTCAGAAGAGTTTGATCTTTGACTGAAATCCTTGATTTAATATTTTGAGAATATTAAAATAACAATACTATTTTAATATTTTCGTGAAAAACCTAGTCGGTCATGAGACTAATTGACTTTTTGGCTTTTTTCATGGTTTGAGCAATATTTGAGAAAATATGAAGAAACCATGATTTTTGCTCAAACGGAGGAGTTTCATGAGATGAGGGAAATAATAATTATGAAAACAAGGGGTTGCAAGGTGTGGGACCGGCCACGGCTAGGGCATGGCCGGCGGCTAGGGAGCCCTGTCCCGTGACACGTTTCCCTATTTTTATTATTTTTCATGAAACCGTGAAAATATGGAGAAACAGTGAGTTTTGCTCAAACAAGGAAAGTTGCTTGAATGAAGGAGTTTTCATGAGTTCATGAAAATAAATAAAATAAGAAAAATAAAGGAAGAGGGCGTGGGGGACCGGTCATGGCGGCATGATCGGCCGGCCGGTGGACCCGGTCCCTAGGCGCCTCTTTTCTATTTTTTATTATTATTTTCTCTCTCCTATTTTGTGTAGGATTCCTCATTTGTCCATATTTTCGAATGCTCGTTCGTGCATTTGGGTGCTCGTTCGTGCATCATTGTTGAGTACACATGCACCATTTTATCTTACTCGGTGATAGTCCAGATGCCCGATTGTTGGATATTTATTACTAATTCATGAAATTCAGCGGAGAATGACTCATGAAACGGAGTAATAAATGAATTTTGTATCTATTACTAATCCATGAATTCAGCCGGGGAATTCAAGGAACGGAGTAATGAGATAAGATGGTTATCTATTACTAATCCATGGAATCAGCCGGGGATAGACATGGAACGGAAAAATGAGATATAATAGATTATTTTCTAGGAATTCAGTGGCGAATGTCACGGTAGAATTAATCTATTGTAGAATCGAGATATGGGATAGTTGAAGCATCATACTCGTTCTGAAAGGTGTATAGTCAGGGAACAACGTGCAGCGTTGGTGTCCTGAAGGCGTTTTGCCCCCTCAACAAACAATTATGTAGGAGAGCAGACTGAATCTATACACGGTCTCTCTATGTAGTCATGGAATAACGAGTGTCGCCGGCGTCCTGAAGGCGTTATGCCCTCTTAACAAACAATTATGTAGGAGGACCGCCCAATTCCATTATTCTACATAGAGGTCACTATGAAATGCGTAGCATCGAATGCTCAGCTAGTGGGAGGCCTTTCGAGAAACATATTCATCATGGCTCTGAGAGGAACTCGATCAGAGATCGTGAAATGGTTCACGGATCGTAAAATATGAATCGTCACATGCGCTCCTGAAGCCGGGTCAGAAACATGCAGTATCATGATTTTACGATTTTAGCCCTTGTTGAAAATCCACCATCAACACCTAATATCGGCGAACGAATTTCTCGAATGCAGATATTGTTATGCTTCCATGAAGAAAATTGCTAGTTGATGAAATCTTCTTTGTGTAACACAAACAATAATGTCTTCAATTCATAATCTTGTAGAGTTTAAGTTCTTCTTCAACACTTTGAGGACTTGTGTCTTGGACTGCTAGCTTTCGAAGATGATTTGCAGAAATAGTTGATGTAGCGTCTTCGACAAAAGAGCCAAGATGTAGATACATTACTGTAACTAAACAAAACGGTATTTATAGTCATACCTTATGTATACGTAGTTCAGAAGAACATCCAAATTTCTAGGAGATATATACGTTGATTTGGTCTAACAAAATGACCTAGTTAATGGTGGAAATCCACTAAATAACCAAAATCCATATAACTTCTCCTTGGATGACCACCATGTTGAATTAAATTTCCTCACTAAAACCTTGCCAGTAAAACCTAATGGTGAAAAAATTGGACGAAGGAAAAAGAGAACAAATATCAACATTTTTGAAAAAAAATTAAACGTCAACGAGATGTTGCCTCGTTAAAACCTTGTCAGGAAAACCACATAGGGCAAAACCTGAAACGAAGGAAAAAGAGTACAACTTTTGACGATTTATGGATGCTAACTCAACTATACGAGTAAAAAGCAACCATCAAAACAATAACTCTAGTCTATCTCAAAGACGAGTTAATGCTAGCATAATTCTAACTGCAGATTTTAGAAAGAAAGGAAAAAGATTAGAATTTATGCTGCTAAAGCGTGGATTTTGTGTTTTTAAGGTCTCCTCAAGAGACATGTAAAGTTGATATCATCAACTAATTAATCCGAATTTTTGGTTTTGTACCAAATTTCTAAAAACATATAAAGGATTGTTAATCCTGACATAATCGAGTCAGGTGACTGTCTAAATATATTTTGAATCCTGCAAGGATTTAAAAATTTGAATATGTTCCCAACCACATACAATTCCTTTAAGGACTACCACGCCAAAGGCATCATGTAATGTGAACAATTATTGAACCAATCCCAGGGTTTGAGAAAAAAAATAAAACCTCAAATCGTTTTTACAACGAAGAAATTTCTCGTATAAAGACGCAATATGACTACACCAACTTGTAATTAATAGGCTTGGCATGTTTAAAGGTGTTAAGTTTGGATCCAAAGTTGCGTCAATCGAGAAATTAATCCAACCTAATTTGGATTTTTTGCCAATCAATCACATATGTCTATATTTCTCTGCAAAGGGGTTAACAACCACCATCTTTTATTATTTTAGTAGCTACTGTTAATCGACATCCATATTAGCTTATTATGATCCCACATAATTCTCTAATGTATGCATATACTGAAAAATTCAATCAATACTGGTACCAGTGCTTTTAACAAGCAAAAACGAGATATTGACTTGGAGAATGTGGATGTTGTTGTGATATACTTTATTGGAGCATTATCTGTAGCCTCTTCAAAAACGCTACTTACTGCTATATGTGATTGGATTTTCCTCTCAAAGAGGTAAAAGCTTATATAAAAGCATAATGAGAATTTTCACGCCTATTCAATGACAGCCATTTTGAATTTGAGCATGATGGGAGAGAAATTGATACAACTTTTAAATTAATGAACACCAGCGTATGGTAGTGTATAGTCTCCCCCTGATTATGGCGGAAATATTATAATCTCGTATACGAAACAAGTTTCGTAGAGTATTATCCGATTAATTCGAGGACATATATACTCATTATGAAACATGTCTTTCCACATAAAGAAAATGTAGCCTTAGTAGACCTGCATATTTACCATCAACCATATGGATTACTTTAGGAATGATTTTTTTTTTTAAACAAAAGGCATTAAAAATATGCAAACAAATCTCCAAAATAAAACTAAAATCGTGACCTATAGGGCCGACGAGATAATCATTCACTTTAGAATGAAATTATGGACACATTCTTTATCAAAAGAAAATCAAATTAAGATGAATATAGTCACTACAAGGACTAATAATATTGGCTAACAAGCCGGGTGCGCACCCATTGATCTTTAGTGTCCGACCGTATTCCAACTACAAGTGAAACGGTTCCAAAATTTAGAGATTTACCATGAGGAAAAAAAATACTAAATATCCTTTAAGAATGTAGCAATTCCTCTTGGCGTTTGCAATTGTTAATATCATAATAACAATACTTTATATATCCTTTAGGATCTATAGGGAAAAACCAAATCAATTGGCTTATATGATTCTTTTTAAGAAAATAAAGATATCATTTTCGTTATTGAATTAAGGAATCCATGGTTTCCGGTATGAAAAGGAAACCAATGGTTTATTAGTAGAAAACCCCATATTTGATGGTAAAAATTTGTTTGAACAATTATCGTCAAACTACGAGAAAAAAAAATTTGGCTAAAATTTCTTAAAATGCCAATTTTAACATCTCCCACAGAATTGATGGAGAAACCCAAAACCGGTTGGTCTATACGATACACCAAAATTGCATCGACAAAAAGAAAAAGAAATATCGACTTAGTCATCGCATAGGGAAAATCCATTTTGTGGCTGTAAAAAAAATCGAAACCATATGGATAAATCACATGATCCTTGTCTAACAGAAAAAGATACCAAATTGAATTGACCGTAGGTTTTTCAACCATGCATGTGATTATTTACCGTAAAGATAATTAAATTACGATGACACCAATTTTTGGTGATTACAGTTTCAGTTTCATTCGTAAATCATCTTTTAATGATTTTTTTTCTTTCTCTATTAAAAGATGAGAGAAGAAGGGAAAATCGAACTTATCACCAAGTTGATCACCCGTATTAATAGATATTTTAACAACCAAAAACAGAACAGTTTAATCACATAAAAAATTTAAAAAAATATTAACGACTAAAAGCGTCACTTAATTTAAATAATAATGATTCTAGCTTACCCCTTGAGTAAGATGAAAGAAAAATCTCACTGTGATCAACGGAACCATGATTATTTTAAGATGGCAGATAAGGTGATTAAAATAACAACGATTGTAATCCATCAGCACCCGATCATTGTTGGATGATTGAAAACGGCTCAGAAGTAGTTTTGTAATTACAAAAGCCAATCAACCAAGGTAAGCCACGTACATGCAGTACAAAAACCAAAACAAATTAACAAAGTCAGTGTACTGTATACAATAATAACCGAAACGAATAATTAAAAAAAAAATCAACTTAACAATAGAAAATCGTCTTCCATTTATTTTTATTTTTTGATGTTGTTTGTTCTGATACGGCTCAGTTAGGAGCGTGCTGATAACGTCTTGTAATATAGAGAAAGAGGAGAAGAAGTCACAAAGTAAAAGGAGAAAGAAGAAGAGTTCTCATTAGATGTGTATCTAGAATACAATGTTTAAGCCTCTATTTATATAGACATAAGACTTGGTGTCCAAGATATGTAAACCCTAAACTTAGACATGAAAGACATTTTAGTAAATAAACAATGGTTTATAACAGTGGGGTATTTATTAAATTTTAAGGATTATATAATATTTTGTGGGACCCTTGTATAATAAAAATATATTATAATAACTAAAAAGTATGAGAGAATAAGTAAAACAAAAATCAAAAAATTACCTAGCGGTGGAGACTACACCGAACGGTCGAGACTCGACCGCTCGGTGGAAACTTGACTTGGCCTGGAGAGGTGGGGTATTTATTAAATTTGCCACTTAGCCAGGCCAGTTTGCTTGTTTGCCAGCTCCATAGTGGGTGCAAAACTGGCAAACTGGCCAGTTTGCTATGCCCATAGGAACCGGCCTTACAACACTTATGTCATCCACATTACAGTAACCTTACACTTGAACCCCAAAGAGCATAACTCATTTTTAACATATAGAAGTTCATCCTGGAGTGTCTCTCACCTTCCCAACACTCGATGTATGCCAGAAAATCAAAAAACTGAGACTACTAAAATGTTATAAAAAAAATTCAAAAAACGAGACACTACTTAACTGTTATAGTTGACACATGTTCTACTTGTCTCGAATTTGAAGTGGTCAACTTCCAATGCGATCAGGACAGTACCAATAATACTGGGAGATTATATTGCACACCCTCAACATTGAAGGGAGAAAAACAAAAGTAATTGGATCATATCCACACCTTCAGCATAATATCCACGTTGAGAGAGCTGCCAGAGGAAGCATGGCTACCAAGCCGTAATTCACCACAGCATCAATTTTTTCTATCCGCTCAACCTTGTTATTCCAGATGCTTGATATAAAGTGGAAAATATGATTTTCCTCCTGCAGATGCAAAAAGGATCAAACATGACCACTCCAAAGGAGGACATATAGGGAAAAAAAGGAGCAATTTAAATCAATCGAACCGCTTCTACATTCGTCTCAGTTCTGTGGGTCTCGGCAGTTGTACTTGTCAGAGTTCTTCTTTCAGTTTCATCTGCTTGGTCCAATGGCATTTCAATTTTCGCGCTGCTAGTTCTCTTGCTAGAGAAGCCTTTATAAGATGAATCTGTGTGAATTGTTTCCATGACTGAGCCAAAGAAGTTTGTTACAGGTACCTAGAGAAGAAGAAACAAACTTATAAGTCATAAAGACACAATTAAACCGGTAAAGTTCACTGTTAGTGTGTAACGTAAATTGATAGGGTCAAGAGAAAAAAATAGAAGGGCCAGCAAACTAACAAGCATCACAATATGGTCCGTAAAAGCATACCTCATCGGGAGGGCGTTGATAAAGATCTGTTCGGTAATATGCAGTTGACAGCAACAAACTTGGAACAAATGAGTTGAAAAAACTGCATAAAAACAAAGAGCATCGATTTTTCAAACCAAGACTCAAGTTCAAGGTAACGTTCGTTACTTGACAGGTAAAGAAAATCACAAACTTAAACCACACTACAAAAGTGCTGCTCAGTAGAGTAGTTCTAGACCTGCCAGTACATATCATTAATACCGTAGAGTAACAATATACATTGTAGGGAAAGAGAAGCTAACAACACAATTTAACGAAAAATCAATAGAAGAAGAAACATATGAACATTATATGCATTCAAAGATGATTAACCAATAAATGCCTTAAAACGAGGTTGATGAAAAAACCTTAATCAACAAGTTGATTCTGGAAGAGTTAGTTATACAGAAATCGGAGGGTTTCAACCATTCATTCCAGCAATGCTTTGTTTCAAACACCAAAAGTTTGAGGGCAATGACTGATAGGTGTTTGGTCGCAGAATTCATTAAGACCGGAAAATACGATTATGATAGTTCTAACTTCTAGGGTTACACATATCGAACGGACCACTCCGAGGGCAATTAATTTCTATTTCGTTCGCGATAGCAGAATAAATGCTCAACTGTAAATAGAAGAATTTACCTGCTCATGGAAGCATTACTGTATGTATTTAACCTTTCAAAGAAGGCAAGGGTATAGTAAGTGAACCGATCCACCACAGAAACACCAATCTGCAATAAAATAAAATTGACGAGGAAAGATATATCATGAAATTGTTTTGTGAAATAGAAATGAGAACCTGAAGTTAAATACTGTGACAGAGTCAAAACAACAATCTGAAAAGAAATGTAGTTATGAGCTCTTACATCAGAATCAAGGTGATGTGAATATGAATTTTCTCCTTTCATGCTGCTCCCAATAGCCAAAACACCAGGTGAGTGAAGCTGCAGAATTTAAAACATTCAGATTTCAAGGAGTCTCAACAGATCAGGCTTTTACTAGAAATTATGGTAAGACCAAATCCAACAAGTATCACATGCGCACTGACACATATTACACCAACAAATAAAAGGCATGCATGTTGTAGTTCTTAGAAGTAACATAAATCATAAAAATGGCATCATAAATCATAAAAATGGCATCATTCATTATGTCGTCATGTGCAACAGCTAACATGAATATGGATAAAACATGACGCTAAAGTTATGGTGATCTTGTTTGGGCTCGATGAAAACTGTCCACAAACACCAATTAAGACTTTGCTATTTTTAAAATGTTAAAGTATGCTCTACACAAATTAGACAAATCAAGTTATCCTGGTCATAATAAGATAACATAAATCAGAAAAATGGCATCATTTATTATGTTGTCATGTGAAACAGCTAACATGAATATGGATAAAACATGGCGGTGATGTTGTTCGGACTCGAGGAATACTGTCCACGACCACCAATTAAGTCTTTGCTGCTTTTAAAAATGCTAAGGTAGCTCTATACAAATTAGACAAATCAAGTTATCCTGGTCATAGCAAAATAGGTTTTGCCATTAACAAGAAGTTTACAGGTCGGATCTTTTTTCTGAAAAACCACAATGGCCAAAGAAAAATACCTGATTAAAAAGAGTAGCAGCTTGGCATGTATCCACCATTATCAGCAGCTCCTTAAACCTAGACACAGAAAAGTTATAAAGTAATCACAAACTATTTCTTAAAGCGCGTTTTGCAGGTAATAAAATAAATTGAACTCTTATTTTAATGACTTGCAGTATAACTTTTAACATGCAGGAGAGAACAAAGAGCATATCCTCGCAAGTATTACCTAAGCTTTTCTTTCATCTGCTTCACTGCATCAGCTAAATCATGACTCTGAAGCTCCTCCGAGTCCTGAAATTTTAAGAATTCATCTCCCCCATGCCCAGTCATGTATAAGAGTATGTGACTGCCCTCATCGCTTAAAAGACGTTTTGATCTCGGAACAGCAGTCTCATGTCGCCCAGTCAAAACACGTAAGAAGTTTTCTACTGTCACCTCATAGCCTCGATAGTCGACCTGTATAATTTGAGGTCTAAAGAGTGAGTGACATGAATCCATATAATTGCCCTTAAATCTGGAATATAGCTTTCTTCTCTATGCAGGCACCAGACCAGGCCCAGCTCATTAAATATGATGATGTAGAATAATACACTTTGTTATGCATTCCTGATAGGAAACTAAAAAAATTGTCTTCGAAGGAAAGACCACATTGCAGAAATTTGTTACCTCAACATTATCACCATACAAGTTAAGTCGGTGGTTTTCATTATTGAACACTTGGGCAGGATAATTATTTCTTGTATTGCAAGCCATATCATCTGCTAACATGAGTATAATCCTCTCATCAGGTATTCCCAGCCTCTTTACTGTCCTGGGTAAGAAAAACAGAAGTAAACAAGAACTAGCTCTTTAACGCCTAAAGGTAAAAAAACACTGAAGAAGGCAAGAACAGGAAAGTGCAAAAGGAAAAGAATTGTAAGAAAATCAAATGATATAAATTGGATGGTTCTCCTTACCTACCTGTATAAGGATAAAGTATTGGCCATGTGCCGATAGTTAAAC
This sequence comes from Papaver atlanticum, assembly GCA_023531105.1. NCBI lineage: Eukaryota > Viridiplantae > Streptophyta > Magnoliopsida > Ranunculales > Papaveraceae > Papaver > Papaver atlanticum. Next base: position 51,360 of record JAJJMB010010320.1, read on the forward strand.
CTGCTCAAGAACAATCGCTTCATCAACTATTTTCCATAATTTACATAAACTAATGAATCTATTGAATCGACAAATGGAAGCATACAGTGTGAAGTTGTGAAAATTAATAACCAAACCCCATTGTACTATTTAATATCAATGGTAGCAGATCATACACTAAAACGCATGGGAACAAAAGAATTCTCCCTCACTAAAACATAAAAGTCCAAGTTGAAGACTCACAACACGGAAATGTTCTCTCGAAAGAGGAGAAGCTAAAGCTTGATCAGGATCTTAAATACTTGTTACAGATGGAAAATGGTTGCATTCAAAACCAAGAAACATATAAGCACAACAGTATGGAGCAAAATTAAATCTAATACAGCTTAAAAGTAAACTCACTAACTAATCTTTGATTTCGTGGATTTTCATATATACTGGCAACTAAAGATGATTACAGTGCTAGCTAGATGATACTGTATATAAATTACTGCCAACACATTTCGCGAAGACTGCTTAGGATGCAATAATGACATGGTGAATCTTTGAATTTAATGGAACGATTGAAACTAGAAAATCTCTAAAACTACAACTCTCCTGACTTTCAACTACCAAACTCACCTGCAGCAATCTAATTTTACCAAGCGGCAATTACCAAGTTCTATCTACAATACAAATTAACCTAGGGTTCGATTTGCCAATCAAATTAAAGAAGCAAACGAGAGGAAATGAAAGAAATTGCACTTACCAGAAACGAGAGGTACAGACTAACACTGCCCAGTTATTAGTGTGCATAGTAGACGAAGACGAAAAAGACGCAGAGCTAATTGCATTTGATTTGCCAGTGGTTGCAGCTACAACAAGTGCAACTAACAGAATCAACAATGACATTTTACGACCGAATAAGCATATGAATTCGGATTGCCAAAGCTCCAAATTTGCTTTGTTGGAAGCCATTTTGTCTTGTTTTCGCTTTGTTTTTGGTTTTTATTTATAGGGCAAGATTTTTCATCCCTATCGGACAAATGAAGAAGGAGGAAATTTTGCAGGAAAAAAACCCTAGAATGTTATTTACTCCAATTTCTAATTTTGTATGATTTGTATTCATGCGATCAAAGGATCACAGAGAGAGAGGTTACAAGTGAAATTGGGGATCATTCAGAGGAAGTGTGCTGTGAGAAAGATCGTGAGAGACTGAGATTGATTACACCGAAAGAACAGTTTGAGGGATTATAAAAAAAACCCCTCATTTTTATCATATTTCAAAAATACCCTCAAGTGTTTCTTGCCTTTTTTGGAAGCATAAATGGGCGTCTGGATACCAGAAGTCAGAAGCAGAAACATCTTGCTTCACAAAAAGTTGATTTTTCTGTTTTCAGACGTTGTTTTGAAATTTTACACCCAAATTAACTTCTTACTTTTAAACTTCTAGAAGTCAAAAAACTACTTCTGGATGTATATCCAAACACGCTTTGATTTATGGCTGACCCACGGCGGGCCCACTTGCTTAAGTTATCCTCTTGTACATGCATAATTATCCATAAAGGGATGTGGAAATTATATAAATATCCTTCGTTCTCATGGGCTTCAAAAATACCCTTATTCATCAATAATTATACCCTCCTGGTTTTCAAAAGGAATCTTTATTTTTGATAAATCCTTATTTGACCTTATAGTCTTATACGTATCTTCAACTTCTGCTTCATCTCTATTCTCAATAAAAACGAAAAATTAACCAAACCCCATCACCACCGTCTTCATCGTCGCAGCCTCAACTCCAGCGCCACCTCCACTAATCTCGCCACCAGTTCTATCATCACCTCCCTATACTTTCACCAAATCCACCACCACCACATCCTAAACAATTTGTGTAGATCGATGAATCAACGATTAAATTGTCGTACCGAATCAGAAATATCAAATTCATTTTGTTATCAACTGGATTTCGCTTGAAGAACCTAAAATCAACGATAACAGATAGTTCTTAAAGATTTGTCCCCATCGGTTTAGGAAGAGAGGATGAAAATATTCATCAATTATTAGATCTGAAATTTCAACTGTCGGAAACCAACAAAATTGATTATCTTCTTTCTCTAGTTTAAGTTTCTGCAGGTGGTGGTGGTATTGTAACTAGCGGTAATGCAGATGGAAAGATGTAAGAACGATGAAATTTATGGTGGTTTTGGTTAGAATGATGTAATTGGAGAAGAGGTTGGAATGTTGTTTGTGGTGAGGTTAATTAAAATATTTAAATTGGTGATGAAGATAGTAGTGGTTCTGGATGTTGCGGTGGTGATGGTGGTGGAGGTTCTGTGTGATTGTTGATGGTGGGGCTGGAACTATAAATTGGTGTATACTACTCCGTCAACTGTTGAAGGTAATGACCGAATATGCATAATATGAATGGTGTACCATTAAATTTAAACATTATCACTAGTTTTTATGCTTATCATTCTTTATTTATTTCTGAGAAACTATAATTGTATAGGTTAGACATATTTTTATTTCAGCAGTGATGGTGGATGTTGAGCACTAGTGTCATGGTGTCTGTTTTTGTTGGGGTGGTGGTGGTGGTGGATGTTGTTGCACGGGAGGTGACGGTTGTGGATTTGTTGTATTGGTGAGAGTGGTGGTGGAGGTGGTAACAAAATTTGGTGGTGTTGGTGTAGAAGCATTAGTAGAGTGATAACGGAGATGGTGACAGTAATATTGCTACAATAGTAGTCTAGCTTGTTTTAGTTATGAGATAATTATATGCACTTGTTTTGTTTGTAGGATGTTCGTATTGTTGTTGTGGTATGATGATAGTTACTATGTCTAATTGCACATGCTTTGAAAGCTGCCAAGGCAGTGCAACTACTATCTTGAAATGTTAGAGATGATTTGAACGTGACTATATTATCACGAGTTTTTTTTGCTTATTATTCTTTTTAAGAAATTATAGTTTAATAGGTTATGCATATTTTTATTTCAGGATGGACGAGATGGTTGCCCCTCGTCGGAAGTTATATATTGGTCAGACACGAAACTCGACGCCAGTATTATCTTCATGGCAGCATGCAGGGATGTTCAGCCTGACATAGGTATTAAATTTTTTAAGGAAAGAAATGGTTGGTTTGTTTTTTGTTTTTTAAATGTTAGACGAACCTGTGGTATAATGGTATCACTACTGACTCCAGTCAGAAGATGCGTGTTCGATTCACTTTGGGTTCACTAATCTTAGTACATCAATTATGGGTGTTAAGTTTGGTTGTCATATTTTAGTGAATCAAAACTCATTTAAAGAGTCGCTTGATTATTTACTAGAGTCGACTTCGTATAGGTTAGCTAGAAAGTTACTAGGATATGAGACTTACAAGTATTACGTGAAGACTTGAAGAATGTGAAGAAGTAAAGAACTACAACGACAACATCATCCTTCCACTTGAGGTTAGTAATATTTGACTTGAACAGTTTCATTCCTAACGTATCTTTCAAGTCGTGCATATTGAAAACATAACTGCGAAGCTGTGAATGATTATACTCTAGTTAGACATAGTATTAAGGAATTACAATACGAAGTATAACGTCTATCTTTTGAACTTCGTATATAAGACATCAACATAATCGTATGAATGCTACTGTGATTATGTATGGGTATGGGTGAAGATTTCGTCCTAGGAAACAATGTTTTACATTCGTTTAAAGGAAGTAAATTCATGAGCTTGTTTTGTGAATCGAAAGGGAAATCGCTAGGCTTATTGGTATTTGTTATTCATTGTAAATCTTTGGATTACCAATATGTGTGTTTAGTATAACCGCTCATAACTTATTTATGTATCTTGGTAAAACTATTCACAAGGCCTGACTTTTGTATTGGTATGACTTTTATTAGTGAAACCGATCTTAAGTAATCACCTGAGATGGTACGATCGATTTGTTGGAATTGGTATGACCAACTCTAGACATTGGGGAACCGATCCTAGTAAGAGATGCAACCGGTCATAAAAGGGGAATCGATCCTTGTAAGAGGTGCAACAAGTTTTTAGTTATTGGGGAACCGATCCTATGAACATGTGCAACAAATACAAGTTAAATACCATATATATGTGGGAACCGATCCTAGTACCTAGTCAACCAAGTTTTGGTAACTAGCGTGACTAATTCTAGTACCCACATGGAGGTAGAACCGAAACTTGTTTTGGTAGAACCGTGAAACCCATGATTGGTGATTTGATAAGATAATCAATTACATAGTTCTTGGAATTCAGATGAACCAATTCTAAACTTGTTTGGAAGTGTGGCAAATCGGTTCCAAGATGGTAAATATGAAAAAGGATTTACCAAGTAAATATGTCGACATACTTTGAACACGTGTAGTAATTCTTACCTTTTATTGTTCAAAGATATTCCTTAATAGCTAAAGGAGAATCCCGGATCGAAATAAATTGAGAATCTTTTAATTAAGGTTTTTAGTTTTATATGCTTTTAATTTTCAGCAATTAAAATGCATATCTTTAGAAAATAAAAATTAGTAATGTGCATTTACTAGTTGGAGATTTTCAAAGAGATTTCGTTCAATATTTGGACAGAGCATTTCCAGGAATTATGAAAACCGAATTTGGAAATATATTGCATATCTTGAGAATATTTTCGGTTTTGGAAATTCCTTGGTGTCCAAACTTCCTTGATCTATAAATATTGAAGTTTGCATTTCAAGCAAACTAATCCTCAGAGCCAGCAAAACTACCTAGTTGTCTTGTTACTGGTGGAGCCGCCTATTCGGAGAGGAAAGTAGCCTAATTAGGTGAAATCTCTTACGGACGCTCGGTTTAAAGACTTCTTTGGGATTGAGAAGCTCTATTAGTATCGTTGGTGGGAAACTAGATAATTGCAATTTATTATTAGTTTTCGATTGATTTGATTGATTAACGGTTGTTGAACTTTGATTGCACCTAGTTTGTTTATGCTTGAGAATCTTCTCTTTTGATATAAGATTCACTCAAACTAGATCGAAGTTTCGACGGGAGATCTTTAGACTGTTTGTAGATCTAAAGACGTCTTGTGATAATCCATTGTTAACAGACTCCGTTCTATGTGTGATTGATCACAAGAGATTCAAGTTGATTGTGTGCAGGTGTTTATTGAAGATCTAAGAAGATTTGAAGACGAAGAATATTTCTGATTTGGGTGCATAATCTTTGGTGTGCACAAAATTTGATCGGCTGGGGATCCAACTATAATCGGTTTATCTTTGTGATAATATTGATTGATTAGTTGAGTAGATCGGCATCAATATGTTTCTTTGTGATTTAAAGTATTGATTGCAAAATCTTGACAATTACTTTGGTAGTTGTTTATTGGATAGATCTAAGAACCTGACAAAGGAGTTTATTGGGATAAACGGAAGAGCCTTTTGTCAAACTCATACCACGTTAGTTGAAAAGAGTTGTTACCTAACAGATTTGTCGTTCCTTTACTGTTTGGAATACGAACTGGAGGAATTGTTCCAAGTGCGTGACTTACTGCAAGTTGGAGGTGCAGGGATATAGACGGAACTAGGTGAACTATAGGTTTAGTTGCTTGGTCTCAACTATACGAAGTTGGTTTGATTTTGTATAGCGGCTTAATCCTGAGAGTATTCAATTCTGGACAAGGTCCCGGGGGTTTTCTGCATTTGCGGTTTCCTCGTTAACAAAATCTTGTTGTGTCTTTTACTTTTCTATTTCCCCAATTATAATTGTTTTTATTATAATTAGAAGTAAAATACACAAACGTTAATTCCTATTTACTTGATAGCAATTCTATTGTGTTTGGTTAAGTACGAACATATTATCAAGTAAACATACTTTGTTGTTGTATTGTGTCGATCTTGTATCCATAGTCAATCACACAAGTGATCTTGTTGTCGTATTGTCTCGATCTCGTATCCATAGACGATTACACGAAGTGTGAACCGATTAGTTGTATTGTCTCGACTCAGTCCATAGACAATCACTTTCATAGAAAGGACTTATAGGTGGAAAAGTTTTAGATTGAGGTATATTTGGGTACCCTCGTCTTTTCAATTGGTATCAGAGCAGGCAAAAACGAAAAAGATCTAACAATTTGTGTTTGGTGCGATCCAACCTATAAGAATTGAATCTATGGTTTATTCAGTTAACATAAAGCAAGATATCAATATTTTTGAATTAACACTTGATGATGGCATCTGCGATTCAATATCTGAAAACGTTCATGAAATCATCACTAGAGATTCTACTAGACAAGTTAATCTTGTTAATAATGTAGAAACCGATGACGACTGGAAAATACGTCTACAAGAAGGGTTAGATGAAATTTCCGATGATGACGACTCGGATTTTGAACAAGAAGTAGAAGAGGATATCTCAGAATACTCTAAACTGCTGGAACCTTTGAAAAATGAAAAACTGATAACTTCAGAATTTCTTGGTTTTATGACTCCTCTTTGTCGTGAGAACAAGAAACTGAGGAGGGTTTTTCAAGGATGTTATAAGGGTTACCGCACCAGTGATTATCTTCTTAAAGATCGTACAAACGAGCTTAATTCTAAGAAATTAGAATGTGAAAATCTTCGAAGAAATCTCTTTTTGTCTGAAAAGAAACTTGCTGAATCTGAAGCAAGGGTTAATTCTCAACAAAATAGTTTTGAAGAGAAAGAAGGTGAATATCTCTCACAAGAAAAATGCCTTAAGACTGATCTTACTGGTGCTCTTGATAAAATCAAGATGTTGGAAGAAGAAAATTTGAATGATAGCTCAAACAATTTAACCTCAATGTTAGAAGCAAGTAGAAATCATCGTGATACACGAGGATTGGGCTATAAGGGAATAGATGCTTCAAATATTAGCAAAGAGGTAAAATTTGTTAAAGCTACAAATTCTTCTCAACCAGAGGCTTCCACTGATGTCAAAAATGATATTATTTCTTGTAAAGAAGTAAATCCAGACAAGCCTAAGAATGGTGTTCAACCAGACTCGTCAAGTGAGGAAATCAAAGAGAGCACTTCTGCTAAAGTGAAGAAAGCAAAACCGTTGAACAAAGACAAGAAGAATAAGAAGAAGAAAACTCGTCGAGCTCCAATGCAAGCGGATCCACAAAAATCTAACATTAAAACTCAAACTTCGTATGTTTCTCAGCATTGTTATTATTATGGTAATAAAGGGCACTTGCAATGGGGATGCAATATTCGTAAGATGCAGGATGCACTTTCCTTTGTATCAAACGAATTGGCTAAGATTGCTCCCCAAAGGAACTCAGATCGATATTTTCCAAAGTTTAGGCAAAAGAATTATTATAATAATAAATCATGTTTTGCTCATCGCTCGACAAGGACATCTTATAAAAGATCCTATTATAGAAAAAGAGATGACTTTGCAAATACTAAGACAAGATCTGATGTTCCAAATTGGAGAAAGGTTGTTTCGCAAAATATCCAAAAGATCAATGTTCCTAATGGTATGAAGGAGAAAGCTGCTCCTGCGAAACCCAACTCTAAATGGGTCCAAAGTCCTCCATAGCCAAGAAAGGACCAAAAGTTAGTCACAAGAATGACTCTCAGCTGTTAATTGTTGGTGAGAATAATTACAAGAGTTTTCTTGAAAGACTAAAGAGAGGCATCATGACTGAAATCTCTTGTACTAGCGAACGTTGTGATAATGACACTCCTCATCACAAGTCAAATAAGAAAAACAAGAGATGGAACAAGAGAAAACAAACCAATCAAGAGGTCAAGAATGATAATTCTGTCTTAGTCACTCGTGATGAACAAGACAAGGCTCAACTCAACACAACCTAGTTGTGTTAGAATGTGCATGCTCACCTTGGTGCTCAATCTTTTGAAAGGTGAGGAAGCACATGAAAAACTGAGCACATGATCTCTCGGTTATTATATGACTAATTAACATCTTTAGGGAGATTGCTTTTCTTCTATACTCATACCTTATTTATCTATATTTGAGTTGTTTTTATAGAAACGGTAATTTTGAGTTTATGATGTTGATATCTACTGATCATATATGTGTAGCTCTTGTTTGTATGGTTAAAACGAGCCAAAAATCACTAAATTCGGACATTGTATGCAAAAGTTATGTCAAAAACAGTTTAGTGTTGTGATCCATCACAAGTAACTACTGTAACCGATCCTAGTGAGAGGTGTAAGAAATTCTAGTGATTGGTGTTATTGGTTCATATGAAGGAGTGTAAAACTGTTTTGCCCATAATTTCTTCATCCGAACTCGGAATGACCTCATTCTTTTTGCGTTGGTTTCGTAATTCAATTCCTACAAGATTGAGGTAATTTCAATACTTGATTTTATGTTGAATATTTATGGTGTATTGCAAATTGATTTATGAGATATATGTTTTTGGTTTTCATAACCTTAATATTTGATCCCATATGATGTGAACCCTTATGGTTTGGGTGACTTTTTGATTTAGCGGGATTAAGTTCTAGCCCATGTTGGTAGGCTTTATCAAAGGATCATGAGGGGTTCTGTTTGAAACAATATGTGAAAAAGTCACAATAAGTTGAATCGTTTTTGGTTTAGCATAAAAGCATATGTGTTTCGGGGTTTCAACTTTTGCATTGCAATAGTTAAAACCGGTTTTCAACTTTTGCATTGCAATAGTTAAAACCGGTTTTCAACCTTTCTATGGTAAAGGTTGGTCTTTGTTGTTGTTCTTTTGTCTTGCGAGAGGATGACAACATAACGGGGGAGAGTTCTATCTTGAACTGGCGCTTAATGATATATCTTAAGGGGAGAAGAGGATGCGGAATTTTAGGTAACGAATTTGTTAGTTAATCGTTGTCCTGTTTAATAAAAGATTGCATATATTTATTGCTTTTGCTTAACAAAATTTCGGTACAATTGATGTTTATTCCATTATATGTGTATGGATATGTGTGTGATTCAATTGTTTCCGGTTAAGAAAAACTATTGTTATCTTGCTTTATTGTTTGATATCAATTGTTTAGGCTTACAAAATTTCGGGTGCAATTGCGGTACTATAATGTCTATGTTTGTTTCAATTGCTTCCGGTTGAGGTAAATAATTATGCAAGTTGATTTATTTGGTTTGTATGAATTGTTTATGGCTTAACAAAAAAAGGTTTTAGGGATGAATTGTTTAGTCCAATTCGATTCCTAAGAGAAACTAAGTTAATTCTGATCTTAGTTAGACTTATCAAAGTGGAGGTTTCGGTTATTCAAGTTTAATCGAATGCCTTAACAAGAAATGCTAGTTAACTAACCTAGTATTTGTCTTTTTTAAAAGTGAAAGGTCTAAGTTATTGATGAGAATAACTAGAGTCTGATGAGAAAAATAGAGTTAATTCTGATCTTTATTTTGGTCTTATCGAACAAGCGATTGTATTTGTACAATCGGTTTAGCAAAGGAACTAAGGTGCTTAGTATATTTTTTGGTTTGCTAAACTATTAGGGAAAATTGCTTGGGGCAATTGTTTCCTTGGTAACATATCAAAACAAAATTACTTTGTAGTTTCAGTTTTGATATTGGTTATCAAAAATGGTGTGTGGAACCCTCGTGCTTAACTCTTATAGGTTTTGCAAGTCTCTTTGTAAGATCCTTTCGGTTTGTCCTTTATTTGCTCGTACCTTTGTCATTTTGTGACAAAAAGGGGGAGAAATATATGGAGTAAACAAGTGATTTGTTATTGATTTGGTATCACTAAGGGAAAGGACAATGGTGCTTAAACGTTATATCTAACGAAAGAGTAAAGCATAGACTAGGGGGGGGGGGTAGCATATCGTATTGATTCTTAAGGTTATCTTAACTACAAAGGGAATAACAAAGACGTGCGGATTGAAAATCTACATATCTTACCTTTAGGGGGATTATTAGCTTTGTTATTATAATGTCAACAACGGCATTTTATGGATTGAATGTATACAGGTTACTGTGCTGTTGAAACTTGGAATCAAGCGTATGTGTAATGAATTCTTGTAATTTTTTTATCCATATGATATAAGAGTTTTGTCACTGAAATTGACAAAGGGGGGGATTGTTAGAGCATAGCTCGGTTGAACCCACCAAGCGTTGGTATGTCAAGTTTGGTTGTCATATTTTAGTGAATCAAAACTCATTTAAAGAGTCGCTTGATTATTTACTAGAGTCAACTTCGTATAGGTTAGCTAGAAAGTTACTAGGATATGAGACTTACAAGTATTACGTGAAGACTTGAAGAATGTGAAGAAGTAAAGAACTACAACGACGACATCATCCTTCCACTTGAGGTTAGTAATATTTGACTTGAACAGTTTCATTCCTAACATATCTTTCAAGTCGTGCATATTGAAAACATAATTGCGAAGCTGTGAATGTGATTATACTCTAGTTAGACATAGTATTAAGGAAATATAATACGAAGTATAATGTCTATCTTTTAAACTTCGTATATAAGACATCGAAATAATCGTATGAATGATACTGTGATTATGTATGTGTATGTGTGAAGATTTCGTCCTAGGAAACAATGTTTTACATTCGTTTAAAGGAAGTAAATTCATGAACTTGTTTTGTGAATCGAAAGGGAAATCGCTAGGCTTATTGGTATTAGTTATTCATTGCAAATCTTTGGATTACCAATATATGTGTTTAGTATAACCGCTCATAACTTGTTTATGTATCTTGGTAAAACTATTCACAAGGCCTGACTTTTGTATTGGTATGACTTTTATTAGTGAAACCGATCTTAAGTAATCACCTGAGATGGTATGATCGATTTGTTGTAATTGGTATGACCAACTCTAGACATTGGTAAACCGATCCTAGTAAGAGGTGCAACCGATCACAAAAGGGGAATCAATCCTTGTAAGAGGTGCAACAAGTTTTTAGTTATTGGGGAACCGATCCTATGAACATGTGCAACAAATACAAGTTAGATACCATATATATGTGGGAACCGATCCTAGTACCTAGTTAACCAAGTTTTGGTAACTAGCGTGACTAATTCTAGTACCCACATGGAGGTAGAACCGAAACTTGTTTTGGTAGAACCGTGAAACCCATGATTGGTGATTTGATAGGATAATCAATCACATAGTTCTTGGAAGTCAGATGAACCAATTCTAAACTTGTTTGTATGAAAAAGGATTTACCAAGTAAAGATGTCGACATACTTTGAACACGTGCAGTAATTCTTACCTTTTATTGTTCAAAGATATTCCTTAATAGCTAAAGGAGAATCCCGGATCGAAATAAATTGAGAATCTTTTAATTAAGGTTTTTAGTTTTTTATGCTTTTAATTTTCAACAATTAAAATGCATATCTTTAGAAAATAAAAATTAGTAATGTGCATTTACTAGTTGGAGATTTTCAAAGAGATTTCGGTCAATATTTGGACAGAGAATTTCCAGGAATTATGAAAACCGAATTTGGAAATATATTGCATATCTTGAGAATATTTTCGGTTTTGGAAATTCCTTGGTGTTCAAACTTCCTTGATCTATAAATATTGAAGTTTGCATTTCAAGCAAACTAATCCTCAGAGCCAACAATACTACCTAGTTGTCTTGTTACTGGTGGAGCTGCCTATTCGGAGAGGAAAGTAACCTAATTAGGCGAAATCTCTTACGGACGCTCGGTTTAAAGACTTCTTTGGGATTGAGAAGCTCTATTAGTATCGTTGGTGGGAAACTAGATAATTGCAATTTATTATTAGTTTTCGATTGATTTGATTGATTAACGGTTGTTGAACTTTGATTGCACCTAGTTTGTTTATGCTTGAGAATCTTCTCTTCTGATATAAAATTCACTCAAACTAGATCGAAGTTTCGACGGGAGATCTTTAGACTGTTTGTAGATCTAAAGACGTCATGTGATAATCCATTGTTAACAGACTCCGTTCTATGTGTGATTGATCACAAGAGATTAAAGTTGATTGTGTGCAGGTGTTTATTGAAGATCTAAGAAGATTTGAAGACGAAGAATATTTCTGATTTGGGTTCATAATCTTTGGTGTGCACAAAATTTGATCGGCTGGGGATCCAACTATAATCGGTTTATCTTTGTGATAATATTGATTGATTAGTTGAGTAGATCAGCATCAATACGTTTCTTTGTGATTCAAAGTATTGATTGCAAAATCTTGACAATTACTTTGGTAGTTGTTTATTGGATAGATCTAAGAACCTGACAAAGGAGTTTATTGGGATAAACGGAAGAGCCTTTTGTCAAACTCATATCACGTTAGTTTAAAAGAGTTGTTACCTAACAGATTTGTTGTTCCTTTACTGTTTGGAATACGAACCAAAGAAATTGTTCCAAGTGCGTGACTTACTGCAAGTTGGAGGCGCAGGGATACAGACGGAACTAAGTGAACTATAGGTTTAGTTGCTTGGTCTCTACTATATGAAATTTGTTTGATTTTGTATAGCGGCTTAATCCTGAGAGTATTCAATTCTGGACAAGGTCCCGGGGTTTTTATGAATTTGCGGTTTCCTCGTTAACAAAATCTTGCTGTGTCTTTTACTTTTCTATTTTCGCAATTATAATTGTGTTTATTATAATTAGAAGTAAAATACACAAACGTTAATTCCTATTTACTTGATAGCAATCCTATTGTGTTTGGTTAAGTCCGAACCTATTATCAAGTAAACATACTTCGTTGTTGTATTGTCTCTATCTTGTATCCATAGTCAATCACACAAGTTATCTTGTTGTCGTATTGTCTCGATCTCTTATCCATAGACGATCACACGAAGTGTGAATCGATTAGTTGTATTGTCTCGACTCAGTCCATAGACAATCACTTTCCTTGAAATGACTTATAGGTGGAAAAGTTTTAGATTGAGGTATATTTGGGTACCTCGTCTTTTCAATGGGATCAACTTTGGTTGCTGACACCATATTTTGGGGTCAACTTTGGTTGTTGATACCATATTTTGAGGTCAACTTTGGATGTTGATACCATACATGATCTAAACATATTCTAAATTTTAATTTTAGTGTCAACTTAGGTTGTTGACACCAATTTTGGAATCAACTTTCGTTGCAGACACCATACATAATCTGAATATTTTCTGAATTTTTAATTTCAGGGATCAACTTCAGTTGTTGATACCATTTTATTTTTTTTGGGATCAACTTCGGTTGTTGATATCATATTATGACGCCAACTTCGGTTGTTGACAACATTTTTTCTTTTTCTTAGTCTCTGATTTTTTTTTGGGGATCAACTTCGGTTGTTGACCCTATATTATGATGTCAACTTCGGTTGTTGACACCATATTATTATTTTTAAAATTTTTGTTTTTGGATCAACTTCGGTTGTTGATCCCGGCGGCGGACCGGCGGCAGCTGGCTAGTGGTGGACCAGCAGCGGTGGTGGCCTGGTGGTGGATCGGCGGTGGTGGCGATGGTGGTTGTGGTGGAATATTAGTGATGGTGGTGGTCATTGAGCGGTGGTGGTGGTGGAATATTGGTGGTGGTGGTAGATATGTGGTGGTGTTAGTGATGGTAACGGTAGTGAGGTGATATAGAAAGAAATTTATTGTATTTTGAAATTTATTATGAGTGAGGGTATTAAGGCAATCTATTTATTAATAGATAAGGCTTTTAAATGATAGGGGTATATTTATTATTGTATAAGGGTATTTTTATTGGATGTTAAAACTAAGGGTATATAATTAATGTACCCGGAAGGGATTTCTTCCGACCACTCTTTTTCATTAACAATGATAATGTCATATTTGGCTAGAGAATGTGCTACATGGTTTGCTTCTCTATGAACAAAAGTGCAAATCCAACTATCAAACTAGATAAGATACTTAGACTATCAATTACAATGTTTCTGGTAGTTCATTTTATAGACTCAAATCTACCATTGACTGTTAATATCACATTTAAACAATCTCTTTCCAAATGAAGATCTCGAACTCCTTTTATTTTATCCCATAGAAAAGCTACCAATAGCGTTTTGGATTTCTAGAGAAAAGTTGGGTATCTTTATTTTCGCCTTCTGCTTGCTCCGGATCTAACGCTTTTAAGTGATAGCATCGAACTCCATTGTTTACACCTGCATAGGAACGAGAAATTTGTCCTGCTCCAACATCTTTATTAGCTAATTTAAAAGTTGTATCAAAGTTCAATCTAATACATTTATTTTTAGGCCTGAGCCATAGTCCAATTATTATTCAGTTCACAATAGAGATATTGTTTTGGATTCTAATAGCGTGAGCTCTATTCAATTCAGTATAGTCTAAATTTATCACATTATTTGATGGTTAATATTTTCAAAGACTTTGAGTTTTTGATTATTGATTTGATTGACTAATGGTGTAAGTTGAATCTTGATTGTACCTAGTTTGTTTATTCTGTGATCCTTCTCTTATGATATAAAGTCACTCGAACTAGATAAAGGTTTAATGATTTCAAATCTAATCTTTATTGATTGAAGATCTGAAGATAGGTTTTGTGATCATCTATCGTTAACAGACTTCTTTCTGTATCTGATCGATCACAAGGGAATCAAGTTGTTTGTGCAAGTATATTGAAGACTGAAGATTTTAAGACTTTGAATTGGTATTATGATTATACTTCGTGCACACCTTGATTGATTGAGTTCCAACAAGCAAGGTTTTTAAAGCGTGAAGCGGAGCGTGACTCGTTTTCCATTTCTAAGAAGCGATGCGTATGTTGAAGCGTGAAGCGTCGGTTCATGGTTAATGTTTGAAGTGGATGCTTTCGTATAAATAACATTAAGTGTCAGTGGTGGTTATAAAATCTGGAAAGATAATATTTATATAAATCTAATATATGTCCAATTATTATCAAAAACTAAGGCCTGACAGAGTGGTTCACGGTAATCCATCTGAATCGGATATCCGAGGTTCAAATTCCCTCAGAACTTCCTTTTTTCCCTTTAATTTGGCGGGAAAGCTAAAAATTTAGGCGGGAATTGATGAAGCGCATCAATTAAATGGAATATGTGCGCTTCATAGTAGATTCGCTTCAAAGGAGCGATTCGATGCGAATTGTTGAATTTTGAAGCGAAGCGTACGCTTTTAAAAACCATGCCAACAAGTTTGTTTATCTTTGATAGACTTTCATAACTTGTTGTATAGATCGGTGGTCTATCATTTGGTGGTTCTCTTCAGGATCCGAATCTTATAGGTTATAAACTAAGGTTTGATTATTTCGATCAGATAAAAATCGTCATGAGACTAAATATCTACATTATAGCCAAAGTATATATTATTGTAACACATAATTAATCTCATGGTCCAAAATGTGCATCATAACCCAAAAAATTAAAGTCGTGTTCGTCACATGGATTGAAATACGTTCCATGATTTAAGATTTGTCTCGCAACCTTAAACTAACCACAATAATTAAAATCTACATTGTGGTATTTATTATGCCATTGTGACCTAAACATTACCTCGTGGCTAATATGTGGAGGCCTAAATTTGTTATTATAATTATTAAAATATGCATTGTGACCCAAAATTTGATAGACGACTCCAAATCCATTTTCACTACATCAAACTTACCACGTAACCCTAATTACTTAATACCTCAAAATTTGTCTCTCTATTACTGTGTAATGACCTAACTTCCATCGCTATTATTTTCACTCAGCCATTGTGGTCAAACAACAATACAAGGTTTTCAATGGGTACTATTACAGTCATCCAACAACAGATTTCCAGGTTAATTATCCCTGGATTTCTCCTGCCATAACACGCCTAACTAGGGAGTTCTTTTAACTCTAGAGCCAATTATGCTGGAAAGAACTCAATATAATATATGGACGTGTTCTACCTCTAATGAGACCAGTATCCGACCTAAAACCTCTTAACAAACTCTTCCATACAAACACGGGTAATCCATCACTACTTGTAACGATCTAAACTATCACTGATATTGTTTTCACTTACTCAATGCGATCTACCAGTAGTATAGGATTTTTACTGGTATTGATGCGGTCATCCGATAGTATCTTCCCGAGTGACTACCTTCTGCTGAACATGCTTAATCTCAGAATTTTGTTTCACAACTCAAACAATTTACTCGTCAGGCCTCGGCATATCTTAGTCCAATCTATTATTTACATTTCATTAGACCAATCACAGTTTGTCATAGAATACCCCCTCACAGTTTTTATATATCTCGTGACCCAAAACCTGCTATTATAATTTATAATGTAACAAAATATGTTCCATCACAAAAAAATATTTATCTTTGATACAAATTTGTTAAATGATGCAAAATTCGCAAATAACCCTAGATTATACATAGTGACGTATAATCTGCATTTGTATCCTAAGATATATTTTTGTGACCCTAAATATATTGACCTAGAACCTAGCCGACGACTTAATGGTTGTTTATAGACTCAAAATCTATGCGACTCAAAACTCACAACCATCATCCAAATTGGTTTAATGGTCAAAATCTTTTACCGTCCCCCAAAATCTCCTACTTTAACCTAAAATTCTCTAAGGGAGTCAAAACCTTCCACTTTTAATGAAAATCTTCCATGTAACCCAAATTTATTTTGTTACCCAAAATATGTTGTGTTACAATGTTATATGACTAAAATCTATCGTTGTAATGTATAATGAGAACAAATTTCGCTTTCATAGCGCGAGAGTATTTTTTGAACTAAGAGCTTCAAAGCTGTTAGATTCACAAGATGTGACATCAACAAACGGCAGTTATTTCCATGATTATCTCTTCCTTATTTTTTAGCATATCATATCAATAAAAATACGTTGGCGGTCATACAGATTAGTAAACCCCAAGTGTACTTTGATCATGTTTTAAGGTCCCATCAATCAAAATCCCTAACACAACCTTGAGTATCAATAAACACAACATCACGAATATCAATCATATGTTGTAATGTTTCATGCAATATCTCATCGGCAGCACCTAGTGCTAACCCAAAATCAAATCTCGATGATTGGAAAATAAGATGCTAAGATTGGGCCACATGCATGATTTTTTTAAGAATTCGTCGTTGAATCCCGGCTGATGAAAAATATGCAAGATACAATTATCAATGATGATGAAGACGAAATAGGTTTATAAGTAATTGTGTAAGAAAATCAGAATTCACATTTGGAATATAATCAGAATTAATTACAAGATTATCCAAAAACATTTGATATGAATGAAGATGCACCTCCAAAAATTTCATCAATTATTTTATCATCTTGAATTAATACATCACAACAAGAATTTCCTACTACTAACCCTCGAGCAACTTTCTAATTGCTTAGCTATTCAATTTTTCGCACTTGTTGAACCATCGTTGGGAATAAAGACTGGTAATAAATTTGTATTTTTTTGTCTTTTTCTTTTTGTTGTTGATTTTAGAGATTGGGGCTTGAGTAACCAATAGATGCGGAAAAGGGAAGAATTTACGAAAACTGCATAGTTGTGTCTGATTTTGTGTTATTGGTTTTTTTCTTTAAGCACGAAAAAAATTAGAAATAAGGAAGATACAATTGTGGAGTTAACCACAGTTTGCTGATGTCACATCTAACAGCGCTAGGGCTGCTAATGTAAGGGATAATTTTTTTCTTGTATAACGTGTCTCGTCCTAAAAAATCTGTCTATATGACCAAACACTTGCTCTTAGAATTGGAACCAAAAAACGTCGCAATTTAGCCAAAATCCACAATTTCATGGATTACAAAACCTAACATGGTCTATATATATATCGGCAAGTTTGGTATTTTTTACAGAGCAGTCAAGGTCTTAAAATTGCATGACACCTAGGATTTAAGACATTTTACACCAAATTATCATTTCCAATGCAAGGATCAAGGTCAAAGAAAAAGATGACATGGCTAAGTGGGAGTAAAGGAGAAAGTCTAGATTATATTTCTTCATGACCCTGGGTCTCAAGTCTAGCTACATCATCATTTTGTCTCCAAATTTAAGTAAAATTTGTTAAATAAGATCTCGAGGAATGGAAATAGACTTTAGGTAAAAAGATTTTATCGTTTTTCTTTATTATGTAGCAATGACCCACAAAAAATGGACCTCCATCTAGATGACCTTGACTCCTCGAGGAATGGAAATAGACTTTAGGTAAAATGATTTTATCGTTTTTCTTTATTATTTAGCAATAACCCACAAAAAATGGACCTCCATCTAGATGACCTTGACTCCTCGATAAATTTTTGGAAAAGTTCTTTTGTCTGTTGTGCTTCCTTGGAAATAAAGCAGTTGTACTTTTGAGACTAAATGCCACGTGAAAATTTGTGATGGGCCATGGCGGTGTTTTTTTGATGGGGGTATGGGGGACAAATGAGATGTTGACACATGTATTTCCTATTAATTGATTCCAACAAAATTTGTTTCCACAAATATAAAAGAAATATATTTTTGGAGAAAATATTGCTTATCTTAATTGTTTATATTTTATGTTTGGTATTTTTGAAAACAAGAATTGTGGAAACAATTAATATAAAAGACCTATATCAACATATCATTTGTCCCCCATATCCCCATCAAAAAATGCCCCCGTCAAAAATTTATCCAAATGCCACACTGAATCTTGCACTGAAGTCCGTGACTAAAATCATTGTATACGATGTCCCCACCCCCACAAAAAAAATAATTCCTCGGCTTGCACATGGGTTTTATATTCCTAAACTAACGCGAGAACCTGGCCTTATTATTTAAAGAGAATATTGGCCTCATAATTATCACATTACTAGCTAGTCCACTTCCACTATCAAGTATCAACTTGCTGCAGCTCGCATGGAGATGAACTACGAAAACAACCTAGAGAATCTCCTCTATGAATTCTTCTTTTTATCAGATCAAGCTTGCCAAGACAAAAGCTTTGATCCCTCCAAAATAGAAGATCTGATGGAACGGTTTGAAATTGAACCTAACAATTCATTTGCTTCCATGGAAACCCAAATGAAGGTAGAGTGTGAAGAAGCTGAGAATTTCATGAGAGATGCCGAATACGAAATGAATTTAGCCATGGAAAAAGCAATGGAAGATTTCCGAACTTATGAAGCAGAATTCGACCGTATGGCAAAAGATGAACACGATAATCTTCTTCGTGTTGCGAATGGTGCAAAGAAGATGGGCAATTCCATGGAAAATTCAGCAACTTTAGCTTCCAAAAAGTACATGGAAGCTACACTTGCTTCGGCTAAGGCGTCAATGAAATCGGCGTGGAAAGGTTTCTCTGTGAAACCAGCTAAAAAGGTTCATCCTTCTTAATTTACGGTACCTTACTACACGTGTCTTCTACCCAATCATAAGACACAATTCTCTATGCTTTCTAATTACTACTTCAAAAGCTTCTTTACTCAACTCCGCAAACTTAATTGCTGATTTTGGGTAATCTCAATTTATTGTAATTGGATAGTTGTGTCATGCATTGGTCATAATTGCTAATTAGATGTCATTGTTCATCACCGCTGCTTACTTTTACACTTGAAAGTTGAATTACAATGGGTCATTTAGAGATCTCATCAACCAACACCATTCTTTAAAGAAAAGATAACAAATGTGTGTTCATTATTTTGGCATTGAAAGACACAAAGATAAGAAATTTAGGGTCATTTTTCTTGAATGTACTATTGTTACATTTCCAAACTCAATTATTGAGTTGATAAACTTTGTCAACAATGAGGGTTCATTATCACCTGCTCAATTATGCCCTTTTCTTTTTCTTTCCAATGTATACAGTGTTCTTGAGAAAGAAAAGGGATCCAAGAAACTGAAAAGAAAAAGGAACAAGTTTGCAAAAAAACCAAAAAATAATCTTTTCAACGCTATGAGAATTTCACATTTCCAACATATCGACAATATGTAGTGAGAACGAACAAGAAAAGGGGGAGTAGTTTGATGCTCTTTGTTACAACCACACCACTTGCATAATTGCTTAGTGACTACTAGGAATCTAGGATTAAACACAGAAAATTGCTAATTAGTCTAGTTTCTGCCGTAACCAAACCATAAGTGTATGGAAAACGCAATTCTCTTTCGGATCCCACTGTCTAGTACAGCATAAATACCCACCCATTAGTAATTCTCTTCCATTCATAGTGCGAGCAAGAGGTGGGGGATCGATTCCCACTAAATAAAGAGAATTTGGATCCCCATTTTTTTTTTCATTCTCCTTGATTGATAGGGCCAAGATTGGATTACATTGCTGACTTGCTTGGAATGGCAGTTAGATTAGTAGGGAATGTTTCAAGTGCTTGGGTGTGTTAGATGGACAAACAATAATGTCATAACTAATTGCAGAGAGTTATTAAACAATTTTCAGTCTTGGAAATGCACTTTTGTGCCAGAGTGTCAAATGAAGTTGCAAATTTTCTAGGTAGCCCAAGTAGAACAGACCACTATTGGTCGACAAATTTTCCTATTTGGCTTAAATCTCTCATCAAAGGGGAATTGGACGTTGTTATTTAAGTGATTCAATAAAATTTTCCTATTTGAACCAAATTGCTATTAAGAAAAAAATAAAATAAAGACATGCAATATAGCACAATTGATGAAATTTTTGTTGAGTTGTACTCGCTCATAATAGCAAGTCTCATGGTTGAAGAAGTTCATCTTCTAAAAGAGTTTTGGACACTCTTGTGGTTGAAGGAGTTTATAATAACAAGTCTTATGGTGGAAGAAGTTCATAAAGATAAGTTTGTATATCAGGATCATAAAAAATCATAAAGATAATAAAAATAAGTTTGCTACTTGTCTCTGTAAAATAAGTTAAGATCCAAAGTTTTGTTCCTCTCGTAGGTTCCAAAGAAGCTATATAGTTATTTAAGAAATGATGGGCCGCTAGTATTCTTAGGCCTAGACTTAGACCCAAGAAAATCATGGCCCCTCTTTGTGCATATAGCTATCCTGGTTGTATAATGAAGAAAACTAATCCCATGCGTTGGTTAGTCCCCATTTTACCAGGTTACGAATTAAATTCCTGGCAAGTGGCAACTAAAATATCCTTGTATCATAAGATCTCTATTCGAAGTCCAACTATTATAACTGTAATCTTATAAATAAACCGGAAGACATACCTAGTCAAGGGGTGGAGAAACATTATAAATTTAAGGGATAACTGATTTCTTTTATGTTCTTTCGAGACATAACATTTGATTTCAGTTTTGTTATATGTTTCAAGCCTTCCTAGTTGAGAATCAATATCAATAGTCGAAGCTTCACCCATCTTGAACAAACTTATTTTTGTACAAAATCAAAATCATTCAAGAAGTTTTATATCAATTAACAAACCTGGAAACCAAGTTTTTGAAACACCAGAAATAAGTTGCTTGATGTCTAAAATATGCAAACTAAAACTAAAATCAGAAATAAAATTATTAAAGATTTCCGAAAATTAGGTTTTCCAAAAGGTCGGTAAAAGGAATCTTTTAATATATTTATCATGAACTTTTCTTATTCTCACTTGGAGTTATAATATTATAAACTAACCTTATATAATACTATACATACTAAATTTAATAAACCAGAAAATTACACAGAATATTCATGACGAAATCCGATCTTAAAAATCTTACAGAAAATCTTAGAATATTGCATGTACTTTTATGCTCTTTGAGAACCTCCTCACTTATTTGTATAATGAGCACAAGATGAGAAAGTCCGATCTAACATGGTTAAGTGTCAGTGGAATGAGCTTTGATTCCCTTACTGTCACAAAATGAACACGACCTTTCATTATTGTCAATAGTATTTTTATAAGTAGATTGACATTTATGGACATCCCTTTTCTTGATTCGACTTCTCAAGTTTGATTCAATACATTGTAAGTCAAAACACAAATGATCTATTTTAAAAGACAAACCTGTTCGAATGGGAATATGTTTATCAACAAGATTTGTAAAAAGCTTGATCATTGAGTTGAGATTGACTTTTATAACGACTTCTCATCATTTGATGCTTAGAGAAATAGTACAGGAATTTACTCCTTCTTCCTTTCATATACTTTGATCATTGAGTTTGATCAAACATATATGGAAGATGATTTGAAAGCATCTGCTTTAATCTAGATCTTGAAGACAACATCTGAAGATATTGTTTCCTAAAACCGGTAGTGAAAAAGCGGGGGTCTAGCCATATGAACACTTTCATATCAACCTTGTTCATCTTAATCACAACTAGTTCAAATGACTCAAATGAAACTAGTTATAGAGTTGTTCAATTGTTTATATTCTCATAGAAGTATACAAGACACAATTGAAGCAAAATCGATTTTGATTCACTCGAATCAATTCATGAACATTATAGCCACGGTTTGCAAAAGATTGCATTCCTTATTATATAAATGTATTTGTTCACGAATAAACCGATTTTATAACTTAACCCACTCAAGTATGCAAACAGGTACGCATACTTAGAGTTCAGGACTTGGTCTGTCCGCCAGTATGCGAGCGGGTACGCATACTGTCGTTCACGATCGAACTCAGTTAAATTCCCGGACTCGAACTGTTACGCCAGTACGCATACGGGTATGCATACTAAGTTCCCGGACTTCAACTGCTAAACCAGTACGCATACGGGTATGCATACTATGGTTCCCGGACTTGGAATAACTTGCAATAGTTAGCATACAAGTACGCATACTGTGCTATATCCAATCAATGGTTAATTGTTCTAAACTCCATTTTAATCATGGAAACATTCTTAGAAGACGAGAATAACTGTCTCACACAAACTATTAGCTTCAAAGCAATTTTCAAGTGATCAATAGATCAATACGAAACATTCCGAGTGTACATCAAATGACCGTCTCACACAAATCATGTAAGACGTTACCAGGCGATTTTCACATGATCATCTTTTGACTTTCGTCAAGAATAAAGATGAACTTGGTTAAAGCGAAAGCTTACCAACACATATTTCGAGAAATATGTAAGCGAGTTAAACTCAGCTCGAAATATCAAATGTGTATAAAATAAAGTCTATATAGCTATACGACTTTTGTCTCAATAGGAGATAGAATATTAATAGACTTCTGAGTGATAGATGAGTTCAAGTCTCTACATACCTTTTGTTGATGAAGTTCCACAAGATCCCCTTAGTAGTTCTTCGTCTTCAATCGATGAACGCCGTGAAGTCTAAAGCTCAACTACACATTCTATCCTAATCCGAGACATAGCAATAAGTAGACTAGAAATCAAGACTTATAGTTTTGACAACTAAACTTGACAAACAAGCTTGAGATAGCAACGCTTGCGAGTTCGACCGAGCAGTGCTCTAACAATATCCCCCTTTGTCAATTTTAGTGACAAAACTATCAATACATATGGATTACAAAATAAATAAACTTTGTAGCTTCTCATCCAGATGCTTGATTTCCTTATTTATTCAACATTACTCGAAATCTTTGTCACTTCCAAGTACTCCAGTGATTCTGAACGTGTTCAACTCAGCATCATAGTTGTTGAAGATCCGTAGCCATAACAATATATAAAAACAAGATGTTTTTGTATTGTTATACAGTGTCATTACACAACATCAAAGTTCAATTGTATCACAATTTTGACAATAATACTACGGTGATATGTATCACTGCCCCTTAGTCAATACTTCATCTCACAATGAAAACCACTCCCCTTTACATAATGATCCGTAAACCATATGTATTTGTAGTGTGAACTACACAATAATTCTCCCCCTTTTTGTCAATATAAATTGGCAAAGGTACGAAAACTAGCGGGATCATAATGAAATTCTCATAGAGATACTTCATGACTAAAAGAGAACATATCAACTTTGTTTCGATGATTTCACATAGTCGAAACTTAATGTATTCATCAAGGAGTTTATAAATATACAAGAAAACTCCTACAATATTCCACAGCCGCACTCCCCACAAAGATTTGGCAATTAAGCACAAGTTCAATTAAGAACTCTCCCCCATAAAATGTCATTCCCGAAAGAACAACAAGAGCGACCTTACTTTTACAAGAAAAAAAGGATTTATTTTGATATTAACAAATTACATGAAACATGAATTTGTATCCAGAAAACTCAATTAAACTAACCACAAGAGAATCCATGATTAATTTAATCGGAAATGCTCAACATAAGAGAATTTATGGAGCCATACAGTATTTTCACATAGAAGTGGATCAGAGAAAGATCAATACTGCGGAATATACAACGATTCATTCTATTTTTCATCAATATTTGCATAATGACACAACAGACTTAATTTTTGACATCAAAAGTTCATTCTATTTTCCATCAATATTTTCATAATGACATAATAGACTTTAACTTTTGACATATATGGGACAATCATAGTTCACGGACGCAAACACACATATCCCATAACATTATTTGCAATATATAAAACCAATAAAGATTAAAACTGCAAAATCATCTTCCAAATAAACTTTAGAATTTAAATAAATAAATATAAAAACATTGCAAGATGAAAATCGTTGGCAATAGAAATGTGTAATTACAAGATAGGCTATTCCAAACCCTAGTTATCCTTATTAAAACATAAGAATAATTTCTCATAGGAAGTTTCCTAGACATTAAGACCTCTGATAAATTCTTTATCATCCCCGAACTCCTTGTCGTCAATAGCCATTGGAACATAAGGTTCGTGAAGAAAGGAGTCAATTCCAACAAACCTTCTTGACTGATGCCGAACCAGGGCCTTCTGAATTTCAAGAGTTCTTAGAACAATAGCCTTTATTTGTTGAATCTCCTTCCTTTTTTCCTTAAACTCTTCAAGAACACCAGAAAACTTCTGAAGATTAGAGGGGATAGTCCTTGATTTCTTCATATTCTTCCTTTTTCTCTATAAAGTTGTAGAGGAAGGAGACTTATCTTTTTCCTTCATGATTGATGGCTTAACAATCATATTAACATCTTTTCCATCAGAAGACATAATGCTTGGAGTCTCCATACAAGTATGGAATTATGAAAGAAATACACAACTAAAGCTCAACAAGCAATCTTGTGATAAAAAGAGTTTTTCAGGGACGGAAAAAGGAATGTAGGGTTACATAACCTATGTACAGAGTAGGATTCACGTACGACCAATTCATAACCCTAAAGAAGGTAGAATTGTCGATTTTAACCCTTTTTTAATGAAAAAGGAAATCCTTTTCAATACCAATTTATGATATGAAAAGATCAAGAGAATTCAAGAAAACAACAACCAAAAAGAAAAAGAAAAATCTTTTCCTAAAGCCTGAACTGTGCAAACTCTTGTCTCTTTGAAGTCAAGCACATGAGACAAGACGCACTTTCAACACAATTAAGCTGTGTTGGGGTAAACAATAATCTGTCCACCATATACTTTTTGTATGGAATACTTAATATCCTTTTTCACAGAATGTTTAGACCTTATTCTTTTCCGGAGAGATCTAATTAATTCTTTAGAAATTAACTTTTTCGGAGAGGAATTGAGTTTTTTACTTACCTCAGGTGAATTAGTCTTCTGGACAAGTTTGAGCTTGTTTACTAATCGATTTTCTCTCTTTTGAAGTTTATTGACATATCTTATTTTATGTTTGTACTTGTAACACTTAGAGAGTACATGACCCTTAAAAGTAGAATAAGAACATGTCAACGTAGAGGACGGTTCAGACACCATAGCCGAGCATGCTTCTAAACAAATTAAGGTACCTGAAACATGTGAAATAGAATTTTCAGTAGACAGGGAAAAATCCATTTTATCATCCATAGTGGTTGACGAAGTTTCTCCAGGAAGAATATCAAGATTGATGTACGTATTGCTACAATTATTAAAATCATTATTTTCACCAAGGAGTGCAACACTTGATTTTTCATCTTCATCTGAGTCATAGTTATCAGACATCTCATCAAGAGTTGCAACAAGACCTTTGTTCCCAGTGTATTTTCTACAATTTGGACACTCATTGGCAAAATGACCAAAACCTTTACACTTGAAGCACTGTGGCATATGCTCATCATCAATATCAACGGTGTCTCTGTTTTTAGGAGGAGCACGGTCATGAGGTTTGGCTGATGACCTGGGTTTATCTCTGATGAACCGTTTACTTATCTTCAAAAGAAGATCTCTAAACTATCTTGTGATCAGTGAAACTAAGTTATCAAGATCTTCATCTGATGAATCAGTCTCAATAGGATCAACAACACAGTTGCCAACACTTTTACTTTTGTCAAGCAATTTAGTGTTCTTTTGTGCTTTGAAAGCAATATCCTTCCCAGATTTGGATGTATGCTCATAATCAAAGATCTTTAACTTCCCAACCAGAGTATTTCTGGATAAAGTATTAAGGTTATTTCCTTCAACGATGACATGTTTCTTAGAATCGTCTTTGGCTGGCAACGATCTGAGAATTTTTATCACAATGTCCTTTTCAAGAATAGTCTTACCCAATGTAAAAGATGCATTAATAATTTCAGCACTTTGTGATTAAACTCATCAAATGAATCTTGATCAGCCATACGAAGGTTTTCCCAATCAGAATTTAGGTTTTGAAACCTAGCTTCTTCCTTAGAGGAATTTCCTTCGAATACAGTTTCTAAGATATCCCAGGCTTCTTTAGACTTAGTGCACGTAGTCACATGGTGCTGAAGATCTGGGGTAATGGCATGGATGATAGCATTTAATCCATCTGAATTTTTCTTGCAGCAAGAATCTCGGCAGGATCATAAGCACCAATATCCTTCGGAATAGTTACACCGCCTTCTGCAACAACCATAGAATCATAGCCATTAACTACGCGAACCCATGATTGAATATCACGCGCTTGAAGAAAGGCACACATAGCAATTTTCCACCATAGATAATTCGAGCCATCGAAGACTGGTGATACATTTATAGAGATAGCGTTTCTGTCCATAGAGTCAGATTGTTACAAACACAGACTTATGAGGTCTTAAACGTATTTGCCTTCTATGATACCAATTGAAAAAATGGGGGTCTAACAACCACACCCAATATTTCGTTTAGGAAATATGTATGGACTAACTCCAATATATTTCTGAGAGAACCAACTAGACAGTCAGGCTCAATCAAGGAAAATACATCCAAGATTTATATCTCTGTTTCTCAATGTAATGATCAAATCAAACAGATAGAAATCCGCGAGCCTGATTTTATGAGAAACAACTTGAACGGTACCAAAGACCAATGTTTAAGTGTCAATCAATTTCAATCAACAACCAAAGGTTGGATTTACCAATTGATTGAACTACGCACAACCTGTGATATTTAAATTATATAAAATATAATGCAGAAAAGAAATAACACAGACACCAGAAATTTTGTTAACGAGGAAACCGCAAATACAGAAAACCCCCGGGACCTAGTCCAAATTTGAACACCACACTGTATTAAGCCGGCTACAGACTCTAGCCTACTACAAGTTAACTTCAGACTGGAATGTAGTTGAGCCCTAACCAAATCTCACACTAATTAAGGTACAGTCGCGTTCCTTATGCCTCTGAATCCCAGCAGGACTTTATGCACTTGATTCCCTTAGCTGATCTTACCCACAACTAAGAGTTGCTACGACCCAAAGTCGAAGACTTATAAACAAATATGTCTTCCACAGATAAATCTATTCTGATAGATAAATCTGTCTCCCACAGAAGTACCTATGAAATTTTATTCCGTCTTTTGATAAATCAAGGTGAACAGGAACCAATTGAGATAGCAACGCTTGCGAGTTCGAACGAGCAGTGCTCTAACAGGTAGGACCAGACACATGGTTACTAACAAACTAAATGAGTTGAGTTCATTAGTTTTTTTATCCTTAATCCGATTTTTATACTTTTTGGAACAAAAACCCTTTTTTGCTACAATAAACACAGTATAACACGTGTTTCTTAAATACTACTTTATGTGAATGAGAAAACATTAGTGGATTATTATCTGAAATAATTTCCGTTTGATTACTACAGACAATGTGACTGTTTGATCTCAGATGTTTAGTGTTAGGTGAATGATATTTAGTAGAGGAAACACCCAAATTTTCTTAGATCTAACATTTTTTTTTAGCTAACTCTTTATCAATTTTTTTTTTCCAGATTTTCGTAAGAGCATCAGAAAACCTAAATTCGGTTTCAAGAAGTTGATTTCTTAGAGATTCTTGTTAAGTTTGATGTTCAGATATGTGAGTATGCACCACCTTATCATTTTATCTATGACATTCAATTTTATATTGAGGAATGGTATTTATCAAAGAGACTTTGATACCATCCTTGAATGAAAAGTGATTAAATCTATCTTTTATATTGTGATATTCAGTAACCGTATTAATGAAATTTTTATTCTCATCATCGCCCTTAGAATCTGAAACGTGCATCGCAGGTGTTTGTTTTCTGATTAAAACATTTGCATTTGAGTTCACTTGAGTGTATTCGCTGAATGAACTAACAATGTTAAACTGTTGAACAGTTATAGAAAAAAACTGGCTCTTATTCGAGTCTATTGTAGACATAGTATACCAAAACCTTGTAATACGTTAAATGAGTTTCATTTAGGATTTATTTATTTATTTTACGCAAAGGGCAATGTATTGAAAGGAAAACCCAGCTATTCCACCAAGATGGTGTAAAGCTGAGAACTACAAAAATGTGCTCAATTATAGCAGAGACACATAAGAGAACCAAAACTTGCTACAAAAGACAAGCAGCAAAAAAAAAAAAGACCTAAAACAAACGAACTACAAAGTACCCATGATTCCATCCTAATTGTGAATCACCTGGTTGAGAGAATAGTCATCAAAAACTTTCGTACCACCAGTTATAAATCAATAACTTAACCTTCTCAATGATTAGTTCTAGTTCATTATACTTTCCACTAAACTTCCTTCCATTTCTTTCTAACAAAATTGTGCACCAGATAGCGAATGGGATTAAATCCCAAATATTCCTTCTAATTGATAGGTTATCACCCTTCTTCCTGTTCCACTCCCGCATAGCCTATCTCACTGAACTATATGAAACACCCACTGCAAATTATAGCCTTCACGAAAATAATTCCAGATAGAAGTTGTAGTCTCACAGTGAAGGAAGATGTGTTGATTAGATTATGCACTCTTTTTGCAAAGCAAACACCCCTTCACCTGATAAGAATTCCTCAGAGTGTTCATTGTTGGTGTTGCATTATAACACAGTGTCCAAACAAACAAAATAACTTTTTGTGGTATTTTAGGGTTCCATGAACTTTTATGTGGAAATGAGATTAAACCTTTATCCTCAAGAGTTTTATAACACCCTGCAATAGTGAAGTTGTCACCATATTGCCAGATTCTTTGATCCCCCAGCTCAGAGTTAATAACTGGTAAAACTGGCATCAACTGAGCAACCTCATCTACTTCTACATCATTCAAAGCTCTACAGAAACCCAAATTCCACCCCCCATCTTCTGTAAAACAATCTTGAATAGTAGCTTCCTTCATCCTACTGATTTTGTGTAAAGCATGAAACAAAGTCTTCAAAGAATGCCCATTTACCTAACTATCCTGCCACAACAAGATTCTATCTCCACTATTAATTTGTAAGTTGGTACTGAGTTCCACATGATTTTTACTCTTAAGAATTCCTGCCCACAAACTTTTTCCTACAAATTTCTTATTGTCATTAGGATATAAAGCTTCTGAGTTACCCCCAAAATTTTGGTTTACAATTTTTCTCCATAATGCTTCCTTTTCAGTCCCATATTTGGCATGCAAAGCTTGATTCATCTTTCTTAGCTTTTAAATTCCCACTCCCCCACCTTCTTTTGGTGGACTCATAGACCTCCAACCAACCCAACTCTTCTTAGTCTTTAAATTAGTAGAGCCCCATAAAAAATGCCTCATAATCCTCTCCATCTGCTTCACCACTGAAATTGGCATATGAAACAAGGACAACTAGTATATTGGAATATTGGAAAATACACTCTTAATCAACATAAGTCTTCCTCCCTTTGATAAGTATCTTCTATGCCAAGAACTCAACTTTTTCTGAAATCTTTGTATAATGACATCCCAAACTCCCACTACTTTAGACTTACTTCCAAGTGGAATCCCCAAATATTTCAGGGTAAAAGTAGTCAGACTGCAACCAAAACAAGCTGCACATTGTGCTGCATTTTGAGCATTCCCCACAGCAACAATATCACTCTTTATGAAATTGACTTTAAGGCCAGAAACTAGCTCAAAAGCCAAAATAATGCTTTTTAAATTCAGCACTTGCTCAACCTCATCATTTAAGAAACAACAAGATCATATGCAAACTGCAAATGATTTATAATGCATGCAGTGTCATTGTACACTGGCTTGAAACCTTCGATCAGACCCAACGAAGCTGCTCTCTTGATCATTAAAGAAAGAACTTCCACCAGTATGATAAACAAAAAAGGTGAAATTGGACCACCTTGCTTTACCTCCTTACCACTTCTGAAAAAATGAGAAGCTGTACCATTTAAAGCCATAGAAAATCTTGTATTAGAAATACACCATCTTATCCATCCTCTCTATCTGTTGCCAAAACCAAACCTAAGCATTGTATAATCCAGGCAATTCCAATTAATCCTATCAAAAGCCTTTTCTAGATCCACCTTCACCACCAAACCTGCAATGCCTTCTCTCTCCCTTGAATCAATAAGATCAAAAGCAATAAGAATACCATCTATTATTTGCCTACTGTCAACAAAAGCCCCTTGGAACTCAAAGATATAGTAGGCAAAACCACTTTAAGTCTTTCAGTTAAGACCTTTGAAATGATTTTATAAACTCCACCTATCAAACTAATTGTCCTGAAGTTATTCATTGAGACAGCACCCTCACACTTTGGAATTAGAATAATATTTGTACAATTTAGCCTCCAATCCAAACACCCAAATTGTTCAAATTCCCTAAAAACAGCCATTAGATCAAACATGATAATGTCCCACACATCTTTAAAAAACTCCATTGTAAATCCATCTGGTCCAGGAGACTTATTTGTTCCAAAACTCCATACTTTCTTCACCTCATCCACTTCAAAGGGTTTTCCAGCATAATTGTATGTTGCAAACTCAAAGATGGCAATTCTAAATCATCAAAAGTAGGTCTGCAATTCTCTTCTTCTTTAAAAATATTAACATAAAAATTCTTGGATTCATTATTAATCACATCTTTGTCATGACACATAACACCATCAATCATAAGAGAATGAATAGAGTTGGCTCTATGATTATATGAAGCATTCTTATGAAAAAAATGTGAATTCCTCTCCCCATCTGCTAACCATGTACCTTTTAATCTAGCATGCCATTTCCTAGCAAGGTTTAAAGAAGCTTTTTTGTGATCAATTTTTGCTACTTCCCTGGCAGTGAAATCATTTTGAGACAAAAAGCCCATTTCTTCCAAACTATCCAAAACATCAATTTTAGTCTCAAGCTTATCAAATTCCTTTTGTAGAGAACCAAACATCTCCCTACCCCATTGCTTGATAAAAACTTTTAAAGCTTGCAATTTTTTTGCTAAAACAAAACTTGGTCTACCATTAAAAACTAAACCTGACCACCAAATTCTCATTTGAGCAAGAAAATATGGATGAGTCAGATAATAATTTTCAAATCTAAAAGGGGGTTTGCTAGGAGTACCTTCATTGCAGTTAAGCAAAATTGGAGCATGATCAGAAATTGGTCTCCTTAGTCTGAACTGCACCAAAGAGATACATTTCTCCTCCCAATCAGCCGTGAATAATAATCTATCCAACCTACTTAGAATTGGTTGATTTTGAGAATTAGTCCAAGTATAAGAGACACCAGACATTGGAATATCCATCAAGTTGTGAAAATTTAAAAATCTTCTGAAGTTATTAATATTCCTCACACAACCACCTGCTTGATTCCTCTCAGAATGATGAAAAATAGCATTCCAGTCCTCCTAACAACCAAGGCTTAAAATATATTGTTCTGATATCATACAACTCTTGCCAAAACTGATCATAATCCAATGGATCTAAAGCACCATACACAACTGTAAATAATCACACAAAACTATCATAGACATTTTTGAATTTCACAGTAACTGAAAAAGCTCCCAAGAGATTATCTTCCATAACTACTGTAGATGGATTCCACATTATTATAGTACCACCAGACCTCCCCTCATATGGAAGATAAACAAAATCACAACCATTATTGCCCCATAAAGATCAAATCAGCTAATCATCTACCAATTCATTCTTAGTCTCATGAATAGTTACAATTGATGATCTGTTCCTCCTAATCGCATTCCTAACAGCAGTGATTTTAACATCCTCCCCAAAACCCCTAATAGTCCATGATAGTATTTTATGATCCATTAACCACATCAATATCCCTTGAAATTGTTGCATTAGAACATGAGACACTCTCCCTCTGTGTAAGATCATTGGAAGAGCTAACAACACCTCTAGCTTCTTCTTAAACCCAATCTTCATCTCCTGAATCAGCATCAAAACTCCCCAATCCATCATGTTGAGCTTCATCATTTTGATTTACCTGGTTTTCATCCTGTAGCTTCAAAAACATGTTTCTGCAAATCTTCTTAGCAATAGATGACTCACTATCAATCCCCATCGACTTATTAAAATTGACTTGATAATCCTGTTAGAGCACTGCTCGGTCGAACTCACAAGCATTTCTATATCAAGCGTATTTGTCAAGTTTAGGTGATCAAAACTATAAGTCTTGAGTTCTAGTCTACTTATAGCTATGTCTCAGATTAAGATAAAATATGTAGTTGAGCTTTAGACTTCACGTCGTTCATCGATTGAAGACGAAGAACTACTGAGGGGAGCTTGGAGGAACTTCATCAAAAAAAGGTATGTGGAGACTAAAACTTATCTATCACTCAGAAGTCTATTATATTCTATCTCCTAATGAGACTAAGTCGTATAGCTATATGGACTTTTACATTATACACATTTGATATTTCGAGCTAAGTTTAACTCGCTAATATATTTCTCGAAATATGTGTTGGAAGCTTTTTGCTTTAACAACATTCTTCATTATTCTTGACGAGTTTAGTTGGAAACAATTTATTTGTTGAAAACTAAATAATAAGTCAAAATATAATCATGTGGAAATTGCCTTGGAACATCTTACGTGATTTGTGTGAGACAGCCATTTGATGTAGACTCGGAATGTTTCGTATTGATCATTCGATCACTTGAAAATTACTTATAAGTTAATAGTTTGTGTGAGACAGCTATTGTCGTCTTCTAAGGATGTTTCAATGATTGAAATGGGAGTTTAGAACAATTAACCTTTGTCTGGATATAACACAGTATGCATACCAGTATGCAAATTGTTGTGGTATGATTCAGGTCCAGAAACCTAGTTTGCATACCAGTATGCGAACGGTTTTAACTGTTAAAGTCCGGGAAAAAAGTATGCATACCAATATGCGAACGGTTCTACTTGAGTTATGGTCCGGGATGACAGTATGCATACCGGTTTGCGAACTTTCGAACAAGACCAAAGTCCGGAACTTTAGTTTGCGTACCCGTTTGCAAACTTAGTTGGTTAAGTTATAAAATCGGTTTAGTATGATTTCATACTCATGAACAAATACATTTATAAATTAAGGAATGCAATCTTTGCAAACCGTGGCTAAATGTTCATGAATTGATTCTCATGAATCAATCCGATTTTTGCTTCAATTGTTTCTTGTATACTTCTATGAGATATAAACAATTGAACAACTCTACGAGTAACACAATTAAATTCATTTGATTATCATTCATGTTTGATTGATCATCATATTTGATCTAGAAGTGTTAGATGAATGTGGTTAATACAAAAGTGTTCATATGGCTAACTTCGGTTAAATATTGTTGAGCCAACTCAATATACACGTTTAGGTGCGGTTACCCATATCTAAATGAAGGTATATTTCATTTGTGTGTAACAAGATAAGACCATCTAACGGTGGAGAGATATTGCTTTGGTTTTAAGCAAACTTAGCTTGAATCTTAAATCAGGTTTTCATCTAATGGTGAATATTGATTGCTTTATTTCTAAGCTATCAAACCCTAATTTGAAGACTATATAAGGGAGAACTCTAGCAACTGGAAAACCTAATCCCCACACTTCTGTGTGATACTAGTTGCGGCTATAGTCGGTTCTCCTTTAACCTAGGTTTTTCCTAAAACCATTATAGGTTAACGACCTAAAGACTTCATTGGGATTCTGAAGCCAGACCCAACTATTTTCTTTGTAGTTACGTATTTTGATCTTACTTGTTCTATCGTATTGAGTATTATCTTCTCTAAGATTTGCTCGAGATTTATCTCCGATAGGTAAGATATAAAAAGTAATCACAAAGCTATTCGTCTCATTCTTTGTGAGCCCACAATAACTTCTTCTACTGCCATATAGTTCAGTTATTGTGAAGCGATTGATATTTCTAGGCTGTTCTTCGGGAATATAAGACCGGATTATCAATTCGTTCATGTTCACCTTGATTTATCAAAAGACGGAATAAAACTTCATAGGTACTTCTGTGGGAGACAGATTTATCTATCAGAATAGATTTATCTCTGGGAGACAGATTTGTTTATAAGTCTTCGACTTTGGGTCGTAGCAACTCTTTGTTGTGGGTGAGATCAGCTAAGGGAATCAAGTGCGTAAAGTCCTGCTGGGATTCAGAGGCGTAAGGAACGCGACTGTACCTTAATTAGTGTGAGACTTGGTTAGGGATCAACTACGTTCCAGTCCGAAGTTAACTTGTAGTAGGCTAGAGTCTGTAGCCGGCTTAATACAGTGTGATGTTCAAATTTGGACTAGGTCTCGGGGTTTTTCAACATTTTCGGTTTTCTCGTTAACAAAACTTCCGGTGTCTGTGTTATTTCTTCTCCACATTATATTTGTTTATATAGTTGAAATATCACAGGTTGTGCGTAGTTCAATCAATTGGTTAATCCGACCTTTGGTTATTGAGTATAAATTGATTGACACTTTGACGTTGGTCTTTGGTACCGTCCAAGTTATTTCTCATGTGAATCGGGCTCACATATTTTTATCTGTTTGATTGCATTGTATTGAGAAATTGAGATATAACTCTTTATTATATTTCTTGGTTGAGCTCGCTTTATTAGCTGGTGCTCTCATAATTATATTGGAGTTAGTCCATACAGATTGTTGAATGAAATATTGGGTGTGGTTGTTGTACCCCCTCTTTTTCAATTGGTATCAGAGCAGGCAAACACCATAAACCTAATAATTTTGTGTTTGTTTGATCCTAAAGACTGTCCCTATAGAAAATCACTTGGGGAAACTTGTTATGTTCATTTGTAACGCACACCAAAATTCCTCAAAGATTGTTCCGAGTTTATTTTTTTCAAGACCTCTGGTCTCTCAAGATAATCTCACATCATCTAAAACATTAGAAATCTTAGATGATGGAAAACAATCTAAAGGAAAAAATAAAGATTCCTTTAAAAAGGTTCGTTACAGGAAACGTGTGAATAAAAGCTCAAGGATATGGAACCTCTCTAGACTGCTTATCAATCTTTTTGAGGAATACTATCGTGATGGATCAATTGAAAGAGATCTATTTATGGCTTTTGAAAACGTTTTTAAATCGCTGGAACGACTAATTTTGATTAAGGAAAAGGTTTGTACTGGAAAAAATTACGATTCTGTCATTCATGACGAACAGTCAGGTCTTGTCAACAACTCGGTCAAAATCGATAAAAAGGCTTCTGTTGATTGTTTTGCAAGTTCCAAACTTCGAAAAAATCCTTTCGTTAATCATAAGAAAAAGGAATAAAAAAATTCAATTAACCCTGAGTATAATCATTAGTATGATTATACTTCTGGTAAATTTCACAAATATTGTCCGGAGAAGGTGCATGAGGGTTCCTTTGCCCATCTAGCCTCTTGGTAACAAGATTGGCTCCACCCTATTTTTATATAACTTGAAATGGAGCAAGTAGCGGTTTGATTAGTTTTGTGTTTTTATATTATGGGTTAGTTTAGTTTTTGAAATTCTTTTTTCCTTGAAGAAAA
Organism: Papaver atlanticum; assembly: GCA_023531105.1. Lineage (NCBI taxonomy): Eukaryota > Viridiplantae > Streptophyta > Magnoliopsida > Ranunculales > Papaveraceae > Papaver > Papaver atlanticum. The sequence goes on from JAJJMB010010320.1 coordinate 87,295, forward strand.
ACTCGTTTGACAGAATCTTTCTGTCCACCTGAGGTTAAATAATGTTATGTAGTTTTATACTACTTTATTCATCACACTGCTAAATTCTCTTCAGTGTGCGAACCTCATGGCTCAGGATGTAGAATTGAAATCCTGTTTCCTTTTATGGTTACCGTACCAGTACGAGTCCAAGCTCACTACCGGGTTTTTAAGGGTTCCAGTACGCATACCCTTCTTCTTCATCTCCTTGTCTGCGTTCGTGAACAAGGGTGTTTCTAGAGTTCACGTATCAACTCCATTAAATCTTTTTTGAGGTCAAAAAGGGGAAAAGGCTTGTCATCATCTTCAAGGAGCATGTCAAGTAAGTTTTTCCTTCTCTTATTACTCTCAATTTTAGGGTTTATGGGGAAAATTAATAATGATGATAAGAATTCAAAGAAGATGTCAAAATATTGTTTCATCTTCTCCTATGAGTATGAACTATGAACATTCCAAGTGACCAAGACTCTATTAGAATCAGATTCATGAATGATTCTAGTAGTAAAATCTTTGAAAAGGTTTCTTCTAGTGGGTTCATTCTAGAGAAGAAATTAGTAGAGGAAAGTGGTCATAAAGAAGATTTGATGTGTTTTGAGAAGTATAATCTTGGTAAAATATTTAATGGTCTTGGTGAAGGATTTGACATTCTCATAAGAATATTTTATGCTAACATCCATGATGTTAATCTTGATAACTTGGAATTCAAGACTATGATAAATAGGAAATGGATTCTTATTGATAGAAAGTTAATTTCAAGGATTACCAAAATCCCTTTGGGTAATTTTCGCCTTCCTAGACCAAGAGGAGAAAGACCATCATGTGAAACCATTTCAAATGGTCTTTGTGGCAAGAATGTTAATTGGATATAAGGGAAATTTCCTACCCATGTTCTTAGCCTTTCCTTGATGTTTTTCGGTAAACTTGGCATTTCTAATCTTTGTCCCTCCACAATTGAGAATTCTCGGTGGAGTCATGAATTTGCGGAGTTGGTCTATTTCCTTGAATCTGGTGCTCAAAGTCTCGATATTTGTGGATTTATCATTCGTCAAATGGTCTCGATGACGTCATCTAATAAGAAGTTAGGCTTTCCATACTTGATTGGGAAAAACTGTATTGCACATTCCATTGGTCCCATTGGAAACTCTATTGGAACTCCCAAACTAGTTCGTGCTTGTACCTTCAAACATATGAAGACGAATCTCTACAAAAGAAAAAGACGTGTTTCTCCTGACGGTTCTTGTGATCCTACCACCTTGAGTCTTCTTCATCAAATTCATAAGGGTGTTCATAAGATCAATTCCAAGGTAACATGTGTGCAAGAACAATTATGTGTGATTGCTACAAAGTTTCCCGAAATCAAGGAAGAAATGGAAAAAGTTCAAGCCTCTCGGATGGATTTCGATGATGATTAGTGATAAACACGTAAGTGTGACGCATTTTCACCCCATAACTACATTATCTAGGAC